>CM074726.1:138846965-139341965 GCA_037306005.1 Rhinophrynus dorsalis | reverse complement strand
TTTGCAATGTGTTGGAGCCCTGTTAGTACTTAAAGGGATAGTATTACTTCAAAATTACTATCCCTCATATTGTAGCCCTTAATAAACGGAGTTAAATGACACCAGCGGCATCTCTCAAACCTTTATGGTTTAAGAGATAGCCACTTTCAAAGTTTCCTCTCCCCTGCTGTCAGAATCTGGTCCCGGGACAGGCAGAGGCTCTTCAGCAGAGCTGATATCTCGTTATGGAAGGAAAAATGATTAATTGAAACAGTCTTCTACGTGTGCTTGGTAACCAAGCACACGTAGAAGACTGTTTCAATTAATCATTTTTCCTTCCATAATGAGATATCAGCTCTGCTGAAGAGCCTCTGCCTGTCCCGGGACCAGATTCTGACAGCAGGGGAGAGGAAACTTTGAAAGTGGCTATCTCTTAAACCATAAAGGTTTGAGATATGCCGCTGGTGTCATTTAACTCAGTTTATTAAGGGCTACAATATGAGGGATAGTAATTTTGAAGTAATACTATCACTTTAAGGATATAACAGCCATATTTAACCCTTTTGGTGCCAGTGGGATATGCAACACATTGCAAAGCAATGTGATGTGATGTATACTCCTCTGGCACTCAAAGGGTTAAACCAATTGAAATGTTCGGACTTAATTGTCCCCATAGATGTTTGCTCCAGAATCGCTCATCTTTAGTATTCTGCATATGGCCTTAAACAGTTACAAGGACAGTAACCCTTTACTTGGATTTTAGATACTCTGTAAGTGGGTAATATGTAAAGTCAAGTTGGCTAGGATATATTTTTTTCCTTCATTTAACACTTATGCCCCTCATACTGATATCCCTGGACCTGTAAAAACAGATAACACACAGAGCCACTTAGCGCTGTAGGTGTAGTTTCACATTTTATCACTGTCCTGATTGGTGGTTGACTGATCAGAAAACTATCTTGAAGTAGGCTGACAAGACCTCACCTTTAACCAGGGACACATAGGAAATAGACATATTTTAGGAGTGCACCAAAGTCAAAGCAGCCCTGCAGTATGCATTTTTCCTATGCGTCCCCAATTAAAACTTGAGGTCTGGTCACCCTATCTTGAAGCAGATCTCAGAAGCTTACTCTCAGGAAAAAAAGTATAGGCAAATGGATTTACACATTACGCACATGCAGAATGTGTGAAACCAAAATAAAACGTTATAATCCCTATTAACATTTTAAATGACACCTGAACAATTAAGATATCTACAGTCATATTGTTAATGATGCTGATTGGCTTAGCTGCAAACCTTGAAACCATATTACTACTGTACGGTGCTAGGTATTGTGAAATACATTACACATAGGTCTGCCACTCAAAGGGTTAAAATCTTGCTCTGTATTGCTGGCATTAAAACTCAAGCAGAGCTTTGCGTTGTTATTCAATTCATTGTTATTCAATAGGAGGGCTAAGCATCTCATAGACAAAATTGACTTGTACAGCAGTGTAAGCGAAGGCAAGAAGCGCAGAATGTGTATGTGCACCTAGTACAGCAGGGAATACAGACCATATTGTTCTGCTGATACTCAGATGGTACAGGCTGGTAAAAAGCGCACTTGAAATATTGCATCTGGAGTAAAAGGGTGACATGAGAATGTTGCGCTGCATACAAGCATGAGATTCTCATGTTGCCTCATTAAATGGCGCAAACCTGATTTTATCCTGTCTCTTCTCATCGGTTGTCGCTGTATGCTGGCTTGTCCCAAGCAGAGGGGGTCAGGCCAAGCACATAGAGGGGGCAGCTGATTTGGGGTGCCCGGTGGCTGTGGTGATGTACTCTGTGGTTAAGGCTTGTCAGTACACCGCTTGCACAGACGGGAGGACATGCTGCTGATCAGAGCGCAGCGCACTTGTCCAGGCAGAAGCTGGCTCCAGAGGAAATGCTGCTGATCAGAGCGCAGTGCACTTGTCCGGGCATGAGCTTGCTCCAGGATGGGTGCTGAATGAGTAGCCGCCTGCTCATTTGCTCCTAGCGCAGGGCCACAGCAGCAGAGTTGGGTATGGAGGCTGCCGAGATGGCCTGGCCCTGGTTCAGATAAGCCACTAGCTGCCTCATCTCCTCCAGTGCCTGGGCATGCATGAACTTCCAAAAGATGGGCCACCGCTGTCACACTGACTGCAGGTTACAGCTCCACAAGCGCAAGTATGCACGTGATATACACAATTCTGTGCCTTGCTGGTAGAGTGGGTCGGTTTTGTAGTTCAGCTGTGCCCCAGCATTCTCACATTTCAAATCAAGCAATACAGGACAATAACTACATTACTCAGAATACGAAGGCTAAACTTATGTATCAATCAGCAGCTCAAGATCTAACAATAACTAAATTAAAGATCGCACGATGTAATAAATAATACAAGCGGCTGGATGTATGAACGTGATGTAGCAACAAAAAGGACGTGTTCAACTGACAGGAGGGCCGTGGGTCTGGCTCTGCATGTGAGAACAATGTACCTGCCCGGGGCCCAGAACCACATGTCCCGGGAGTCGGGTGATATAAATTCCACAACCCTGTACTGCTTTGCCCAGTTCTTTTGTTAAACCTCAGCCTGAAAGAGAAATGCTATAGAGAAAAGACAAAACCTGATTCTGAATAGATGAACCACTAGGTACACATACAAAGAGCCAGATGCTGAATAGAAAACTGGAATTATTTTGGAATAACTCAATGGCACTGAAGGGAACAAAATTATCCACAAATCCTATCAATGTAAATTGGGTTTTTGAATGGATACTAACAGAATATTGAAACAAAAAAACAAAAAAAAAATAAATTATATATATATATATATATATATATATATATATATATATATATATATATATATATATAATTTATTTATTTTTTTTTTCAGGATTTGCCTGCCGAGTAAAACAAGAGTACTCCCACTGCTAACAGAGGGTTTATTCAAATGTTATTGCAGCTCAAATACATTTTTTAGTGAATTACTTCCATGGCCTGAAAGGTTGCTACAGCATCTTATGGACAGCTCTAGTAGTTGACCTTAAACCTCTACAGTAAAATGTCAGGCCATTGAAGTACTGCAACCAAAATGCAAGTTTGAGCTGTAATAACTATTGAATGCAACATCTCTCGGCAGTGGGAGCACCCTTGCTATAGTTAGAAGGCTAAACACAATACACATGTTTTCAGTAGTAAACATTACAATCCATTTATACCCATAGTAATGGATGCCAATAAACGTAGCTCTGGTTCATGCTGCACTGTATATTAATCATGTCCGACTTGTAGTTCTAAAGTAATTCAGTTTTAAAGTATCCTCCTCCCACCCCTTTTACCTCTTGTATGAGCCTCCTCACAGATGTGAAATCCAGTCGCTTGACCAGACAGGTCACAGCGAGGGACAATCTTCTCTCTGTGAGCATAATGTTAACCCTGCCACCCTTGATGAAGGAGGGCAGGATTTTCATTATGCTCACTGAAGATCGTCCCACGCTGCATGCTGTCTAGACTGGCTTGGGGAGCGCACTGTGTAGTAAAAGGGGCAGGAGGGGAATACTTTACAAATTTAATTACTTTTGAAATACAAGTCGGGCACAAATGAGACACTGCGCAACATGAAACGTAATATACAAGTATTAATCAGAGCTACATTTATTGGCATCCATACTATCCCTTTAAGGGGCTAAATGCTAGAAAGTTCTTTAATGCAGTGCACTGGAGACCTCTTTAGCATTCAAGGACTTAAGTGCCCCATTTACAATAAAAGGAATGTGCAATTCTCCTCTGCGATGCAGAGGATTGCGCCATTTTATTTTGAACATCTGGCCCAAAGACTTCCTGAATCCAGGTTGTCACATGATCACCTCTGGCTGTGTGCCATTATTACAAAACACAACACTGGTCTTGCACACCGCTGGTGCTTCCTACTTCCATAAACAAAGCCTCAAGACCACAGCAAACAAAAACACACATTCACTGAATGGGTGTTAACATGATACACAGCTGGAGAGGAACAGGTTTTTTTTTTGTTTGTTTTTTTTTAACATTAGATTAATCCTTTGAGTGCCAGAGAGGTAGCCAATGCATTGCAAATGCTATGCTACGGATACTTCTCTGGCACAAATGTTCCAATAACTGCAGCATTAAAAGCAAAGGAGGTGGATGTGTATGTAGACTAGCAGCCTTCCAGTGGATATGGCTGCCATCTTGAGATTTTATGGACCAATACAGAAAAGAAAAGATGGGCAAGTGTGGAGCATACCAACTGCACCATGGGGCGGGGGGGTTAAATGAAAATCCGCTGTTTTAAATGTAGATTAACCCCATAACGACCAGTGGTCGCAGGGTGTGTGGTCCTTTAAGGACCCGACAGAGAATTTCGGTGTGCCGCCCACGTGACTGTTCACGTGGGGTGGCACGCCAAACTGAGGGACTGAAACAGATCGCTCCAGTCTTGGAGCGATCAAATTCAGTCCCCGGTATTACTCACCGCGCTCCTGCAGGATCGCGGTGAGTAATAGTACGTGACGTACCAGGACCGTCACTGGTCCTTAAGTGCCGGACCAACGTGACGGTCCGGGTACGTCACGGGACGCTAAGGGGTTAAGGGAATAAAAAAAAACTCATTTAAAGGGATAGTAATGTCAGAAAAAAAAAAAAAAGTATTAACTATATGGTAGATACAATTAAAAGAGAGTACTTGCACTTTTTAGTATCTCTCAAACAGTTATGGTTTGAGAGATATAGGAAAATAAAGTTCTCCGCTCCCTCCCCTTTCTGTTTGACGAGCTGTAAACTGTCAGAAGCAGATCTGAGTTGAGAGAACAGTCTGGTTCGCCGGACATGTTTCAGTCTGAAAGGAATGAAAATACCAATTATGCTTAAGTGGCATTTTCTTCCTGGGGACCAAAGGTAGAAGGGTACTCTTACCCAATGGCCTCACTGATCAGATCTTTAAGATCTGGCCCAAACAAGGGAAGTACCCTGAAAAGGTAGGGAAAGCAATGTTTTCGTAGAATCAGTGTCAGCAGACCAGATCTTGAGCTGAAGAGCCTGTCTAGCAACCACAGACATAGTGGAAACCCTAGCCACCAAACAGATGGCATCAAATAAGGCAGCAGAAACATAGTGCTGTGCCTCAGAAATGTTGGCAAGAAGGCGCAACATATCCGAAGTAGGAGCACCCTGACAGACAGCCAGGGTGAGCTGTTCATTCCAGACCACAATGGCATGGTTCACCCATGCTGCAGCAAACACTGGAAGCATGGCCAGCAGTGGCAAAAATGGACTTGAGGGAGACCAAGTTTCTTGGAAGCCCAGTCTTTCAGAGCAGACACATCAGAAACTGGCAAGGCAGTAGACTTAGATAGCCTGAAGATAGAAGCATCCACCTTGGGAGGATGATCCCACTGAGCAAGCGCAGTCTCAGAGAAGGGATAAAGCTTGGCAAATTTCTTGGACACAGAAGGTTTCCTGTCAGGAGATTTCCACTCTTCAGTCACAAGGTGGTCAAGAGTGGGTATAGGTGGAAAGCAAGTAAGGGACTTTTTAGGCTCCTGAAACATCACAGGGATCAGAAGGAACCTCCTGAACTAAGAGAATGTTTAGGGTAGTCAAAACAGCCCTGATCAGGTCCTCAGCCGAGGGCTCGGGATCAGCCTCAAAGGGATTCCCCAAAAAACTGAGAGGAGCCCACAGCAGAACATTCCTCAACATCTGAATCCACCAGCAGTTCCTCCTCAGAGGAATCTGATATGTCAGGTACTCCCTGTGGTTTGGACAGAGAATACTTGACTGAGGAGGGGGTCTGCCAGGAATGGCAAACAGTGCCCGAAGCCCCATAAGCCCCCCAACATACTAGAAACATGAACAGGATGATAGAGCAAGGGTAGACAAGAAAAATGAGCCATCTCTGAAGTCGCTAGGTTAAGCGGTTGCAGAGATACGTACCAAACTGTACAGTCCCATAGGAGTGAATGGAGCAATAGCATCTATGCGGTAAAGCACGCGGAACTCAATTTTTACAAAACAAAACAGTAAAATAAAAACGTATGGAACATCACTAGAACATGTTAGAATACCCAAAAACACTGAACCAGTAGGAAACGTGTCAGGAAACCACCCCAAGATGCAAAACCAGCAGCTAAAGGGTTAAAGTACCGCATAAACCTGCTCCAAAACATCCAACAGACATAAGGACAGACCCAATGAGTGCAGGAGTGTGCAATAGGAACTCCAAATGAAAACACCCCTGTCCGGAAGGGCACTGTGGGACATGTGAGCCTGCAGCACTCAAAAGGTTGCTCACCTTCCTTGCAGATATGCTGTCTTCAGATTACCATGTATTAAGAAGAAGCCCCGGTGGGCGACTCCTGAGGAAAGAACTTGTAGCCAAGATTCCCCCCCCCCCAGGGCTTAAGGTCCACAAAAAGCACCTGGTTACTGAGCTAGCCACATCTAAGGGCATTGTCCGTTATGGTAATCCGACTAATGGTGGTATTCCATTTCTAACAGAAAAATAAAACATTTCTAAAACTATAGCAGAACTGTTCTCTTGCCTGTGTCTTCACCAAGGAACAAATCTTTCTGGAGCTGGTTGGCTAGCTGCAGCCAAGGAAGGAAGGTAGGCTCCACCCCCTGCATACAATTCTAGAGTTGTTTCTGCCTACAATTAAAGGGGCAATTGCTTACCCAAAGTAACCAGTGTATTGGACGACAGAAACTTGCTTTTTTCAAGAAATAGCAACAATCTCTCAACCCTTTGAGTGCCAGAGGGGTAAGTAATGCAGTGCAAAGCAATGGGTTGTGTATCCCCTTTGGCACTCAAAGGGTTAAACTGCCCATCTGCTGGACTTGTGGCTAACATGGTAGTTTTGAGTGAAGTTTTAATCAAATACTCAACACAAATTCAAGGTGGCAGGTCCACTTTAACTCAGTGCTTCACAATGTCAACATAAAACCATATATTTTGGGTCTGACCATTTCGCTATGTAATAAAATACACAGTCTTACGACATGCCTATCCCAAGAATTTTTGGATTCCCTAAAAGTATTAGTCCCTACCACCTCTTCTGGGAGGATGTTCCATTAGTCTACTACACTTTCTGTAAAGCAATGCTTACATATATTACCTCTGAATTTTCCACTAAATTTATATCATGAATTTTTGAGAGAAAAAAAAAAAAAACAAAAAACCTTGTGGACCTCTCTGGTGATTAACCCTTTGAGTGCCACAGGTGTACACAACATAGTGCTCTAAAATGCATTGCATGCTCCTCTGGTACTCAAAGGGTTAAGGTGTTAAAAGCCCCCATATAAAAAAAAAAAAAAAACCTCAGTGAGGATTTTCATCTGTGCCCTGTGAAGCAGTGGATTTACTGCAGTTTCCTTTGGTCATATGGCCCCGAGTGCTGGATTCAGCAATCTGCAGCGGTGCAAAAAAAAAAAAAAAAAAAAAAAAAAAAAAAAAAGGGACACCAACTGCACCACAGGGAGCAAACAAAATGTCCCCTCATTCCAACTGATTTAACCCTCAGAGCCAGATGTGTATCCAACGATACCTCTCTGGCATTCAGTGTTAAATGGACATTTTAACCTCATTCTAGAGAGGTCTCCAATGTAGTGATTTGTAATGCATTGGAGACCACTAGCATTCAAGGGGTTAAAACATCCATTTAAATCAAAAGGATTTTAATTTTTCCCTTATGGTGCAGCAAGTTTGCTCCAGGATTGCACCTGTATAGATTTCTAAACCTATTCCCAAGTCCATCAGCCAGGCCACACTGAAAATGAAGCAGGTGATACGGGTTAGGGAGCCCGCAGTTCCGCAGCGGTTACTTGGCCTACAATTCTCATCTTCTTCTGCGAGCAGTTGGCTGGCTAAGAATGATGGGAGCTGAAGTTCAGGCAACCAGTGAAGGGCAAAAGATTTTATAAAATGTATGTGTGAAGCACCAATTAGGGATACATTTCCTAGCAATTCGCTAACCTGGTCAGTTTACACCAGACTCCTCCCAGACAGTCCAATGTATTCTGAAGCCATTCAACTTCCGTTTTCAGAGTGAAAAGGGAGAGTATATTCAGTTTGTACAGATCGGTGGCACGGCCTCTTTGGAGGATACTTTTTTCAGCAGCATCAAGATAAGGTGTTCTCTTAAAGTGGTTTTCCATTTACTTATTAACAGAGTTAGAGATTATGTTACCATTACTGTGTTACCAATGGGCAGATATGAGGTTTGGCCTAGTCATTACAGTCTGCTAAAGAATGTGAATGGAGCCATAAAGGAAACAGATTTGTGGTACACAAACAGAACAGGTTAAACCAGTGGTGACATTACAAATAAGTAAAGCAACAACAATCCTCTTTTATACAGGGCTGAGAGTGAAGGACACCTTACCAAGCCATATATGGACAGTTATCAGGGAAGCAAATCCCTTGTCATGTGCACTGTGCCCAGTGCTTTGTTCTGCAGTACACATCTGGCACTCAAAGGGTTAAAAAGTGTAGGAAGTTGCATGACAGTTATGAGATTACTATCCCTTTAAGCTATGGGGGGGGTCTAATGTGTACAATAAAGTAGATATCGGAGTCTTCTGTATTGTAAACCTAACACATTGCTCTATGTTTAATAACTTACTCTTATGTAGTTCAAAAGATATTAAAGTAGAACTACCACATTTAACAAAGATGGCCCCAAATAATTCCTCATCTGGTGACTAGCTGCTCAGTAGAGCTAGTCGCCAGAATTGTTACCTGGTTAATGCAAATTATCCACTGCTCCCGGACTGACAGGCAGGACAGAGCGCAGACATCTTTCCATAGTGACGTCTGCATTGTCAGTCCCAGCCTGCTCTAGGAGGGATTGCTAGGAGCTGTTCAGCGCCAAAAGGGACTGAGTGCAGGCGTCACTATGGAAAGAGGTCTGCTCTCTGTCCTGCCTGTCAGTCCCCAAGCAGTGGATAATTCGCATTAACCAGGTAATAATTCTGGAGACTAGCACTACTGAGCAGCTAGTCGCCAGATGAAGAATTATTTGGGGCCATCTTTGTTAAATACGGCAGTTCCGCTTTAAATGAAGAAAGATCTCCTTACACTTACGGACTTAAAATATTTGTCCCTCGCTGCATCCGTCCGGTCCCAGGACCATATCGCAGCTCTAAGGGTAGGTAAATCTTTTACATGTAATACCTAATGAACAATATAAAAGTGATTAAACATAGCGCAATGTGTTAGTTTTACATTAGAGAAGACTCTGAGAACTACTTTTTTTGTACACATGACTATCTTTTTAAAGTGCACTGGTCACAGTAAGACAAATAAGATGTGTGTTATAAATAGTTTTTCAGAAAGCTTTATACGTTGGTGGCACAGTGTGGCACTTTATGCCAGTTCAGGTCTTCCCCATGCCACTCAGTGCTATGAATGAACTGAGGCACAGCCCACACACTGGAGGCATGTATAAGAGTGACAGTTTCGGCCTTGAACACAACCAGTTCTCTCATACAGTGCAGGAAATAGCATAAAGCGTAACAAATACAAGGTTCATTTCTCCAAAACTGCTTACTTTAAACAGGAAATTGCTTATGCAATATATAAGCAGAGTTTTCATTTAACTTTGAGTGCCAGAGTGGTACGCAAGACATTGCAAAGCAATGCATTGCTAGCCCCTCTGGCACTCAAAGGATTAAACAAGTTTTTCGGAGGGTTACAAGTCTCCAGTACTCTCCTAGCTTCCCCTGAAGATCTCTAATCTGCAGGACTGGGTGACATATGTGCTTCATGGAGATGTATCCTCTTCCATTGAAGCCCAACGCTGTTAAATTAAATCGATATTTGTCTTCAATGAGGAAAACTGAAATCTTGTTTTCTCCCTCAGAAGCATTCATTGAAGCACTGACATGACCTAGCTGTCAAAGGAATTAAGTAGAAAGAATTGTAGGCAAGCTTAGGGAACTAGCTATGGGAACTAGATCGCCTCAGCTTTCAGGTGACTTCCCAAAGTTTAAAGTGAGATTTTCACTGCCGCGCAATATCAGCTAGTGTATCATACACTGTGTGCCTTATCACTATGCCTGTGTGACAGCCACTGTACACTCACTGCATCTCGTTGGAAGATGCCCCCCCAATGATGCCACTCACCTTGCTCCTAACCAATGTACTGTGCAGAACAAATTAACCATTCAAATGTCTTAACAGTAGTGTAAGGCTGCAGCAACATTCCTCAACCTCACCCTACTGCCAGAATGAATTAGAATGGTTGATTTCCTGTGCACCATCTGTAAGGTGTGTGCTGCCATGTGGAGGCAGGGCTAGACAGAGCTCTCTGATGCATTCCCACCACTACCTACAAAACTGCAACAGTAGAGAAAATTCCTACTAATGAACTTTGATTCAGCTGAACCTACCATTAAATCGTAACAGAATTGGGAAATACATAGACTAATTCACAAGTTGAGTGTTTAAATACTATGTAATTGTTCCGAGTGAGTGTGTGTTCGTCCCTTTAAAGACACCTTCCCAGAGAAATTTACATTTAAAGGGGAATTAAATATCCCCCAATATCCACCTTCTGCTTACCTTGCTAAGGCCAGAAATTGTAATGATTACAATGAATTTTAGTCTTGTGCCCTTGTTCAGTTGCTGGCAGTTTTTCAAATTAATGGGCTAAGTAGGCGACAAGAAGGGTGAATAATACATGTCACATCATTTTGGTTCTTAAAGGGTTAACACGTATGCAGCGAGTAGACTATGGTCCTGTGGTCCTACTGGGAACAGTCATGTCCAACTTCAATGGCCATCTAGGACAGATTGTTCAAGAGAACATCCACAAAATTAATGATGGAAATATTCACAGGAGCCATTGTTATTGTTTTTATTATTATTATTATTATTATTCCAATAATAAAAGGTAAGTGGAGGTTATTATGAAGAGGCGTTAGTTGTCTTTTAATGTGAAATTCTCGCTCTCTCACTTCCACTCACTCATATCAGCTCCCAAGAAAACATAAGCTCATCTGGTCCAAACTCCAGTTACAATTCGAATGCATGTGGACTATGCCATTGTTGTGGTGGAGGAATGCGTCACGGATGAATAGTGATCATATTTTTCATTGGTGTGAACAAGGAAGGATTATGAACCAACGGGAGATAAAACTCTCAAATGACTGAATGCAGGACAGTTTAAAGGGATAGTAATACTTCATTACTACTATGCCCCATGTTGTAGCCCTTAAAATTCTGAATTCAACGATACCAGCGGCATCTCTCAAACCTTTATGGGTTGAGAGATATCCTCTTTCAAAGATCCCTCTTTTTGTCTTTCCCGACGTCAGTGTTCTAGCTAAAAGCAGGGGAATCCGGTCAGTGAGCAAGTGGCGGCTCTGCAGGAGTCCTGAGATCATGTGATAGAAACAGAAATCCTTCACTAAAATGGTCTTCTACGTGTACTTGGTTTGCAAGCACATGTATAAGACCATTTTAATTAAGGATTTCTGTTTCTATAACGAAATCTCGCCACTGCTGCAGAGCCATCACTGGTCCCAGGACCGGATTCCCCTGCTGTCAGCTAGAACACTGACATCAGGGGAAAGGGAACTTTGAAAGTGGACATCTCTCAAACCATAAAGGTTTGAGAGATTGCGCTGGTATTGCTGAATTCAGAATTTTAAGGGTTACAACATGGAGGATAGTAATAATGAAGTATTACTATCCCTTTAAAGCAATACTAACATATACTAACACCACCACCCAAACAGAATTTACTAGGCAACTACAATTTGGTTCCTCAATTTAATACTTTGTCCAAGGAGTCATGATTCTGGACCCAAAAGTTGTCCTACACAGCTACTGCTTCCCTCCAAAGAGGGCTTCAGGGGAAGAGAAGTTTGGGATTCTGAAGTCCTACAACAAAGAATGTCTGCCCTCATGGACATTAAATCTATTGCAAATTAGAGAAAGTCTGGAAAATCAGGCCACACAGACTTGATTTAAAAACAACCAGTAGGATTTTCTGCCCAGATAAAAAGGTAAGAATGTGGATATTAGGAATTGCTAACGTTTCTTTAAGAATCGCTCTGCTTGCACTTAAGAGTTATTTTCTAGATCAGTCAATCAGACTAACCCACTTGAGATCAGTGAGGTGTAACAGCAAAACCTGTCCTGTTACTGCCCTGGAGTCATGTCCAGTTGGCACAAGGGGAAATATTTCTAATCTTCTGAACTAATCTTATAGCAACTGATGTAATGTTACGAAAGACCCCTCAACTGACTGTATGCCAAAGAAGAAAGGCAGATGTATCCAACAATCTGAAAACACTGTGGCCTACTGCCTGAGATGTATCCAACGCATTGAGTTGTAATACATAGGATAGCTTTCTGATACTCAAACGGTTAACCCTTTAAGTGCAAAGCAATGCGTTGCATACCTCTGGCATTCAAAGGGTTAAAAATGCCACATGTAATTTATATCATATTTAACATGCTAAATAAAGAAAGCTGCACATCTTAGGAGAAAGAGTAAAATACATTTTTTTTCTCTTCATAGAGAAAAATGTTCCTGTTCTGAGACCAATGTAAATAGAGAGAACAGGAGAGAAGAGATCGTAATCCTTCACACAGAGACGTGTGTGATGCAGCACCAAGCTTGGTACTCAAATCTAACTTTTTCTTCACATGCAGCACAGAAATCATTTCTTTTTACCAAAACTACAACTAAACAAATAAGCCACCGATTTTTCAATCCCCATTTAAATTAACATACTTTGAGACCGTAACAAAGTAAATCAATTTGGAAAAACGACAGCCCCATGAAAGCTAAAACACATTTGATGTCTTGTTGACAAGTTTAACCCTTTGTGCTCCAGAGGGGTACGAACACACTGCAAAGCAATGCGTTGCATACCCTCTGGCATTCAAAAGGTTAAGGATCAGAGGGGTGAGACATATTGCATAGCAAAATGTTGCACAATGGTCCTTAAAGGGTTAACATACAAAGTGTTAAATAAAAAAGTTAAAATATAAGAATTTGTGTTCAGAGTCTAATTATACTTTTTTTTTTTGTGGTGCCTCATATTGGGAATTCTTGCATTCTTCGAAAAGCTATGATATCATAAATACAAGGGAAAAAAAAGGCCTAAACTTATTTTGCTTATATAATACACTACATATCAAAGAAAAAAATTCAGATCATTTTTAAAAGCATAGAATTACCAAGTACAAAAATACCACAAATGTATAGTTTTACCTACACACGCATGGCTTGTGGGATTGCTAAAATCCCAGAAACAATTGGAGGTAATTTGTGTTTTCATGGATGAGTGTTTATAGTATTAGAAGACCCATTTTAGATCAATGCGAGTGGTCATTTCACTCTGTGGTACATTTGGTTTGCTCCAGGACCGCACATGATTGGCTCTATCAATAAGGATCATAGAGAATGAGATGAATGCATGTATGATTCTAGGACAAACCAACTGTATCGTAGGGGACAAAGAACAACGCCTCAAACTCCCATTGATGTAAATGGATCTTTTCAATCCCATGAATGCTAGAGAGGTCTCCAACTCACAGTGAATCATTGCATTGGAGACCTATCTAGCATTCAAGGAGTTAAATGCCCCATTTAAATCACCAATATATTTGTTCACTATGAGGCAAATGGTTTGCTCCAGAATTGGTCCAAGTTTATTTTATACAGTCAGCTCTATGGACCTTATTGATTATGCTAAATAAATCGCAATTCCGAGGCAAACCAAATGCATGCATTCCTATTTAACCCTTTGAGTGCCAGAAGGGTTGCACACCTGTCTGGCACACACAGCGTTAAATCCATAAAACCTATAAAGGTCTCCAACTCATTGGGCTTCAATAACAAGATAAAAAAAAAAAAAATCTGTAATTAGTTTGTAAAGAATTAACCCTTTGGGTGACTGGAGTGTGCAACGCAGGCACTTAACTGGTGCTCAAATGGTTAAAATGTGCAGCAGTGCATCCAGCTGTAGGGTTGGCAATATCACTGGGAAGGATGATTCGTGATCACAAGAGTCCTCCTCACCCCTGTGACATTCCCATTCATACTCATCCCACAGTCTCTAGAGGGAGCATTACTATCCTGGAACCTGCAGGTCTAATCATTGTGACCACAACTAGAGAACTGCACTATAAGCAGAGAGACCGAGCAGAGCGCAATATTATGTACAATATCAAAAAATTAAAGGTATATTCACTCTGGCCCCTGTTTGTGCTTCTCTACTTTCTAATGCAGCCCTGTGATGGAAGAGGAAAAGGAGCGGTCACCTACACTGCAATGCTTGCTTCACTTGTGCAGGCACGTATAAGAGACTAGCCAGCCAACAGTGCTATTTGTTTGTTAGTGTAACACTGAATAAGCCTCTCTCCCCAACCTAGTCTGGCAATACCACAATCAGCATGAAATAATGGCAGCTTGCTGAAATGCAAGTAAGCATTACAATACCACGCAAACATGGGGGGGGGGATTACCAGGAGCTGTGACTGACAGGTCTGGATGATCTTTTAAAGAGAGGTGGTCTTTTATATGGTTGCCTCATGTCGCAGGGAAGTTGGGGCTGCAGGGTTCCAACAAGCAGAAAACTTTACAAGGCTCCAGGATGCATCTCTTCTTCTAATTCGTTAAGAACACCACCTTTGTGTGTAGGCGCTCGTGTCATTGAAAGTGATAGAACAGCATCATTTCTTATTTGTATGCTGGATTTTTCTTTTTTAATCTAGGCAGACTAGTCAATTGGCAGTGTTTAGAGCCCATGAAGGGGTGTACAAGTATAGATGCATATAAATAAAATGTATACAGGGAATTTGCATTAACTAGCTAATTGATTCCACTGACATCACAGGGCAATAGGACATCACTCTGCTTTGTATAGCTTCAATATCTCAAAAACTAGAAGAATGATCAGACTCATCAGCCAACAGATTTAAAGCAGAATTACCACCACCAAATAAATTTGGCCCAAATAAATATCCATCTGGTGGACTAGCTGCTCAATAGCACTAGTCCCTAGAAATATTACCTGGTGTTTGAGAACAGTACACTGTTCCCGGACTGACGGGCAGGAAACAGCGCACACATCTTTCCATAGTGACGTCTGCGCTGTCAGTCCCTTTTGGAGCCCAATGGCTCTTAGCAAAGCCTCCTAGAGCAGGCTGGGAATTACAGTGCAGATGTCACTACGGAAAGATGTGTGCGCTGTTTCCTGCCCGTCAGTCCGGGAACAGTGTACCGTTCTCAAACACCAGGTAATATTTTTAGGGACTAGTGCTATTGAGCAGCTAGTCACCACATGGGTATTTATTTGGGCTAAATTTATTCAGGGGTCGTACAATAAGAAAAACACACAAGAAAGCAGACAAGTATTTTTTATACAGTCATTGGCTGGCTGGGAATGATCGGAGTTGATCCTCAAAAGCCAGAAATTCTTAGGTCCCACACTTGATGCACAGGATTAAAAGGGGCAGTGATTGATTATAAGGAAAACATTTCAGGTTTATTTCCTGAAGAATAAAACGAATGTGTTCCTGCTGCAGGTCGATTTTTCTAAGTTACCACAACTCAAACTTTTCTTTATTCAAGTGTCATCATAGGGTGCAGATTTTTAATTATGTACCCCCATGGAAGAGCTTTAACCAGTGTCTACATTTCTACATATAAAGACATAGGAATATCACCGCCTGGTGAATAAAAACCGCAGTTTACATTTAAAGAAAACATTTGACCTGCAGGAACGTT
The DNA here is from genome assembly GCA_037306005.1 of Rhinophrynus dorsalis. Taxonomy (NCBI): domain Eukaryota; kingdom Metazoa; phylum Chordata; class Amphibia; order Anura; family Rhinophrynidae; genus Rhinophrynus; species Rhinophrynus dorsalis. The sequence continues at coordinate 139,326,214 of CM074726.1, read as the reverse complement.
TGAATATTTTACGAAACAGGAAACAACCTAGAACATATCCCGTAAGAGGATTACTGTTCCTTTAAACACGAACCAGTTAACACTGATGAAAATGAGAGACCACAGCAATTAAGCTCAGTGTCAACCAGCAAAGCTACTTAGCCTTATGAGCTATGGTGGGGAAGGAATCACAGCTTCAGGACAGCTTTTAATACTCTTAGGTTCAAAGTCAACATAATCTCAGTTGAAGAGTCATTAGCTCCTTGTTAGCCAGTGATCAGAGCATTTTAACACTGCTCAGATCAACATTAACCCTTGAGTACAAGAGGATGTGTGCAATGCTTTGCAATGAGCTGCAAGCCCCTCTAATCCTCAAAGGGTTCACAATGCTGCACTTCAGAAATGTTTACAACTATTTCCCAATTGTCAGCTGGCAAAATGTTAGAGTTTCCTCCAATCACTACTCATCCCACTATTCTTTAACCCTCTGAGAGCCAGAGGGGTGTGATGGATACCCCTCTGGCACTCAAAGGGTAAACCATGGGTAACATGTCCATGGAGCTAGGTCTAATTCTTTGTTTCTGTATTCCAGGACCTCAAGACATCTCCCAACAAAGTCCTCTCAGAAAGCCTTCAGTTCAGGCTCCTGGAGTCAGGCAAAAAAACCCATCATGTCTACCTCCATGGACACTATTATCCAGTACTAATTAAACATACATTTGGGCAGCCAGTTCACATAGAATGGTTTCATAGTGGCCATTACGATTAAGGTGCATAGGGTTTCTTATCAGCAGATGACAGCCCATCCTTTTCTACAATAGATGGGCAGGAGGAGGGGGTGTTCCTGAAGGAAGATGTAATAATAGTGACATAGGGAGCCCTAGTAAAATTTATAACATAGATAAAAATAGGCATTTCTCTTTCTAACCCCTTTTAAGGCCACAGAGGTATCCAATGCAATGTGCTGGATACCTCTCTGGCACTCACAGGGTTAAGAACTTGCATTGCCACAATAGGACAGAACCTTTGGCATTACAGCAAGGTGCCGGAGGGGAGGGGGAATGCCCCATACATGGGAAAAATGTATATACGTTACGGCTTGGCCTTTTGCTAATTAACCATTTAATTGCCAGAGGTATGAAACGCATTGCAAAGCAATGCTCTGAGTATCTGGCACTGAAAGGGTTAGTGCTGCTGTTCTAACATCTGGTAGAAGCAGTCTTAATAGCCCACCATTGCACAGGCCACCCAGGTTACTCCTCCAATGAGATGGTGCTGTGAAAGGCAGCTGACGATCACCTTTGGCTGCAGTGATATCACACCCACCTCCACAGACAATAGGAATAAGAATGTGTTTGGTCCATTTAGCTCCTGTAATAGGTAGGAATGGAAACGGAGTACAGACCTGTATAACTAGGGCTATGAGGTTATAATGCTGCTGTCCCAAACATTTTGGCTGTAATAATAATAATAATAATAATAAATAATTCTCAGCAGTAGGTATACCCTTATTTTACTCAAGATAAACCCTGCAAACATTATAAAATTGTTTTCCATAATACTATCCCTTGACCATTTTGTTCTTTTGTAATGTTAACCACTTGATGACCAGGTAGTTGTGCCATACATTACTCCGCAATGTACTACACACCACTCTGGCACTCAAGGGATTAGTTTCCCTTTAAGTGTTCCTTCATGTTTATTCATTAACCCAATTAAATACCTAATTCTGTTACGTTAATGTTGCATTAGAAAGCTATGCCCAACTTATAACTCTGACAAGTAATCTGACTGCAAAAATCCCATAACACGTTATTGTTTATAAAGCGATATTCTCTTGCCAACATTTTGCCCCAAAGCATGCAAAAGTTATTTCAAGCCTTAAAATCATGACGTACGTTCACTGCAATCTATTCAAAACTGAACCAAAATTAAATAAACTATTACTATTCCCATGCCTCTTATAGACTTTATAGACAGACATGCTGTGTACAAATATTCACAGTTTAAAACCTAAAAGGGTTTAGAAAAATAACAGTATAAAATTAATAACACCTTCCTAGATTTACACACACACAATGACAAGACTTCAAATAGAAATGATTTAATATGAACCGGTTACCAGGAGGTAAGTTTAGTTAATTTTAAAGAATTAAAAACTGACTGACTAGATATGTTGTGCTAGACATTTGTTCATAACCCTTTGAGTGCCAGAGAGGTACACAATTCATTGCTTTGCAACGCTCCAAGTACCCCTCTGGCACTCTTAGGGTTAAAGAGATAGTAATACTTCATTTTATCTTTATTCTATTTTGTAGGCATTAAAAAAACATGAAGAACGATACAAGTCTTATCTCTCAAACCTTTATGGTTTAAGAGATATTCACAAGCAAAGTATCCTCCCCCCCCCCCCGTTCAGCCAGATCAGAAGGGAGGTGCCCAGGTAGACTGCAGAGAGGGACAATCTTCAATTAAGATAAGGGAAAAACCTGAAAAGCTTGTCAAGGGGGGCAGGGCCTTCATTGTTCTCATATAAAGAATATTGTCCCCTGCTGTTATCTGTCTGGTCTATGGACTGCATTCCACATCTGAGAAGAGATGGCTTACACTAGGTAAAAGGGGCGGGAGGGGAAACTTTGCTTGTGAATAGCTCTTAAACCATAAAGGTTTGAGAGATAAGACTTATATCATTCGTCATGTTTTTTTAATGCCTACAAAATAAAATAAAGTTAAAACAAAGTATTATTATCCCTTTAATATATGTTTTTATTGCGGGCAGTCTCTGTGCTGGGCCAATACTACCACGCACTTAACTCTAAGTTCCAGAGGGGTACGCAACACATTGCAAAGCACTTGGTACGCAAAGGGTTAACAGATCTAGGCACCATGTGGGCACTTTTAATATGACAGACAGTGGTATATTTGGCCTTACAACAGAACTAGTTATCATAAAATTACCAAAATATAAAAGGTTAATTGCTTATAAACTATTTACAGAAAAAAACAGGTAAGATTTTAATTTTCTAAGAAAAAAAACTAAGATTACACCTGCGGCTGCGATAGATCTGTAATTCTTGTTCAGACCACCCCACCCCAGTTTTAAGTACTTTTTGCTCCTGTTCTAGGCATGACAGATGAGTAGCTGATGGGAGGCCTGCATCAGCTATATTGGCTAATGCCCTTGTGGTTGCCCATTAGCTGGATGTCCACGTCACCAGCTTGAACAATTTACACAGCAGCACGTAGGCAGATCACCTTTGCTCAACTCAAATGCACTGAATGAATTAATGTAGGAGAGTTGCAGCAACGCTTTTGGCTGCATTTACGTGCAGTTAAAATAACCACTGTGTAAAGCCTCATCGGCAGCAATGTGTTCCAAGTACTTCTGATTAGAGCTGTGCTGAAATTGCTGCGTTAGCCCAGCCCACAGCAGGACAGATCCACTGGTTATAGGAATACACTAAGCAATATTGGGGCCCTAGGTACAAAACAAAAGTGGACCAATTCCGGGGTAAGCAAACTGCACCATATGGGACATTTAGCACCTTTAATACGAGAGAGGTCTCCAGCACTTTGCACAGCAATACTTGGAGACCTCGCTGGCATTCAACGGGTTGAGACATTTACATCAACTGGAAATTTGAGAACCTATTTGATCCTTTTGTTGCAGCAGGTTTGTTCCCCATTTGCTTCACTACTGTTTTTGGCTGACCTGCCAGTATATATAGTGTGGTGTAATACAAAGGGAACATCAGAAAGTGACACTCCCCATAGTTCTGTCTGATTCAAGGTGAGAGCACTGAGAACTTCAATTCATTCAGTTACTACAGCAGGGATGGGCATTGTGAGGCCCTCCAGTTGTTGCAGACTACAGATCCCATTGGATGGCTGAGGATGATGGGAGTTACAGTCCGCCACAACTGGACAGCCTCAAGTTGCACATCTCAGCCCTAGAGACTGCATGAACAGCTTACATTAGGGACATGTGTAAAAAGAAAATTGGAGCAAACCAAACAGGGGACAACCAAACAGGATAAAGTTCACAAATGTTGCCGTGGATTTGAAAATGGGGCTTTGTGAACTAATGCACTGGAGGATGCTGGAAAAAGCCCTATTTGAAGTCAAAAGGAATGTGGAATTTTTAATTGTCCCCTACAGAGCAGTTTGTTTGATCCAGAATTGCTGTACTTTGCTTGTATACATTAGACCAATAGACTCAAAGTGCTCAGTTTACTAACCACACACTCGCAGTCTATGGGGGACAGTGGCACCAATTCAGCCTGTTGCTTAGCTCAATCCGCTGCCAGCAAAGAGGGGCAGTTTTTGTATAATGTAGCCCTGTTTTGTTTTCAACCCTTTGAGTGCCAGAGGGGTACGCAATGCATTGCTTTGCAATGTGTTGCCTACCCCTCTGGCACTCAAAGGGTTAATCAAATCTGCCAAAAAGACTGTTCATCCAATATAATAAAAGGCCAGAAAGTTTGTCACGATGCAGTCATGCGCAGTAGAGACTGCCCCGTGTTCGGCCAGTCTCTACTGCGCATGATTGCATCATTTGAGTGAGGCAATAGCAGTACGCAGTGCAGGTCCAGGTAATGTTAACTCTTTGAGTGCCAGAGGGGTACTCAACCCATTGCTTTGCAATGCGTTGCATAGCCCTCTGGCACTCAAAGGGTAAAAAGGCCGGTCCTGCTCTGCATACTGCCGTTACCTCACTGCTCACTGAGTATATATTATATTATGTATACACACATACAAAAGATGTGCACTCACTTGAAATATATGTAGAGATGCCTGGGTGTCCATTCTTGTAGCCACACATGTAGTACAATTGTAGAAAGAAAGAAAGCACTCACAGGACTTTGTACAGGTAAACAATCAGTGCTAGTTTATTCCATCACCGTTTCAGCCCTGCTTTGGCCCAAATCAGGGCCGAAACGTTGATGGAATAAACTAGCACTGATTGTTCACCTATACAAAGGCCTGAAAGTGCTCTCTTTCTACAATTATACTAAATATAAATATTACATACATACACAACACACAAATGTTCCAAGGTGTGCAATCACTTTAGGATTCTGTTGTTATGCCTGGATGTCAATCTAAATAGCAATCATATAACAAAATTTCAAAAAAATAAAAAGCACTCTGAAATTTTGAAATATTTATATATTTGGAGCTGGCTGACTTCCCCCTGAACAACGGAATTATTTTCCTTTCAGCTCTAGAAGGGTATCCCAGTGCACTGCTTCAATTGTCAATGGGCCCTCCCTGCTAAGTCACTAGGAGGATTAAAGGGGAAGTTCATAATAAGAACCCCCACTTACATTACCATGGCCTTAGTTCAAATGATTTCTTCTTCAGCAAATCCTGGATATCATGTCTATGGAGGCAGACATGAGAGTTGTCTGCAATTTTATCAGCTGAAGCAAGCAGAGTGCACAGGCCTACTTAACACTAAGGACCAGACGGAACACATGCCCCTCAGAGATAAAAGGGTTAAGCTTACCAAGTGCAGTGGGCAGACTGTTCTACAGTCCTTCCTGCCTTTTCAGATAGAACATACAGAACTGATTAACAATTCTCTCCTGAATCATGAAAACATTCAGACGGGCCATTAGGCTTTTCTGCCCATAATAAAGTAAGTGGAGGGTTATTATTAGGCAATGTTACTTGCTTTTTTTAAACGTCAGGTAGCTGCAACATACACATCGCTTATTTAACCCCTTAAGGACCACAGAGTTGTGCAAAGCATTGCTTCGAAATGCGTTGCACAACACTCTGTTCCTTAAGGGGTTAAGTTAAAAATAGAATCTGTACACATGTATATTTTAGTACATTCTTTAGATAAAACCAACAATTTGAGGGAAACAAAGTGATGAATCACTAGAGATACATTCACACAAGACACAGCACAACAGCACACAAATTATAGTAGAGCCCTCTAATGACAGGTTTCCCAAACAGAACCGCAGAGAGAAGGAAGGATCAGAGACACAGACACAGACACAGACACAGACACAGACACAGACACAGACACACAGGAACCATGGACGAAGATAGAGGTAAATTTCTCAACCAAACCAACTACACCATGGGGTTTATCCCCATAAGGACTACATGATGTACTATGACCTTCACGGTTCTTAAATACTTAAGGACTGATGACGGTCATAGTAAGTCACGTACTTTTTACTTAGTGCTCCACCGGGAGAACTGTAAGTAAAAAAGGGGCCTAAAATTGACTGTTCCACGACTGTAGCGTTCTCTTTTAGGCCCCAAAGCAGTGCGCCGATACATGCAACAGGTCACTTGTACCGGTACGTCGGCAAAGATCAAAGCGGTCCTTATGGGATGGAAACATCCCAGGACCGCTGGTCCTTAAGGGGTTAAATGAACAGAAGGCAAATACCTATTGATTTGCATGAGGCTTTCAATCACTTGCAATGCATTGCTATGTAACGTGCTGCATACCTACCCCCTGGGCCAGGGTGGATAAAAATTGAATTAAAAAAATAAATAAATAAATAAATAATAATAAAATCAGATTTTGTTTAAATCAGATTAAAAAAAAAAAAAAAAATTTCTTTTAATGAAAAGCTTTTGGAGGAAAAATCTATCTAAAGATAGTTTTCTATTTAAGATCCATTATAGTTTAAAGGTTATTCAGAGCTTAGTTATGTACCTGAGGCTGCATAGTCATGCAATTATATTTTATGTTATATTATATGTTCCAAATATTAAACTAAAATCAGTTCTGATATTGCTGTTTTACTAACCTGACAGGTTATATTCTAAATATGACTTCTTCACCTGGTTGCAAATATTGATGGTTTTAACTACCAGCAAGAATGAGTTTTTGCATTTAAAAAATCGACTTGATTTAAATCAAACCCACCCTGCCTGGGCAGTTTAAAAGCCCCATCTAATTTATAAAAAAAAAAAAAAAAAATCCCCTATCCTTGCAGAATACTTAGTGTTTTCCAATATGCACCTCTTAAAAATTCTAATGGCCGTTATGAAATTTTCCCATGCATCTTTGTTCAAGAGATAACATGATAATATGTACAATTAGTCCTGAATGTCATGTCAGTGTAGGCAGACATGACAGTTGTTAGCAGGGCCACATGACATCAAGCTCCACCCACTGCATGATCGGTAATCCTATCCTTCAAAAGGACCAAAAGGGATGTGCGACACATGGTTACACAATACACTGTACACACCTTTGGTAATTAAAAGTTGTTTGTTCATACTCTGCCTGCTTCATTTTGGGAAAAAAAAATAGCAGCAACTCCTGTCCACCTCCATGGACAGAACAATCATTACTGACTTGAAGCAATAGGAAAATAAGCAGACAAGATTCACTCTTTGACATCAGATTCTGTTTCTTACTTCAGAAACCCCCACCCAAAAAAAATGAAATATGCTTTTAAAGCTGCCCTCTAATTACACAGGTCTGAATGGAGGGATTGGACACAGAACAAAAGTGTATTTTCAGTACAAGTAAAACAAATAGAAAAATTAGCTGCAGCTAAATACAGTACAGCAGGACAGACATATTTGCCAAGGCCATTTTGTCGATTTAGTCAAGTGGCTGAATCTTTGTTATGCAGAACTGTTACTGTCATGACATTGCCAAGCAAGGCAGGCTTGGGAGAAGCACGGGATTCAGAGAACATCACAGCTTATTCCAATCCTTTATTGTCCAACCCAAGGGAACTGGGACGCCATTTTATTTTCTCTTCAAAGGCCCTAACTCCTTATAACCCTTTGAGTGCCGGAAAGGTATCCAAAGCATTGCAATAATGCGTTGGATACCTCTCTAGCACTCAAAGGGTTAAAGGGCCACATACAGGAAGACAAGCAATTCTGGAGCAAACCAAAATCCTAGGTGACAAATGAAAATGGCCAGTGATGAAAATGGATATTTTCATGTTTTGAATGACAAAGATCATCGATGCATTGCAAGGTTCTGGAGATCTTCACAGCATTCTAGGGTGAACATTTTCCATTCAAATCAACAGGAATTTTCAAAAATGTTGTCTGTTCCCCTCCGAAATCTTGGTTTGCTCCAGAAGTTCTCATCCCCAGTGCCCTTTAGATTTTGCCCTCAGCTGCAACTAAGGCAGGGGCAGTGGCAGGCAATGTTCGGCTCCCCGGGGCTGAGATGCACAAAGTTTGATAAGGGGCCAGTCTGTCAATATTGTGTCCTGTTTGTATTGATGACATTTCAGCATGAGCACCAAGATGTCTGCACTATCACACCCCTGTTTATTCACTGGAAATACACCACCATAAGGAATCAGACAGGTTTACCATTTTGACGTGAATACCTGGACAATGGATCATTTGCATATAGAAACAGTTTAATGAGCAAGTTGTATTCATGTAGGTGTGTTTATGTTAATGTGGCACTTTGCCACAAGCACCAAGTTCTGTCAGAGTTTACAGCAGGCAAAACAAAGCCTCTTCCTACATATTCTGTTGCCAGAACATATTCCATCCTTTCATAATTATACAGTCCAGATGAGCTTTAGCCCTTTGAGTGCCAGAGGGGTACGCAAAGTGTTGGCTTAATAGAATCATTGTACAGTATTGCTCCATTATAGGCTTAACAGGTTAATCACATTCATTTTATTCCCCAGCTTCAGAGCACTACCCATTGTAAGAACAGTGATCAACATAAGAATCTTAACATGAATTAAGTGACCAAGTGGGGGTGGGGATTATATTTATATTGCATATCTATACACACACGTTAATAATCATTGAACTGGATTTAAAAACCTCTTAACAAATGCAGTGCTTGTCTTACAACAGTAATACATACCAAAGCCACAGCAGTATCCCAGTAAACATACTATTATTGAAATAGCGATATTCATTAAAAACTCATAGCGGAATAAGAAAATTCCTTTGACCAGACCTGTGTTTTTTTATTGTGAAGTCTTGTATGCTGATTGGGCCATCGGGATGACCATGTTCCTAGCAAAACCATATAATGGAGTGTTTTAATCTCACAAATATTGCCCTTTAGTGAGAGTAGCTCTTATTGGCAGGGTATATTCATACTTAGTGCAGGGTATTAGAGAGGGTATAGCATGGCCCAGACTAAAGCAAAAGTGTATCCTATTTTTTAAAAATGCCAGATCATTATCCATATTGCTGTCCTCAAATGGGCTATTATCAATAGTGACTGATAATAAGAAATAAGCAGATTAACCTATAACCATTGTTTAGCTTATTAGGTACTGAATGGATAGTGCAAAATAATGGAATAGCTATTGAAGTTGATAATATCTGTAGAAAGGGTGCAATGCTCCATCCTTTGTAGATACAGATACGTTTATCCTCTCCGCAGCATTAGAGTGCAGATCTTTCAGAGATCACTTATTGGAAGTCAATCCAATAATTCCACTAAAGCTAGCAAGGTTTAATACTGCACATACCCTGCGAAAGGCAAGAATTCACACAGAATGGATAAGAAGCTGCTGTATTGTGCCTTAGTTTTTCAATGCAAGTTTATTTTAGATCCTGGTATTAATATTGTAACAAACCAGCATATACCCAGGCAACTCTATAGATGGGGTACATGGATATTGTCTTGTAGGAGTTATCAAATACAATTGATCAAAAGAAAGAGCAGATTAATCTATAACCAGTGCTTAGCTCGTTAGAAAGGTATTTATATTTTACCAATTTGACTATTTTAATGTTAATGAAAATGTGTTTATTTTTCTTTCCCCATTTCTCTTAAGGTACAGTATAGTAATACAGTAGAGTGCAACTTTCTTGTATGCTTATTGCTACAGGGACATCTCTTGTTCTTTTTTCCACATGTTTATTAAGCCTGTGAGCACCGAGACACCACACACACATCCCCCTGGGTGAATATTTTACAATGCTTCACACGTGTACCTAGGATATGCTCTTGTTTACACTTCACCTAAAACATTCCTACCCTATCCTCCAGAACATGCCACTGTTGCCAACAAGGAGCAGGTTGTCCATATTTTGTATGAAACTCAATGTTCGCCCTCGGACAACAATGAATTCAGCACCAAGGACAGCAGCACTTATGATTTTAATATCCCCCCCCCCCCCAATCACCAACACGTCAGCAGCTTTCTGACAACCTCATATGCCAATCATCAGTCTTTCCCTCCCCTAGCAAAGAAAATTCTTAGTTCACATGGGGAAGTGTTACATATTCTACATGGTAAAAGATCTTCACACATTGCCAGACACTTCACCACAGCATCACCCCTTAGTGCATCTCCCCCCAGGGTGTTGAAGAATCCAAGTCCTAACATCTGGGATGTACATGTTACATGTGCCAATAATCTTCACCTGTGCTCATGTAAGATGATCCTGAAAACCTGCACTGTTTGTGTGTTACAAGGACTGAAGCTCAGAACAAATGGTCTACAGGAAGGTAGACAGGGACACAAAGTCAGGGATGAGCAGACTTCAGTGACATGGGATTTACTTTTTTTTTTGCAGTCACACTAAAATGATCTGCTAACTGCCTCAACTGACCCTCTGACATGCTGCACAACCATATATGCTTACATTGCATGTCTGTACATAGAGTTAAACTGGACCAAAAAAAAAAAAAAAAAAATGTATGTGCGTGTGTATGTATGTGTATATAATCTAATGCAATGGGGGGGCACCTTTTCAAATTCCCCATCAATTTAAATGTGGCTTTTAACCTCTTAAATGCTAGACCAGTATCCAATGCATGCACTGCTCACCATGAGAATGTGTGTGGGGTCTAAACGGTAACCACTCAGTGATACAGGGTATACGTGCCTCCAGACATATGAACAGCCGGGGTTTCTTCCCTTAAATGTTTATTTTTGTGTCACCTGTCTAATTTATGGATTGGCAACAGGAGGCTCTCATGTTGCTGCTACCAGACTACAACTCCCATCATTCCCTGACTGCTGTAGGCAGGAGTAGGAAACATTTGGGTATCCATTTGTTGGGGACTACAACTTCCATCAGCTCCAACCAGGAGACACTTGTAGCATTCAAGGGGTTAAAAAGGCCCATAAAAAAATATCCAGGTTGTTTGTAAATGTGCCCCCTATATTGCACTTTGTTTCCTCCAGAACTGCACCACTTCTCGTTTATACTGAAGACCACGATTTGCTCTTACCGTTGAAATGCATTTTGAATGTCTTAATTACACATCTAATCTCAGAATGCCTTTTTTTCTACTAAAACACCATAAGATTTCAGGTGTTGCAAATTTGAGCTGCAATTATTTTTGAATATAACATCTCACAGCAGGTGGTGCACCCTTGTTCTACTCAGCAGGATAAACCCTGGGATAATATATTTTTTCCTCTAACATTCACCTTTTGAGTGCCTAAGGGGTATATAATGCATTACAAAGTAAAATGCTGAATGCCCGTCTTCCACTCAAAGGGATAAAGGGATAGTAATGTCAACATATAAAGTTATATGGTGTTTCATTGTAATTTTCTATAATGCATACTACAGTTTGAAAATGATTAAATTTACTTACCGATATTTGTATTTCTTCTGTGTACCTACAAGGCATCATGCATGGAAATATCTCCGCCCTCCAGCTGGGTAGGACAAGACAAAAAGAGTTAAAAGGATGCTCCAGAGTGTGAGGCATCAGTTCTCTTTTGGAAGTGCTGTAGAAATACTAAATACAACGTAATAGGGTGGGTATGTCTTATAGGTACGCAGAAGAAATACAAATATCGGTAAGTAAATTTAATAATTTCTTCTGTGTACCATCCAAGGCACTATGCATGGGACTTAAAAGCAGTAAACCCATGAAATGCTCAGGGTGGGTAGTAGAGTTACTAATTATTGATGGACGACTGCCTCTAGGACTTTTCTGCCGAAACTGGCGTCTGATGAGGCTTGGACATTCAACCGATAGTGCTTCATAAAGGTGGATATAGATGACCATGTTGCAGCTTTGCAAATATCCAAAGGAGAAGCTTCAGCATTTTTAGCCCAAGAAGTGGCCACAGCCCTGGTTCAGTGAGCCCTGATATTGGAAGGTGCCGAAGTCCGGCCTCAGCATAACAACTCTTAATGCAATGCTTAATCCATTTGGAAATGGATGGTTTGGAGGCAGCTTTGCCCTTGAATCTGCCCTGGTAGTAAATGAACAGAGAGGCAGATGTTCTGAATGATTCTGAGCTTCCTTGGAGTTTTGAGGGTTGGCACAAAAGGAAGGTAGCACAATCTCCTGATTGACATGGAAGTCTGAAATAACTTTATTGAGAGAGAAACCATCTTTCCGGCCTACAATCTTATCTGGATGAAGGGATAAGAATGGTGGTTTGCTAGATAGGGCTTGAATCTCGTTTACCCTTCTAGCCAAAGTGACTGCTGTCAAGAATATCATTTTCAAGGTTAACAGGTGAAGAGAGATGTCCTGAATTGGCTCAGAGGGCTGGGACCTGGATAATGGAGTCAAAAACCAGGTTCAAGTCCCATGGTGCTATTATTTCCTGTCTAGATTTGGAAATAGCTTTAGTGAATCTGTGAACTAGACTGTGACTAACCAGAGGCCTGGCTAAAAATGGCAGACAGGGTTGAGAGTTGAACTTTTAAGGAACTTGGGCGAAGACCCAATTGGAATCCTTCCTGTAGAAAGCTGAGAATAGAGGTTTCAGAAATATCTTGAATGGGGAGGCCTTGACGATTGCACCATTTGGCAACAGTGACCCAGACTCTATAATATACTTTAGAGGTGGAAGGTTTCCTGCCCTGAAGGATGGTGTCTATCACAGAGTCTGATAAACCTCTATTCCTTAAAGACTGCCGCTCAGCCGCCAGGCTGTCAGACGTAACATCTTGAGGTTTGAGTGTAGAAGAGGGCCTTGATGAAGAATGTCTGGCCAGAGAGTTACTTCCCAAGGATGGTCTATGGACATCTGGACTAGATGGGAGTACCAAATCTGTCTGGGCCATTTTGGGGAGATTAGAATGGCTTCTACTTTGTCCAGACGGATCTTCTTTATCACCTGCAACATTAGTGGGATGGGAGGAAAGATGTAGACCAGAAGGAAGTTCCATGGAATCCTTATGGCATCAATCCCTGACGATTGAGGATCCTGCCATCGGGATTTTGCGTTCTTGCAAGATGCCATGAGGTTGATTTGTGGAAGGCCCCACTTTTCTTGTGAGTTGAAGGAATATTTTGTGGTTCAAGGACCACTCGCCCTGATCCATTTTGTGTCTGCTGAAGAAGTCTGCCTTCATGTTGGACTTTCCGGAGATGTGCGAGGCTGAGATTGATAGAAGATTTCTTTCAGACCATAGTAACAGATCTCACTTCCTTGATTAGAGCTCGGCTTTTGGTGCCTCTCTGGTTTAATATGTACATCATGGTTGGGACATTTTCTGTTGTCACCAACACATGAGTTGCTTTCAGATGAGCTCGGAAGTGGAACAGGACTTTTCTGACTGCCCTTGGATATTGATGTGGACAGACCTCTCTGACAACTTTCACTGACCCTGGACTGTTTAGTGGTCCACCCCCCACTCCCCCATCCGTGGAGGCTGGCATCTGTACACAAGATTTCCCAATGTTGTGTTATCAGTGATTTGCCTTTTTCCAGATTTTTGTGCTTCTGCCACCAATGAAGGTTTCTTCTGGCCAAGGGAGAAGATTGGATCTGGTACAAGGGATCCCCAAGATCTGGCTGCCAATAGGCTAAGAAATTCGACTGGAGATATCGGAGATGCAATTTTGCCCAAGGGACTGATTAGCAGAAGATATCAGACCCAGTAATTCTTGGAATTCCTGAACAGAGTGCCGAGAGTGCATTAGGAATAGAGAGGTCTTGGCATGGATCTTGTGTAATCATTTCTTAGATAGCGTGACTGAGGCCATGTTGGTCTTGATCTGCATTCCCAGAAATACCCTGTTCTGAGAAGGAGATAGATGACTTTTTTCCAGGTTGAGAAGCCAACTGAAGTTCTGGAGGAACTGAATCACTGTCTGAGTTTGCTGTTCCGAGGATTCCTTCAAAGGGGCCATGATTAGGAGATTGTCAAGATATGCGAGGATGTTGATGCCTTGCTGCCTCAGGCAACCTATTGTTGGTGCCAGGACCTTTGTGAATACCCTGGGGGCTGATGAGGCCAAAGGGAAGACCTGTGAACTGAAAATGGAAGTGGTTGACCGCAAACCTCAGGTCCTTCCTGTGTGCAGGATGAATTGGAATGTGGTAGAAGGCATCCTGAAGGTCTATGGAGGTGAGAAACATCCCGGAAGAAAGGGATTGGATCACTGATGTTACTGTTTCCATCTTGAAGTGCACTTGCTTGATACTTAAATTGATTGTCTTGAGGCCCAGAATGGTCCTGAAGATTTAGGGACCAGAAAGAATGTCGAATAGACCCCCAATCCTCTCTCCAGACGAGGGACTTCTTCTATTACCTGGTGTTCCACCATGTGATTTATGGAGGACCACAGAGCCGCTTTCTTGATAACGTTGGAAGGAAGCCTGGACCTGAGAAACCTGTGATGCAATGGGGCAGAGACAAATTCCAGCAGACAAAGGACTGGTTTCTGAATCTTGAAGACTGGAAAGGTAGAGAAGATCTTCTTTTCTTTAGGGAGAAAATAACTTTTGCCCCCTGATGCTTTTTTAAATGATATCTTCAAGGTGTTCCAATTTATTTTTAGAGATGGCATCCACTTTCCAGGTCTTCATCAAAGCTCTACATGCAGAAATAGAGAGAACAGAAGAACAAAAGGCGAATAATATCAAGTGAAGGGTCACATGAGTAGCTAGTTGCTTCTTTAATTAAAGAGACGTCTTTTAATAACTTTGATCTCAAGATGTTAGACCATCTTCTCTTCAAGTTCAGTGAGCCATATGTGCATAACTCTTGAAACACAAGCCATAGCTGTGGCTGCTTTCAGGTTTTCGCCATTGACCGAAAACTGCTTTTTCAGGGCAATATCCATCTCTCTTTCCATTGGATCACATAAAGCTGTGCCATCTTCCATGGGTAAAAGGGCCTGTTTAGCCAGGTGAGCAATATGGGGCATCAATTTTAGGATTGGCTGACCACTGACCAACGTCGGACTCACTGAAGGGGAACATTTTCTTAAATCTCCTAGGGACAGCAGATCATCTGTCTCCTAACTTCCATTCAGATGTAACAAGATCAGAGTTAGACCGGAGGACAGGGAAAAACAGGTGTAGACTTCTTTTTTTCCCCAAAAATGCTGCGTCAATAATATTCAAGTCCTGCTGAATATCTGAGAGGCCCAAGGAATTCCTGATTAGTTTAATAAAGGCTTCTATACGATCCAAATTAAAAATTCCTGATTCTTCCACCAGCTCACCTTCCTCTGAACCCCGATCTGAACCTTGGTCATCAAAGGCAGATTCGAAATCTTCATCATCGCCTTGCTGCATAGAAGAACCTTCCGCAGGATTCCTCCGTGGTCTCTTTTGTGCAGGTTCACCCTGCTGCATACTTTTGAAGGTGTCCTGCATAGATGACTTCATCCAGGACAAGAAGTGAGAAGGGAATTCATTGCATGCTGCTTTCTTTAAACATTCACTGCATAACTTAGAAGCGTCAGAGGCTGGTAGTTTGGTCTCACAACCTGCACACTGTTTGTTTAGGTGCAGATTTCTCTTCCTTGCCGACACCCTCCACAATATTCTTTTCTTTAGAAGTGACCTTAGATGGAGCCAACATGTTGAAGCTAGAAAGGCACCCTACAAAAACCAAAGCTCAAATAACCAGGGGGAGAAAACAAGAGGAAAGCTTACCTTGCAGCTTTAAATAAGACGCCAAAAGAAGACTTCCTATACAAACCGGATCTTTCCGTTGTCCCTGCGCCTAAGAGCTGAATTGGGCATGTGCAGAAGATGAATTTGCATTTCATGCATGGAACGCATTAGACTCTTTTCCCCCAGAAATGCCTTACTATAAGCTAGCAAGGTGAGGAGTCATTAAAAGGGCGCAATTGGAGCGTGTTGCTGATGTGGACTCAAACCCGGAAACAGTGAACAGACATAATACTTCCGGCGATCAGGGTGGCGGAGGGAAGCGATGTGGGGAAGGCAGAGTTTTTCGGCAGCACTCATGACGGCCATCGTGGAGGTATGAAGAGCGCATGGAAACACATCCATTCACCTGGGTAGGACAAAAGAAACTGACGCCTCACACTCTGGACCATCCTTTTCAATGTTTTCGTCTTGTCCTACCCAGCTGGAGGGTGGAGATATTCCCATGCATAATGCCTTGGATGGTACACAGAAGAAATGTCCTTATCTTTGTATTCTGCTTGTAATACAAATTTAAATGTTGTCCCTACCCCCACCCCCTTCCACTACGTCCATCATCATTCCCTCAGATCTAAAAGCCAGTTGCTTGACTGAACGGATCACAACGAGGGACAATATTGTATCTGTATAAGGAAAACCTTCATGAAGGGAAGCAGGATTTTCTTTATGCTGACACAATATTGTCCTTCATTGTGATCCATCCAGACCGGCTTTCGGATCTGAGGGAACTATGACATACATAATGGAAAGGGGTGGGAAGGGGCAAACTTTCAATTAAAATTACAAGAAGAATACAAAAATAAGGACATTTCAAACTGTAGTATGCATTAACTTGAGTACGACTGTAATGCGTGCCTTCAACACAAATGCAAACTGATCCAAATAAGCAGAGATAATCTGAATGGGAAGTAGACCCCCTGGACAGTTAAAACATATGGAAACCTTTTGAAATTCCTATTGAAATACAATAGTTAACTTTACTAACAAAAAGGTCAACATGTTATAGATGTTTCTGGACACAGTTAAAGTAGAATAATGTTTGTTTTTTTTTTATTATTGCATTATATAGCATTTAGGGTGTGACTGAGGTCATTCACACTCAAATAAATGCTGGTTAGTTTTACACAATACCACAACACAGATGGAGACCACAAAGGGCACTCAGACTCTAAGAAATATAAAATACAGCAAATGCTGTGCCCCCCAATCTAAAGTAGCAACAATCCCCAGCATTCTATAGACAAAAAGCAGGAAAACAAGAAGGGAGCGAGCTAAATGTATATAGATTATATCAAATGAAGGAGCCACCTTACAAATGCACTCACTAGTCCACACAGGCACAAGCAGGTAAAGACACAAAATGTAGTAGAAAGACAATAATAAGATATGCTTTAGTAAAACACTAAAACATACATAATTCATATACAATAAACATACATTTAGTGCTCTCCCTTTAGTTTTCCCATTTTTAGATTTCGAAATATTTGCTTTAAAATCTCCCTAGCCCTTTTACTTGCACCAGCCACTTCCATGATGAACACGCTGGAGGGGGACAACCTGGCAGATCTTCTGGTTAGAGCTTTTTTGCCATAATAACCCACCAAGTCCTAACCTGGCAACATTTTCTTGTGAGCTATATAAACACTTCCTGATCACAAGTCCCAGCTCACCCACAGAAAATGCATCCATGTAAGTGAATGCTTGGTGGGTTGCTATGATAACCGAGCCAAAACACAGCAGACTGGGTCCGTCTCTTCACTGCATAAGGACTGACATCAGCAAAAAAGGGCATGCATGTTATATATTAAAAAGCAAATTATCTTAAAAACCAAAATCAGTATTGAAGTGTGTGGCCGAGAAGTCTTACATTACCGTAATTCTACAGAACGTACCTTCCGTTGATTTAAATGGGTCTCACCCTAGAATATTGAGAATTTTAACCCCCCCTTCCCCATGGTGCAATTTATATACTTTAGAATTGTTCATCTCTTGATTTGCACATAAAAGCTCAAAGGGTTAAAATATGCAAGTGGAATAAAATAAAAATAAACACTTATTTTGCACAATATCGCAGTTTAATGCTTTAGCCTATACACACACACACACACAATATATATATATATATATATATATATATATATATATATATATATATATATATATACACACACACACACATACACACACACACACACAGTGATAATGAAATGCCTGGGTGTTGATGAAGGATTGCAGAAATAGTTGTACAGATGATCTCATAAGTGCTGTCAGGACTTCATATGATATTATGATATTGAAACAAACAGATTTATTAGATAAACGTTTCGGCTGCAGTAGCTCAGCCTTCATGAAGGCTGAACTATCGCAGCCGAATGTTGATCTTCTAATAAATCTTTGTTTCAACATCATATGAAGTCCTGAGAGCGCTTATGAGATCACACTCATATTATATATATATATATATATATATATATATATATATATATATATATATATATATATATATATATACACACACACACATATACATATATATATACATATATACACACACACATACACACACACCCGAGTAATGTGCAAAAGTTTTAGGCAGGTGTGAAAAAATGCTGTAAAGTAAGAATGCTTTCAGAAATAAACATGTTAATTGTTTATAGTTATCAGTCAATTAACAACATGCATAGTAAGTCTAAATCAAATCATTGTTTACTACTTTTTAAACAAAAAGATAATTTGGAGTAAATCATATTTAAGAGCTACACAACCCACTTTCATTGTGTGTAGGTGTTAGTTTGCATGATTTAATGTGTAACAGTTAGCTGTCCACATTCACACTTCAGTGGAATTATCCATTGTGACAGGATTTGAATGATTATCAGTTTATGCAAATGATTTAGTAATGACCTTTAGGGAGAGTGTTGGTATCTGGCTGGGAGGGAGTGGCAAGGTAAAATGGTATCTGGCTGGCATGCCAGTCACTACTGACTAATGTGTAAGCAAATAAATAAAACCCAAATGGACAACATAACACAAATGTTTTTTTGTTTTTTTTTAAACTTTTTCAAGATACGTATTTGTTCCACTCACCATCTAATTTTTCAGAGCCAGTGAATGAGTAAATGAACACAGATGTATATAAAATAGTCCAAGCATTTAGGACCCAGCAATCAAAGGTTTTATGAACCCAGGCTCCAATGTTTTTTCCACCTCTGAAGAAAGGCTTCAGATCTGTAGCTTAATCTGCTTGCAAGAGGATCATCATTGGTTTGCAGTCAGAACAGTATAACCCGAACACCATCACTGTGACTAATTACACCCAAAGCTTTTATCCACTCACCACAAATTGACTGTGTGCAGACTTTGTCCTACCTTTAACACCAGTGATTTAACACTTGCAACAGAGCACATTTACAGGATTTGCTGTGTTCACTACATCTTAGCCCCATGAATGCTAGGTCTCCAAAACGCTGAGGCAAACCATCACACTGCAGGTATTGCAGGCCATTGTAGATGGTACAATTCATGACAAAATTGACAATATTAAGTAAAAGTTACAAGGGCCGTTATCTCTAGAACAGCATCTCTATTTTCATGAATAATACCCATAGGGCTGCATGCAGGAAGCTAGAGGTGCAATATAGGGGAAGTTAAATACTCCCCAAATCCCCACCAATTTAAAAAAAAGAGGCTTTAGACCTTATGGGTGTCATAGATGTGTGCAATGCTTTGCAATGTGTTGCATAACCCCTGGCAATCAAAAGGATCAAACCATTCGAATGCTACAAAGGTCTCTAATACAATACCTCACTGGAGACCTCAAGAATTCAAGGGGTTAAAGGCACCATGGGAACGTGTGTGCAATTGGTTTGCTTCAAAACTAGATTTTTTTTCTGCATTGGACAAAAATGTTTATAGCACTATAAACACAGGCAGATGGAATTCAAGGTCAGCTTAGTCTGAAAAAATACCTCAAGGTGGTACATGCAGGTATCAAGGAGCTGCATATTAACCCTTTCATCACCAGAGGGGTAGACAACACATTGCAGTGCAATGCGTTGCATACCCCTCTGGCACTGAAAGGGTTAAAGGAACAGTAAAACATTAACTACATCAACTGAAAAAGCTAGCTATGTGCCCCTGACTGCCACCAACTTGCTCCAACAGCTATGGGGTTAATAATTACGGATTCACATGCCACTGCTTTGCCAAAACTAGGGGAGCAGTTCCAATTATTTGGCGCTATGGAAGCTGGGACTGAAATGTTAAACCTCCATAAATGTAGTGTCTTGTGCAGTGTCGAAATCCCAGAAGTGGAACCTCTTTCTCCCTAGTCTTAGACAAGAGGGAAATTGGCTATGCACACAAGTATTAACCTCTGAGTTACCAGAGCAAGAGAGAAGTCGTCAGGACCACAGCCCACATTTTAGTTATGCATGATTGTTTACGGTTTCGTTAAACACTTCACTATTGATCCTTTTCACCCCAGCACTAAGCATGTTTTCACAATCTCACTGCAGCTTACATTCAATTGTCAGCTTCTGACGCCTGTCTGTGATCAACCCACGTCACATACCTTTTTATCAGCAGGCCCTGCACTTTCAAATGATACCACTGGTTTGTCAATATTCTCTATCAGGACAAAAAATGTGTATGCAGAGTACAGTTTGTTAATTCCAATAAAGTGAATTACAAAACTGTCCAATTTTCTCTTTTTATCCCCATTTTGCATCACAGTGCATTTCAGGCACAAAACAAGAAGTAAGCTGTGCAACCTTATTATAATATAATCTATATATAAATAAAATGAGTAAGTACAGACAGTGGCACTCACTACATATTTCCTAGAAGATACATAGAATAAATGATTGGTGCACATACCATAGAAAAATGGATATAAAAGATATGCTCAGCCTGGGATACTCCAAGGTTCGTAAGAGACAGCACACGTGATGAGCAAAAGAAGTTCGGCATGGATTCAATAGACTAACTTTTTGGCCCATCAAGGACATTCTTCCACAGGGCAAAGGCATTGAGGAAGGTCCTTTAAGGGCTGAAAAGTTTTGGCATGCATGTAATAAACTAATTTCACTTCTATTGTTCAGCATGTGTGCCATCTCTTATGATCCTTGAAGTATCTCAGGCTGAGTTTTTATTCAACCCCCCCCCCATTTATAGGGAAGGGTAATTTGCATTCCTACCCCAAGGCTGGTTTGCTATGAAACTGCCAGAAGATGGAGCTAGATCAGAGTTTCTCAAACAAGGTGCCGTGGCACTTTGGTGTGTCACAGATATCCACTTAGGGCACCTTGTTTAAAGGGATAGTGATGTCTATATTAAACTACCTCATTTTTATAACCTATTGCTATGTTTAAAAGGAGAGAGAGATATGGTTATAGAAACAGAAATCCTTCTCTGAAATGGTTGCAAGCACACATAAAAGACCATTTCAGTGAAGGATTTCTGTTTCTATAACTCAATCTCGCCACTGCTGCAGAGCCGCCGCTGGTCCTGGGATGGGATTCCCCTGATGTCAGCTATAATTCTGACATCAGGGGAGAGAGGAGAGAGAACTCTGAATGCAGATATCTCTCAAAACATAAAGGTTTGAGAGTTGCCGCTGGTCTTGTTTAATTCCAATTTTTAAAGGCTAGAACATGAGGGACAGTAAAAAATGAAGTATTACTATCCGTTTAATATCTTTTGAACTACAAATATGTACGTAATTAAAGATGAAAGGATCCCCCTCCCACCCCTTCTGGCCACCTTGCCTTAGCTCTGTGATCTGGTCATGGGACTGCACGGATGTTCCTTTTGCTTACTGAAGATTGTCCCTCTCTGCGTCCGTCCGGACCAGACAGAGAAGCAGTGTAACACATCCAGACATTACTATCTATCCCTTTAACCCCTTAAGGACCGGCCGCGCAGGCAGGCGGCAGTCACTTAAGGACCACTGAGTTTTTTTGGCGATTCGATTCCGGATTGGGTTCAACAAATCCAAGAAGAAAGGTCGCCATGGCAACTAGGAATTGGGATATGGCACCCAGCAAACTTGCCCTGCATGAAGGAAAGAGTTTTCCTACTCTGATGGGCAGTATGAACTGGCATAATGTGTCAAACACAATCATGGTGGGTTTCCCCCAACAAATAGGAGGTTTTTTTTTGTTTTTTTTTTAAAGACCCTCATCTGAAAAAGGGACGTTCCATTTTTCACCTATACCCCCCAGTATGTACAAGAATGGGGGGGGGGTATGCGTGATCACACACACCCTCCCCCACTTAACTTATGATAGCATGTTGGGGAATCACTAGATCACCCAACATGAACATCACTAATCCTGTGAGTGCCCAAAGAGTAATCAATGCATTGTGAAGTACTGAATTGCTCATCCCTCCGGTACTCAAAGGGTTAAAGCGTATCCTTAAATGAAAGAGGGGACACCCCTCTGTTTTGTAGAGAAAGAAAAGGTAGTTCAAAATTAGTGCACAGAGCCAAGTTCAGATCTCTTTTAGTGCTCCAGCACCACTTGCTTTTTTTTGTGTTTTTTTTTTTTTTTTTTTTTTTTTTTTTAAATGCCTTCACAATGTTTAGCATTGAAGAGATCCCCAAATATTGGGACCCACAAGCCTACCCTTGTTTGAAAGAAGGAAATCCCTTCTTTCTAGAAAGGATATTTGTTGGAGAAGTAGAGCAAAGGGCAGATATATAGGTTCTTAAAGAGTCACACACATTACCTGGTGGTCCAGAGGAACCAGCATAACATAAATGCTGTCATCACACTCACTCACACTCTCTCTTTTCTGGTTTACTACTTGGGTCTTCGTCCGAGTAGTAACTCCTTCACTGCTGGAGTGCAGAAGACATGGCTGCAGATGCCCATTGCAGTTTTAATGTGTCTAGAGAGGAAGTCTACAGTCACATGCTTAGCAATTAATTTGTTATCTAAATAATTACATCACAGACATTTACCGTAAGAGAGACACCACAAAAATGTACACAACATGCTCAAGAAGTATATATTACACACTGTGGCATACCTACAAAAATTATATTGATGCAAAAATAGTTAAATATGCATATTAGGGTGTTACACATCATATTTTATAGATTTCCCTAAATGCAAAGATAGTGGTCTTATGGAAAGAGTAAAAGGAGATATCCTTATACATTATGAACTGCACCACAAGAGGGGACACAAAAATTCCCATGTCCACTGATTTACTTTTAACCCCTTGAATGCTAGGAAGTACCCAATATATTGCATTGCAATAAGGGCCTTTTTATTTACCACTTCTGACACAGCTGGTTTGTTCAAGAATTGTCCATCTGTTCTCTGCAGAAGTCCCAATATAAACAATTACAAACCAAGAGTATTGAAAAGTGTGGTGGTGAACTATGAAATTCTCTATTATAAAGAGAATTTAGCTTACAAAACAGAACATCCCCAAAGCAAGGCCGCAGACTACAAAATGTACATAAATACATTCCAACGTGGATATATCACAAATTTCCACTAATGTACTAGTCAGTGACCAGAAAAACAAACAAACAAACAAAAAAAAAAAAACACAGAGAACAGCATAAATTCTTCCTTATCTGCTATGTTTAAACCTTAAAGTTCCGTAAGGATGTGCAAAATATCCACCATTAAACAGATACACTATTACATCTGTGCATAAGACTCTCATGTACAGGGCCAGAAAAAATATCAATGAAGTCCACCAATCTGGGAGGAAAAAAAAATAGTAAAATTATGAGTCAGGAGGTAAGAAATTACCAACTGACAGAATGTTAAAATACAAGAGTATTCTTTTTCTTTTTTACTAGACTACAAGATAGTTTTATTAGAGTATTAAAAATGTCCAGCCCTGCCTATGAACAACATTTGCCACTAGGGCTCCAGTAATGCCCAAGGGAGACTTGCCAATACATGCAACCCAATGCTCTAGCTGTGCCCAGGATTCATACACCAATGTTTGAGCCTAACAGTCCAGCTGTGCCCAGAATACATGCACCAACATCTGCTCCCAATACGCCATTATGGTCCAGTAACATCTACATTATTCCAGCTGTGCCATTTTATATATCTCAATACTAGTTCCTTGGACGGCAGCTGTGCCCAGGACAGGTGCACATAGTCTGACCCCCAGGATGGCAGCTGTGCCCAGGACAGGCACACAGAGCCTGACGCCCAGGACACGTAATCTGACCAAAAGACAGCAGCTGTGCCCAGGACAGACACTGTCTGAGTCCATGACAGCAGCTATGCCCAGGATGGACGTACAAAGTCTAAACCCCAAGACAGCAACTGTGCCCTGGATGGACGTACACAGTCTAAACCCCAAGACAGCAGTTGTGCCCAGGCTAGACATACGCGGTCTGACCCCAAGACAGCAGCTGTGCCCAGGCTAGACGTACACAGTCTGACCCCAAGACAGCAGCTGTGCCCAGGCTAGACGTACACGGTGTGACCCCAAGACAGCAGTTGTGCCCAGGCTAGACGTACACGGTCTGACCCCAAGACAGCAGCTGTACCCAGGCTAGACGTACACGGTCTGACCCCAAGACAGCAGCTGTACCCAGGCTAGACGTACACGGTCTGACCCCAAGGCAGCAGCTGTACACAGGCTAGACGTACACGGTCTGACCCCAAGGCAGCAGCTGTACACAGGCTAGACGTACACGGTCTGACCCCAAGGCAGCAGCTGTACACAGGCTAGACGTACACGGTCTGACCCCAAGGCAGCAGCTGTACCCAGGCTAGACATACGCGGTCTGACCCCAAGACAGCAGCTGTGCCCAGGCTAGACGTACGCGGTCTGACCCCAAGACAGCAGCTGTGCCCAGGCTAGACGTACACGGTCTGACCCCAAGACAGCAGCTGTGCCCAGGCTAGACATAAACGGTCTGACCCCAAGACAGCAGCTGTCCCCAGGCTAGACATATGCAGTCTGACCCCTAGACAGCAGCTGTCCCCAGGCTAGACATATGCAGTCTGACCCCTAGACAGCAGCTGTCCCCAGGCTAGACATACACAGTCTGACCCCCAAGACAGAAGCTATGCCCAGGGCAGACATACACAGTCTGACCCCAAGACAGAAGCTATGCCCAGGGCAGACTTACACAGTCTGACCCCAAGACAGAAGCTATGCCCAGGGCAGATGTACACAGTCTGACCCCAAGACAGCAGATGCGCCCAGAATATACATACACTCGCTGACCCCAAGCCTGTAGCTATGCCTACAATGTATGTACACTGCTGGAACCAATATCCAGATATGATCAAGAACAATATACAATATCAGACTGCAGTTGTGCAAATGAGACCTATAACCAGTTACTTGCATGGCAAACTTTAAGTCCTTCAACTGCTTCTGCAATACAGCTCCCATCACATCCAGACAAACAGCAACTGAATTGTGATGAAGGAAGTTGAAGTCCAACAACAGCTGAAGGGCCTCATGTTGCCCACTTACAGTCTAGACTACAGCCATGTCAAGATGATGACATCTCCTGCCTGGTCGGGACCCTGTCACACATACAAACGCCACTGCCAAAGCCTCTCACCTGCATTCCGGGCACTTGCACAGCTACCGGGGAGTGAGCCATGGCGGCTGCGGCGAGGCCTCCTGCTCAGGCTGAGTATAAAAGGATAGCGGGAGGGGAGGGCTCCGGGACTGGGCCCGTGCTGCTCTAGGCCAGGCTTGTCCGCGGCTCTGGAGCTGCTCTGGCTGGCTGTGGATATCCGGCCGGCACTGTGAGCATGTCTCGGAGCCTGGAAGCGCTCAGCGGGCTAGCGACGCCATGTTGGGAGAGGGACTGGAAGCTGCGGCAGCTGCTAGTGCGCAGGGTGGAGCCGGAGCCCGTCTAAAGCCGGTCACGTGATGACAGCGTGACGTCACGTCACCCCAACTTGTCGATCATCCGCCAGTTTATGTAAAGGTGACTGGGTGGGTAGAGTGTGACTTTACAGATGTTATGCTGCAGCTTCTGCTTTTCTCAGGCAACTCAAGGGCGTTGCAGCTGGGGAGCCATCCATTTCATGTGCTTCCACACAGGGAATGAAGATAATTGAATGCTGGCATTGCTTTGAAGTGTGTTTAGGCTGTAGCTAGCTGAGGGGTTAAATAGGTTCAAAACCAGGGTGCCACGGACACCCACTTAGGCTACAACTTATTGTGTATAAAAAATTTCTTAGAAATGTAAGTGCTGAGTTTCAGATGTATGTTTTTGGAAATTGCTGTGCATGCAATACGTTTTTGCTATTCTGATTGTGAAACCTAAGATTAACTGTGCGTTATCTATCTGTGCTCTTCATTACACCCTTGATAAATTGCATAAAACGTTAGGGATACTCCTACACGTCTTAATTGCATACTCTGGGTGCCCTGAACAAAACAAGATTGAGAACCACTAGTTTAATTAAGGGATACGGATATCTTTTACCCCAGAATTAATTACGTTTTTCACTTTCTACATCAGGCCCATTTCATTTCTGTAATGTATAGATTCTCTAGGGCAGTCATTGACTACAGGCTATCCAGGGGCTCTCATGTGGCTTCAGATGCTTCCCAAGCGGCTAGTTTTGCCTGCCACATCTGCTGGAAAAAAATAACAGACTGAGCCAAACTCTACATTAAAGCGGAACTTTCATTCAAAT
Source organism: Rhinophrynus dorsalis (assembly GCA_037306005.1). NCBI lineage: Eukaryota > Metazoa > Chordata > Amphibia > Anura > Rhinophrynidae > Rhinophrynus > Rhinophrynus dorsalis. Next base: position 139,299,759 of record CM074726.1, on the reverse strand, counting down.
TAAATTTCCCCCAAATCATTATTCACATAGTGATAGGCATATCAGTACTTGAATTATCTTGAATAAGTACAGTGTTACTGAGAAATCCATCTTGTTCAGAGACTCACCGGCAGGTATCTTGCTGTAGAGGCATCTGTGGGCCAGCGCCGTCTGTCCCTTCCTGTACCTTAAGGTACAACTCCCCCTCATTAATCCTAAGGGACACCTGGATGGACAGCACAGACTCACAGACGCCTCTTCAGCAAGATGTCTGCGTCGATGCCTGCTAATGAGTCTCTGAACAAGTTGGATTTCTCAATAATGCCAGACTTATTCTGGATAATACAAGCACTTAACGCGTATCGTTATGTGAATAATGATTTGGGGGGGGGGGGGCACTTCCATTTGAATGTGCCCCCAGATAAATAAATCTATGTAGTGATAAGAAGTAGTGCAATTGTGGCTGCAGTGGCGGTCTCCAGCTTCTTGGATGTTATGCAAGGCGTGATAAAGAGGTGATAAAGTGGAGATGACTCTCCAACCCTATATTATTCTATAGATCCTATGCACTAAGATATCCAAAGATGGAGAAATTATAGAGTATTGGCTCCATAGAATAACATAGGAACTGGAGAAGTGATATCACCTGAGAATTCATCTCCACTTTATCACACCTTAGTGCATCTCCCCACTAGTTTTGCTATGCTTGAGAGCTGCCCTTCTCAAGTGAGGCCACCACAAGTATGACTATGGTATCTGCTCCAGATGTTGGCATATCCAGATCTCTGTATAATTAAAATAAAAGCTTCCACCTATCACAGCTACTTAATAAAAACTTTAATAACATATAAATATGTACCCAGAACTACATGTGTTGAAAAATACAGTTATCATAAAGATGCATAAACTTACGTTAGCCTAACTCTTATTCTAGCTGGGATGCTACTTCAAAAGGGAAATGAAACCTGTAGTGATATCTTTTACTGGTTTAAATACTTGTCATTCAACTGAAATAGAAAGATTGTCTGTTGTTTCTTTCCCAAATGCTTCTCTGTTTGTAGTCCAGTCCTAATTACCCATCAGGGCTAAATCCAACCCTCCTGCTATGTCATCATGTAGTCGTCAACTATCGCCATCATACCAGTCAAGGCTGGTTCCCATTGGTCACATACGTAATTCTTATCTCAGACCAAAATACAGAAGTTCTTATGGTCTGATATAGCAACCATCAGCAATACAAATAATAATAAGCATAAGAATTCACTCCACAAATTACAGCAGTCCAGGAACCTACCATATCCTAGTGCTTCCCTGTCATGCACTAGAGCTGCCAACATGGGAATTATAGAATTGTAATGGACATTCACCTAATACCCAAAGGTGGGAAGTTAACACTGCAGATTTTACCCACAAAGCCCAAATTCCACTTTTAAACATAAATGCAATATTTGACCAGCATTCCAGTGTAGGAGAGGGACATACATTTAGGTGTGCAGGACTCTATATGGGAGCTATCCCTACAGAGGTATCTATTATTAATGTAAGTATTCCTTTTTTCAGAGAAGGGAGCCCTCACTATTATGGGAGATCAAATGTATGCCCAGATATTCGCCACCTCCAGTGTAGGACCTTCTTAGATAACAACAAGAAGGAGAGAACAGGAACTAGACAAATTAGACAATTCACCAGAGGAGGTAAAAGGTCTCCAACGTATTGTAAATCAAATAATTGGAAACCTCTTTATCATTCAAAGGGTTAGAAGCCCTATGTATTGATTGTAGGTCACCACTTTAATTACCACTACATTTTTGCTTTTGATTGTATCTTATTTTACCCAGAGACCTATTATTTTTTTCGCTCGTCACCCTTCTATACCTTTCTTCTATTTCTTCACTGTTAATCTGAAATTGTCCACATTGAACTACTGCTGCATGCATTTTCTGTTTGGTCATGGATATCCCCTGGGTTATGCACTAATGTGTGATACAGTGGTGATAAAGTGGAGATCGCTTCTCCGGTGTTCTAAAACCTCCAAATCCTATGTTATTCTGTGGAGTCAAGGCACTAAGATCTCTCAGTTTGGAGAAATCAGTGCATTGGATCCATAGAATATCATAGGACTTGGTGAACTTGTAAAACTGGAGGAGTCATCTCTACTTTATCACCTCTTTGTCACACCTCAGTGCATCTCCCTCCCCTACTTCTCTGTGGGGGGATTCACTATGAGGTGATAGAGAGGTGATAAAGTAGAGATGACTTCTCCATTTTATCACTTCTCCAATTACTATGTTATTCTATGGAGCCTATGCACTAAGATTTCTTCAACTGTGGAGATTAGTTAATAGTCTCTATAGAATAACATAGGCACTGGGGAAGTAATATCACTGGAGAAGTCATCTCCACTTTATCATCTCTTTATTGATCCTTAGTGCATAACCCCCTTGAATGTCTGAGAGGTCTCTATCTCATTGCTTCATAGTGCATTGGAGTCCTCTCAAGAATTCCAGGGGTTAAACACTCTTTTTTTATTCAGTGGGAACATTGTGGATGTTTGTATCCCTCTGTGATACAGTTGGATTGCCCCCAGAATTGCTACTCCTTTGCTTTCTGTAAAAGGCCCTTTATAGTTTTAACTATACTGGGTACAACTGCAGTTAGCAAGCTGGAGTGCCCAGAGGGAATGTGTCCCTGTAAAGGTACAGTAACACTTAATATGTAATATATATATACTGTAGTGTTTATCCCCCTGAGTAAAACAAGGGTACTCCCACTTCGAGAGGTGTTTTGTTCAAAAGTTATTGAAGCTCAAACTTAATTTTTTTGTAGGTGCAATATCTCAAAGACCTGAAATTTGACATTGTGCTGTTGCTACATAGAAACATAGAATTTGATGACAGATAAGAATTAGCCCATCTAGTCTGCCCATTTTCCTACTGTAAAAACCTCAAACCTTATTAGGTCCTTGGTCTTTTCTTATGATAAGTACAGCCTTATACCTATTCCATGCATACTTACATTCCCTCACTGTATTAACTTCTACCACTTCTGCTGTTAGGCTATTCCACTTATCTACTACCCTCAATGACAAAGTGTCCCCCTCCCGCCCCTTTTACTGATGTAACACTGCTCAGTCAGATCAGAAGGGAGGTGCCCAGGTAGACTGCAGAGAGGGACAATCTTCAATTAAGATAAGGGAAAAAGGTGAAAAACCTGAAAAGCTTGTCAAGGGGAGCAGGGATTTCATTGTTTTCATAGGAATAAGAATGTCCCCTGCTGTTATCTGTCTGGTCTATGGACTGCATTCCACATCTGAGAAGATATGGCTTACAGTAGGTAAAAGTGGCAGGAGGGGAACTTTGCTTGTGAATATCTCATAAACCATAAAGGTTTGAGAGATAAGACTTATATCATTCTTCATGTTTTTTTAATGCCTACAAAATAAAATAAAGTTAAAACGAAGTATTACTATCCCTTTAATTCCCCTAGCTATACAACCCAGCACCCTACTTGCATTTCCCACTGCTTTTTTACATTACCTGCCTACCTTTAAGACATTAGAAATAATTACTCCCAAATTAATTTCCTCTGTTGTCTCTGACAGCAGAGTACCCTTAATAGTATATTTTTCCCTTTGGATTTTTATATTCCGAGTGCATTATTTTACATTTATCAACATTAAACTGCAGCTGCCACACTCTTGTCCATTCTTCTAATTTACCTAAATAATTTGTCATTTGGCTTATTCCCCCTGTAATGTCTACCCTATTGCAGATCTTTGTAGCACTGCAAAAAGTTATACCTTACCTTGAAGACCTTTTGCAATGTCACTAATAAAAATATTAAAAAGAATGGGCCCCAGTACCGATCCCTGAGGTACCCCACTAGTAACACTCCTTTCTTCCGAATATTCTCCATTGACTACCACCCTCTGTCTCCTGTCACTCCTGCTTTACTGAAATCTAGATAAGCTAAATCTACTGCTTGCCCTTGGTCTATTATTTTAGTTACCCAGTCAAAAAAATCTATAAGGTTAGTTTTACAAGATCACCCTGCTGTAAACCCATGCTGTTTGGTATCTTGCAAGCCATTCAAATTGAAATATTCAACAATTCTTTCCTTTAACATAGTCTCTATTAATTTTCCCACTATTGATGTAAGACTTACTGGCCTGTAGTTAGCAGACTCTTCCCTGCTACCTTTTTTGTGAAGCGGTACTACATTTGCTACCTTCCAATCTTCTGGAACTACTCCTGTCAATAGTGACTGGTTGAATAATTCTGTTAAAGGGATAATAATGTTTCATAATAAAAGCAGCTCTAATTAATCTTCATAGTATTTAGGCCTTGGAGAGTGTTATTTTAATTCTGTCAGAGTTGGAGTTCAGAGTAATTGAATGATAAAATATCCCCCTCCTGACTCTTCTACTGATGTAACACTGCTCAGCTTAGAGCAGCAGGGAGTGTCCAGGTAGATTGCAGAGAGGGACAATCTTCAATTAAGATAAGGGAAAAAGCTGAAAGCAGGGTTTTCATTGTTCTCACAGTAAGAATATTGACCCTTGATGTGAGCTGTCTGGTTTATGGACGGGTTTCCACATCTGAGGAGTGGGGGCTTACACTAAGTAAAAGGGGTGGGAGGGGGAAACTTTATCATTCAATTACTCTTGAACTACAAGGCTCACATCTAATTGGAGCTGCTGTTTTTGTGAAACATTACTATCACTTTAAAGGTGTTGCCAGAACACTCAAGTTCTTTTAATAACTTTGGGTGTATCCCTTCTGGTCCCATTGATTTATCCGTTTTTACCTTAGAAAGTTGAAGTAGAACTTCTTCCTCTGTAAACATGCATGCTTCCCATGTCTTGCCATTTCTTTTTTTCTAACAGAGATCCCTTCCCTTCAGAAATATTCATTGAGACAGTCAGTTAGCCCTTTAATCTCATTTACATATTACCCATTTTTTGTTTTTAGTCTAACTATTCCTTGTTTCTGTTTCCTCCTTTCATTATCCTATGGACAACTTTGGTCAGTTGAGCATAAATTTCCATAAGATGTTGTTGCAACAGTGCCACTGTACATTTCCAAGTTGCTGTTAAAACTCTTGTTTTTTAAATATATTTCTAGCTCCCTCTAGTGGTCAAATTTCAGTTAGTTATTTTGTTACATTCGATGGAATGTGATAAAAACAGCTGAGTCATGCTGTCAGTTTAAACTTTCAGGAAGTAATCACACTGTTACTCACTTCCTGACAATCTGACCTGGTATAACATTTGAATAAAACAATTGACAGTAGTGGGAGTGCCCTTGTTTTACTCAGAAGGAAAAGCCCTATAACATATAGGTTTAAATTCAATGGGAATTTGGATTTTTTTTTATTTGTCCCATATGATGCAGTTAGTTTGCTCCAGTTCCTCTTAGTACCTTGCGTTCAAACCTTAACCCCTTAATGACCAGCTGAAGTGGCGCACAGACAGCCATTAAGGACCATGGAGCTTTTTTTTTGCAACTGATTCCAGGGTTACCGAGCAGTATGCAGCCACACGGCAACCCTGGAATTTCATGACATGCCAGGGCTGTCACCGGTCCTTAAAGGGATAGTAATGTCTGCAATAAAGTAGTTCGCTGAGTATTCTCTATTGTAAATGTAAAACATTGCGCTATGTTTAACAACTTACTTTTGTGTAGTTCAAAAGATATTAAACGTAGAAAGATCCCCCTCCCGCCCCTTCGGGCCACGTCACGCTTCCTCTAACCGTGGTCCAGATGGAAAGCGGTGAGGGACACACTTCAGTGAGAAAAGGAAAATCCTGCCCTTCTTCATCAAGGGGGACAGAGTTTTACTGACTTATGTTTGTCCCTCGCTGCATCCGTCCGGTCCCGGGACCATATTGCAGTTCTAAGGGGAGGCAGCCAGAAGGGGCGGGAGGGGGATCATTTTACATTGAATATCTTTTGAACTACGGAAAAGTAAGTGATTAAACAAAGCACAGTGTGTTATGTTTACAATAGAGAAGACTCGGCCCAATAAGTTCTCATAGACCCTCAGCTGGTCTTGATAGCTTAACAAAGAGGGTCTATGGAGGCTGTGAAAGCAGTCAGTGACATTTGTGTTCCAGCTGAAGTTGTCAGTTTTTGACCTCCCTGAATGGCTAACAGGGGCCTTTTTACTTAATGTAATAATTGCCTTTTAAAGTAAGTTCTTGAGAGCAGAGTCCTCTCCACCATTTGTAGCCAACTGTAGTCAAACCATGTGGGTATCATTCAATAATATTGGTTGCTGCTCTTGTGCACCAGCTGCTGGCCACATCTAGATCATTGGTGGAACGCAGATGTGTGAAAGAACATGAGTAGCAGACAGGGCCTCCTTATAGGCAGAGTAGGCAACTAGAGCCTAGAGCTCCAAATTCTGAGTGGCACCTCAGCTGTGCTGGCCAGAACAATCTCAATGTGTCTGCAATAGATTATATAACCCTTTAATCCCTTCAGTGCCAGAGGGGTACGTAATCCATTGTGTATATCTGGCACTCAAAGGGTTAAAAGTTATTATTTAACCCCTCTATGCTACAGATATGCATTGGAGATCCTGTAGCAACCAAGGAGGTAGAAATGTTTTTCTGTGCCAGAAAACTGTTGATGGGACTGGAGGCGGGGTCATGTGATGTCTGGGGGTGTGGCCATGGTCAGGGCTAAGGGTGCCTTCGGATGACTTGCCTAGGGCCACCTAGGATGCAAATCCTGCCCTGGTAGCACATCCATGGTGGTAGCTGCTGTAGTTCTGTCATTCAGGAGGTGAAAGAGGCCTAAAACAAAACAGGGGCAAACTCTAAGCTACTATAGTGTAGTATGTTGTTCACACTGGCAGCTAAAAACAGTGCACCAGGTGCCACACGTACAACGCCAGAAGTGGAGCAAATTTGGGGAAAACCAACAACAACCGAAGCAACAAATACAAATTATCTAATAGATTTAAACAGTGTTTTAACCACTTTACTATTAGAGAGGTTTCCCCATTAACTGAAAATCTCTCTAGAATTCAAGTGATTAAAATCAATGGGAATTTTTATTTGTCCCCTGTGGTGCAATTTGTTTGCCCCATAATTGCTCCTCTTTTCTTTTTGTGCAGGTTTCACTCCTAATTTCAAACAATGTAGCAATGTCCCAATTGGGAATCTCTCCCATTTATATTACCCTAGTTAAACCAGGAAGTATATTTTAACACACTCCAGTCTTGTATGGCCAGTTACTACCCTTCACACATCATTTATAGGGAGGGATTGTTTCTCTTCAGATATGCTGAGCTATTCTCCATGGGATGCCCAGAAAAACATGCATGACCCATACTTGTTAATGCAGCTATTTGATGTACAGGAAGCAACAGATTGTTGATTTTACCAATGTCTTGTTTTGCTCCTATCACCTAACAGGTATCCTATAGGAACGTTGTCACCTAAATGGCAACCCTCAAAATAGCGCATTCAAAATGTCGCAGGCAGCAAAATGGCGCCTTTAAAATGACATAGTTCAAAATATCGCTGGAGAAAGATGCTGATGTGCTAATAAATGCTAAAGTCATATGGAAGGTCAAACCACCCTATGCTTCTCACCTATGGGGGCAATGCTAGAGATGCTTATTAACCTTTTGAGTGCCAGATGGGTGTGCATACCTCTCTGGAACTCAAAGGGTTAATTTCCCACCTATGAGTGATAATAATGGTTTCCATTGGCAGCTACAGGTATCAGTTCTTTGCAGGTGGCAAACAGATTTTGAGATATCATTATCTGTATCATTGGAGGCACTTTAAGAGAGAAAGTGGTTGCCTGATGGCCACACCCTGTGACAAACTGCGGTTTGGTAAAACGCATCCTCTTCCTGTGAATGGATGAGTTATAGAAAGGGGAGGAGGGGGCACAAAACAAATGTAAAGATACACTGCATCAGGTCCCTACTTAGCTCATTAGCAAGGAAGGAAACAGGAGAACTTTGCACTGAAGCTCTCTAAACTATATATTACTTTTCAACCCTTTGAGTGCCAAATGGGTTGAAGCAATGCTGTGCTCTCTCCCTCTGTCACCCACATGGTTAACTGGACACATAAATCTGTCATCCCAGCACAATGGTGGAATGCTACCTACACCCTCTAAAATAGGTGGTCCTCCAGTTGTTGTTGGACTACGACTTCTGTCATCCTCAGCTGGCTGCTACTGATGGAGGTTGTAGCCAACAAGCCACAGCTTGTTTAACCCCTTACGCTGTGTTCTCAACTCTTCTTCAAGAAAGTGACGTCCTCAGCCAGGTTGACCCTCTCCACCTGGATGCAGTCTCTGTCCTTGCACAGTAGGTCTGTGCAGCACTCTACGTTCCTTCTGGCACAAGACTGCAGCCCAGATGGGCTATTTGGACATGATCTGGCTGATCTAGGTAATCAGCACAGCATTCTGCTGCTCCAGGTAGCACACCTCTAGGAAGCAGACAAATCGTTCTTTGAGCTCCTGCTCAGGAACTTTTGGTTCAAAGCCTCGGTCCAGGGAGGCACAGACTGGGGTTCTGGTCCTTACCATGAATGCAGAGGAGGAAGAGTGGCTGGAAGGACCCAGGGAGGGGGGTCCCCAAGTGCTGGGAGGTTGACAACCTAGATGAAGAGGAATAAGAGATTGGGTACAGGATATGTATGTTTTAATTTAGCTGACTTTAGTTGTGTTTTATCCCTTTGATTACCAGAGAGGTATCCAATGCAATGTGTTGGATACTTCTGGCATTCAAAGGGTTAACCCATTTATTTATTTTCAGAGAAGAAAGGATGAAATTTCTTACTGTTTTTTCCTTTTTCTCTGTGTTCCCACCATGGCTAAATAGTGTGTATAGTCTCACTCTGATTAGCTGATGTAGGGCCAATAAAAAAAATCAATAAAAGGTGCTTCCCCCCCTTGTTCCGGTTAGTCTTCTCTTGTCAGAGCTAGAAAATAAAGCGCAAAGAGGTTAAGGGCAGAACACGCCGTGGTGGGAACACAGAGGAAAAGGAATTAACGGTAAGAAATGTAATCCTTTCCTCTGTGTTCCCCCTCACGGCTAAATAGTGAGAGATATACCCGAGCAGTGATAATATAGGGTGGGAAGATGATATATATATAGACAACCAATCTTCCCAGGATATTAAATATCAAACTATATCCTACACAATATCTATCATTAAAATACAATATATTACAAAGTAATTTGTGGATGGCTGGGTTTGAAAAGACACAAGGTAACTTCTTTCATATGGTGAGCTGAACAAACAGCTTCCCTACTACAGCTGTAGGGCAACTAAGACTAACCGGAACAAGGGGGGAAGCACCTTTTATTGAATTTTTTTATTGGCCCTACATCAGCTAATCAGAGTGAGACTATACACACTATTTAGCCGTGAGGGGGAACACAGAGGAAAGTTTCTTCATGAGAAACACCAAACCTTTTTACTGCTCCATTATGTCACCAGCGACAGATTAAATGCACTATTTTGAAGCGGCATAATATCTGCAACATTTTTATAGTAAATCCATCTAGTACAAGTCTGCCTTCCACTGGTTTAGAAAACAGCCTTCATTTATCAATACAAACACAAAAAACTTGTAAATAAACTAGCCAATGCAGGGTTATATAATGGGGTAAATAATATGTTCAAATTAATATATAATCTGGACATTATAGACAATAGACACTAAAATTGTTAGCCTATATAAATCAAGAGGGAATGTCTAACGCATGGGCATTAGGATTGCAATGGGCTCTTCCATAACTCAGAGCGGATGTGGCCATTATGACTGAGGCTCCATTCACAAATAAGCCAAGTAGGTGGTTGCCTACATTTTAAATAATAAATCTGGTGATGAGTGTACAAGTGTCATTCCAGTGTGGGTAATATTATTCAATCAAGGTTTCTGGTTCAGTGGAAGAAATCCAGTAGCTGGCACTGAAGATCTCTCATGCATCCTATCTCCCCCAGAGAATGAGTCCCAATGTTTTAAAAGGCTACAGGGACATGCAGAGGAACATTCAAAGTAATCAAGAAGCAGAGAGCAGATATTGTCTTATATCCAGTTTCCCCCATAAAGCTGTGCTCATGCATGGAAGACAATCATTAGTGCAAGAAAAACAGTGTAAGATCTCTGTAGTGAAAAGAGGAAGCGTATAGGACTAACTTATAAAGTAAGCCTGGGTGAGACAGAAGTTTCTGGATGATGCTAGACTACAGGATCTCAGGAACCATCAGGGTATCATTATTATTATTAAGAGTAAGAGCTGTCCAGCAGTCTTGTTTGCTCGTTGTTGAGGGCAGCTGACACCCAAATGAACAGACCTTGGTCAGAATCCTAGCACACAATAAACATGAGTTTCGTTTGTAACAAAAAATAAAATAATAATACTTGATCTGTGTGAAAACATTCAATTGTTTTTTTTTATCAACCATTGCCCTAAATTGTGTCCTGTCTATATAAGTTATACAACCTGTATCTTATCATTGTATGACAAACACAGCATCCACTACTGGTTTTATTAAAATAATGACATATAGATTTCAGCTATTCAGATTTCAGTATGGATCTGGCATTGTTAAGCCAGATCCATACAACATCATAGAGCTCTCGCTGTCAATGTAATCTTATTAAGTTATTTTAAAGGGATTTCAAAGTAAAAGATTTAGGGCTTTAAACTATATGACCAATTTGAGTAATTTTGTTCTATTTTCTCTCCCTGGCAGCAATCAGACTTAATCCTTGTAGGCTAGAGACTTTTCCAACACAATGCAGAGTGATAATATTGCATACTTTGTTAGATTTGCAAAATCACATGCACACACTCATCTCCTTGGGTGTACGTGGCTCACTGACAGGGACAAACTGACCACTATATGATGTGCCAGGCTGTCACTTACAATTTGTTTTAGAATTGCTTCAGTTCTTGTTGGCAAAAAAGGTCAAGAAACTCTGGTTTAGTCCATACTGTTTCCAGTGGGAAGCTATTCCAGAAAGTCATTTTATTTGATTATTACCATACCTGAGAACTTCTTCTCTTTGAGCTCTCTGAGAGTGCTCATATGCTGCCTGACAGGGATGTGAATGTTGCGATTTGCATCATAAAAGGGGCAGGGTTTAATTGTGTGGGTGTGGCTTATGTGTCTGTGTGTCATAAAGTAGGTGGGAAGTGAGCAGAACAGAGTGGGAAGGAGTAGAAGTGGGAGGGAAGGAGGAGAAACTAACCACCGCTGGCAGCTTCTCTCCCTGCAGACTGAAAACTGGTTACCTTCTGAACCATGCAAAATTCCTTGAAGGGTAACTATGCCCAAAGAATAATTGCCTCTTAACCCTCCTGATGACCAGAGGGGTGTGCAAAAACACTGCAAAGCAATGCTTTGCACACCTCTGTGGTCCCCAAGGGGTTGTTTATGAGAGGCACTTAGCTAGGTAGGTGTCCTTCAAACAGCAGTGAGTTGTATTTGTTATTTGCATTTCGTTTCTGTTGTAGTCTACTGCTAGTTAGTTTCAGTTTACAGTCTGATAAACACTAGCGTCTGTTACAGGATATAGGTCTGTTGAACCGTATTGTTTGTTGTGAGGAGATGTGACCTAGAGACTTCAAAAGAGATCACTGAATAAACATATTTTGGCCAAACGATGTGACAAATCCTTATTTTTTTTTTAAACAAGTGAATTAATATGTTCATATAATATATGCTCTACATACGGTTCATGTTTAATCCTTTGAGTGCCAGAGGGGTGGGCAACGCATTGTTTTGCTGTGAAAAAACAGCCGGTAGGGGTCTACCGACCAACAGAGTAAAATGTCTAAGTCTGTAGTCAATTGTCCTACCAGCTGAAAGCACAACGGACGTGAGGCCACAAAAAAGGACTCTTGGCCAAATGTCTGTTTTGTCTGATAAGTTCCCAAAACCCAAGCTAAGTAACGTGAATAATGGGAACATCAAAGGAAAACAAGCACCGATCGTTAGCTCATCTGTATTACACTTACCTGTCATCCACTGTCCGGCTTCTTCTATCTTCCTTCTTCTTTTTTTCTAATATTCGTCTCCTGTCTTCCTTCTTCTTTCTCTCCGCTCCATTTTCTTCTCTGGCACCCAAAGGGTTAAACAATGCACAGAGGGTTATGTTTGAGCACAAATCATTTAATATGATTTTTTTCACAGGAATGACAGAATGGGGAGAAGGAAGATAGATGAAGATTAGAAAAAAGAAGGAAGACAGAAGATGAAGATGGACAGTAGCTCACCAGGGTGCAGAAGACCCCGCTGGACATCAGGATTAATGGTAAGTGTTTGTTTTCAGGGGCTGTTGCTTTGTACCTTAGTCGGATAACCCTGTGAGTGCCAATGAGGTAAACATACCCCACTGGCACTCATAGGGTTAATTCTACTAACATTGGACACAGTCTTGGAGTGCTTTGTATGTACTGATAAGGGACTTAGGGTCCCATACCAATACATCCACTGGGGACTTAGTTTTGTTTTTTTTTTTTACTTTTTTTTTTTTTCTTTCCCTTGATGCGCCGGCACTTTTTAGATCCGATAAGGGACTCTGCGCCCAAAAAAACTGGGTGCAGAATTTCCCACAATAAAGTGGGTCCCTTATCAGATCTTAATGCTAATGCATGTAATTGAATTGCATAATTTTTTATTTATTATTTTCAATGGATGAAAACCCTCTACATTTGTCACCAGACTTTTTTTTGCCAGCATTTTTTCATTGCATGGGTAATCGAATAGCTTACCGTGCTTGAAAAAAATGTCATTGGCTGTTTTTTTTAGCCATCGGACCTAACTGAATTGAGGCCTAAATGCTAAATATGTATAGATAGATACACCTGACTGATGTATGAAGTATACCTTCCTAGGTTAGTCAGTGTGATACAGAAACTAAAAGCCGCTTATTCTTGGGGCACAGTTCCCCTTTGATAACTCAAGCAGTAAGTATAGCAGCAACAGTTCTCCAGCTTTAATGGACTACATTTCCCATAATCCTTAGCTAGCCAACGGCTGGCTGAGGATGATGAGCGCTATAGTTCAAAAGAGCTGAAGAACTGCTGATTGCCTGCCCCTGTTCTTAACTGTTAGCTCTCCAGAGTGAATCTCTCTCCACCACTGATCTGTCTCCATACGTCATTAAGGTTGTTGATTTTGCTCAACAGCTGTACAGCACTCTATATACATGAACAATAGCAGCAACTCTTGGTCTGACCAATAGCTGAAGGGATATTGTTTCTATATCCTTTTTTGCACTGCAGGGGAAACAGATGACTCACTGAATTTTCTAACCTTTAATCCTGGTTATCTGTTATTGTTTATAGCAGTGCAATATAAAGATCACTGTTTGAGACTCCAAGCTATTAAAAGAAATGGCTGAGCAACAAACAAAGCATCTCATACTATATACATCTTCATTGTGTAACATGATATTAATCCTTTGAATGCCAAATGGTTATGCAGCGCATTGCAAATAATTTCTCTCAAAAATTAACATTGACTTAAAGGGATAGTAATATAAAATATCCTATAGTTTGCTGTAATTCTCTATACTGAATACTATGTTTGGAACATCCATTACCTTTATATTTGGCTTGAAAATTCAATTATAAGTTTCCTCCTCCCTCCCCTTTGGTGCACGTCATGCTGACTCCCCTCAGAGAAGAAAGTTGGTGCGGAAGGATCATGATGAGGGACAATCTTGTATCAGCATAAGTATAAACCTGGAAAGAAAACAAAACTCACAGCATTAACTCACATTAACATCCTATATAATAATTCGCTAAATCGTGTGTAACGCCGCGACATGTGCAGTACACACTGCTGCTCGTGCTGCAGTCATGCGCAGTACAGACTGCCCGCGCTGCGGCTGATACAGAGCTGGGCGCTCCGAAGGAGCGTCCAGCTCTGTATCAGCCGTGGCACGGGCAGTCTGTGCTGTGCGTGACTGCTCCGCGACCGGGTGGCAGTGGCACTGTGGCCAGTGTAACGGGCTGTTCAACTAGTATACATATAATTTGTAGATACAAATTGAGAACCCAACAGGGGCGGACTGACAGGACCCAGGGCCCCTGGTCCAAAAAGAGTTCTGGGCCCCCTGCCCAATTATATCATTGGCCCCTCCCCATGACATCACTGGCCCATATCCTGACATCATAAGCCCCACCCCATGTCATCATAAGGCCCTCCCCATTATATCATTGTCCCCACCCCATTGCATCATATGCCCCACCTCCCACTACATCCTCAGCCCTGCACACCTACCTCCCCCACACACACATGCTCCACATACACATATACTAGCAAAAGGGACATGATGTTGCCCCTGGCCTTTATGTGCTTGAGGAGTATTCATCTCAATAGTCTATATGTTCATGGAATAATTATTCAGGTAGGTGTATATGTACATTGAATACATATGCACTACAATTACCTGCATATTTATTACATACATCTACATACATCTACACCAATGAGATGAATACCCCAGAAGCACCCAAAGGAATTAATCCCCACGGGCAATGCTGTGCCCCTTTTGCTATATACACAAAAACGTGTATATAAAAATCTATTTTGCCTTACACAAACCTTACAGTGCTGGCTAGCTTCTTGACGTTTGGCTGGAGGATGCTTGGCAGCTGGTTCGATAGCCTGAGGGCTGACTGGCCTGGTGGCTGTGCCTGAAGAGCGTTGGCTGTCTGGCCAGAGGGCTGGCTGGCCTGGTGGCTGTGCCTGCAGAGGGTTGGCTGTCTGGCCAGAGGGCTGGCTGGCCTGGTGGCTGTGCCTGCAGAGGGTTGGCTGTCTGGCCAGAGGGCTGGCTGGCCTGGTAGCTGTGCCTGCAGAGGGTTGGCTGTCTGGCCAGAGGGCTGGCTGGCCTGGTGGCTGTGCCTGCAGAGCGTTGGCTGTCTGGCCAGAGGGCTGGCTGGCCTGGTGGCTGTGCCTGCAGAGGGTTGGCTGTCTGGGCTGAGGGCTGGCTGGCCTGGTGGCTGTGCCTGCAGAGGGTTGGCTGTCTGGCCAGAGGGCTGGCTGGCCTGGTGGCTGTGCCTGCAGAGGGTTGGCTGTCTGGGCTGAGGGCTGGCTGGCCTGGTGGCTGTGCCTGCAGAGAGTCAGTATAACATTATAAATAGTTTGCAGAACCAGGTAGTAAAAATAAATGAATAAAATAAACAAATAAATAAATAATAAAAATTACCTTACAATGTTGGCTAGTTTCTTGCCGGTTGGCTGGAGGCTGCTTGACAGCTGGCTGGATAGCCTGAGGGTGGGCTGGCTGATTGGCCTTGTGACTCTGCCTGCACAGAGTCGGTATAACATAGTATAAATAATTTGCTCTGGCACTCAAAGGTTTAAACCATATTTTAAATATTAAAAAAGTAAATAAACAAAACTAACCTTACACTGCTGGCTAGCTTCTTGCTGGTTGGCTAGAGGCTACTTGGCAACGGGCCAGATAGCTTGAGGGTGTACTGGCTGTCTGTCCTGCTGGTTGTGCCTGTAGAGACTATAATGTCTCATATATAATTTGCAAAAGTGTGGTGGCCTGGGGTATTGGATGGCCTTGAGGTACCCCCCCAAGCCATTCAGTACCCCCGCCAGGCCATCCAATACCCCCCTAGACCATCCATTACACCCCCCCCATGCCATCCATTACCCCCTCATGCCTTCCATTACCCCTTCATGCCTTCCATTACCCCTTCATGCCTTCCATTACCCCTTCATGCCTTCCATTACCCCTTCATGCTATCCATTACCCCCCAGGCCATCCACTACCACCTCATGCCATCCATTACTCCCCCATGCCATCCATTACCCCTCAAGCCATCCATTACCCCCCAAGCCATCCATTAACCCCCCCAGGTTAATTTTCAAGCCAAATATAAAGGTAATGGATATTCCAAACATAGTATTCAGTATAGAAAATTACAGCAAACAATCGGATGGACATTTATTATGTGACATTACTATTTCTTTAAATGGTGACTTTAACCACTTGCATGGTAGAGATGTCTCCAACGCATTGCTTGTTAATGTGTTGGATAGCTCACTAGCATTCAAAGTTTTAAAAGCCCAAGTTTAATCAATGGGCAGTGTTATTTGTTCCCTGTGGAGCAGCTGATTTGCTACAGAATTGCACCACGTGTCTTAGTACATCATCCTCACTGTGACTGCACAAAACAAAGATTTCCTACAAGGACTGGATTTACATTTTTGGCGTATCACTGTTCTTGGTTTATTCATCAGCTTGTATATTTCAGTAATGTCCAGTTTACGTACTTAATTCCTCAGTTTACTTTCCATTTTATGTAAAGAGGACTTATAACTTTCCAAATATTCCCCAAGTATGTATGTATGTATCTTTATTTATATGGCGCCACACAGTGTACGCAGCGCCTTACAATAGACATATGTTACAATAAATAAGAGGGGATGAAATAAGTGCGACATTCATAGAAACAATGGGAGAGAGGTCCCTGCCCCAAGGAGCTTACAGTCTAAATGGATAAAGGGAGACATACAATGGGGTAAGAGGGTGTTAAGTGCTGAGATTACAAGTGCTGAGTTTGGCCAAAGGTAGTGCATGGTCCTAGTGCTCCAGAAGATAAGACTTCAGGGTAGACTTAAAGACAGAGGGAGATTTCTCTAGACGTAAGGAGAGGGGTATGGAGTTCCATAGGTATGGAGCAGAAAGCGAGAAAGGTTTGAGACGGGAGAGGGCAGAGGGTGTGGATGGTGCAACAAGAAGTGCATTGTGTGCTGAGCGAAGGAAGCGGCCAGGAACATAATAGGAGATGAGGGAAGAGATGTAAGGAGGGGTAGCAGTGTGGAGAGCGTTAAAGGTGAGAAGAAGGACTTTGTAATTGATGCGCTGCTGAATTGGGAGCCATGACAGATGTCTGAGAATTATGTGGGCAGGTTCAGTTTTTGGGGAGAGTGTGGTGATTCGTGCAGCTGAGTTTAAAACAGATTGCATAGGTGAAAGATGAGTAGCAGGGAGGCCAGTTAGTAGGATATTGCAATAGTCTAAGCGGGACAGAATGAGGGCACGTATAAGAGTTTTAGTAGTTTGTTGGGAGAGGAACGGGCGGATTTTAGCAATGTTACGGAGAAAGAAGCGAGATGATCTAGCCACAGAGTTAATGTGAGGGGAGAAGGAAATAGAGGAATCAAATATGGCCCCAAGTCAGCGTGCTGAGCTGACCGGATCAATATCAATTCCATCAACTGTAATGGTGAAGCTAGGTGTTCGGCAAGGTCTTGGTGGGAAGATTAGCAGTTCGGTTTTGGCCATGTTAATCTTCAGCTGACGCTGTGCCATCCAGGAGGAAATGGCCAAGAGGCAGTGTGAAATTTGCAGCTGGATTTGTGGTGAAAGATCAGGAGTGGAGATGTAAATTTGGGTATCATCAGCATATAGATGGTATTTAAAGCCAAATGAACTAATAAGTTCACCCAATGAAAGAGTGTACAGTGAGAAAAGCAGAGGACCCAGAACGGAGCCTTGAGGCACCCCCACAGACAGAGGGACCGTGGAGGAGGTGTTATTGTTAGAGGACACAAAAAAGGAACGTTGTGAGAGATAGGAGGAGAGCCATGAAGCAGCTTCATTTCGGAAACCAAGACTGTGGAGAATTTGAGCAAGCAGAGAATGGTTAACTGTGTCAAAGGCAGAGGATAAATCGAGTAGTATAAGTATTGAAAACTGTCCTTTGGCTTTTGCAGTCTGGAGATCATTAGCCACCCTGCAGAGAGCGGTCTCAGTTGAATGACCGCACCGGAAACCAGACTGCATCGGATCCAAAAGACAGTTAGAGTTGAGGAATTTGGTTATTTGGAAGAAGACCAGGCGTTCTAGGAGTTTTGAGGTAAGAAGCAGAAGGGAGACAGGTCGATAGTTAGAGAGACAGGAGGGGTCAAGGTTAGTCTTTTTGAGCAGGGGTTTAATTTGTGCCTGTTTGAAGGAAGAAGGGAAGGTGCCTGTGGAGAGAGAAGTGTTGAAGATGTGTGTTAATATAGGTGTAAGGACTGGTGCAAGTGGTTTGAGTAAGTGGGAGGGCAAAGGGTCTAAGGAGCAGGTAGTGAGGTGGGTAGATAGGAGAAGTTGAGAAACGTCTTCCTCTGTTATTGGGGTAAAACTATCAAAGTATGATGAGGGGGGTTTGGGGAGAGAGAGTTCGGAGGCAGATGGAATAGTAGGAATCTGTTTTTGAATAAATTCCACCTTGTGCTTGAAGTGATCTGCAAAAGCTTGAGGTGAATGTATGGGGTGAGAGGAAGCAGTGGAAGGAGCTTCCATCTTGAATGTATTTGTATGACTTACCCCATTAATTAATTCCATCCCTCTGGTGGAGAGGACTAGAACACATTTAATTATTATTATTAGTATTAATATCACTATTATTATATAGCGTCTAGCAGCCTAAGAATGGGGAGAGATTTGATTTTCTGGACATTTTAGTATATAATTATTCAGGTTTACCTGAACAAGTCAGAGAACAAAGCTCTGCTCAGATTATATACCTGACTACTAAATCAAATATCACTAAAATATTTACCTGTTTGCAAAACAAAAAGCACAAGGTGTAGGCCAGTGATTCTCAATCTTGTTTTGGTTTAAGCCACCCCATACACAAAATCTGGAATTGTCAGGGCACAAGTACATTTTTTAGGCTATATGTAATTGGCAAAGGAAGGATACAAATAAATAAAAATATAGTAATGTTCAGGTCTCCCAACCTGAATGACGATAACAAGCATCTTGTGCATAACAATATACATAACTATGCACTGAAACTCAAGATTCAAATTTTTATCAAAGTCTTCAAAGGGAAAATATGTCACACTAAACTAGTGCCCATGGCACACCAAAGTGCCAAGGCACCCTTTTTTTATTTTTCGTTGCATGTAAATTAGACACCCGGCATGCCAGACAAATACTACCATTCCGCACTGCTCTTCCTCCCACTTGCCTCTGCTTTCCAATCAGATACTCTGTGAATAACAGTGGTCAGTGGATTACTTCTCCCATAGAATGCAATTTAAACATTTTCTGAACGTGAAGGAAACTACACAGCAGGGGACACTGTCACAAACAGTTTAATATATTAAAGTAAAACATTTTTACTGTAATAACTTTGGGAGGATTCCTCCCCCAGCAGCCAGAGTATCCTTGTTTTGGTCAGCAGGAAAAACCTACAGCAGGCCTAGTCAATTGTCAGAGACAATTGACTAGGCCTGCCCTACAGTATGTTATTTTTTCCCATAATAAAGATTTACTATTCCTTTAAATCCTTGATTGTTGGAGACCTCTCTGACATCCAAGGGGTTAAAAGGTGAAAATGTCACAAACTAATGGGACCCCAGGGTAAAGTATATTAAATAAATAAAAAAACATTGATATTTCCTTCCAGGAGAAATGCACTTTCTAATTCTGTGCATAAATAATTTATAAACCTGACACTGAAATTTTGATGGCAGAGACAATCACTGCCTATGCATCTTCTGGAACCTGTTTAACCCCTTAGATGCTAAATATATCCAGCTTATTGCTGTGCAATGCATTGTACATACCGGACTATCTAGTCATTATAGGGCCTGATACAAACATTATTTGGCACCCCACTGGATGCTTGGTCCTAACACAACTGCTGCTCTGCTCCCCCTTAGTTACACCCCTGCCTGTAGACATTGCTAGAGTTCAAAGGGTTAACTACCAATGCACAGTGAAAGGTCTGATCCGCCAACCTTTTTGAGGCTGACGTATAAAGAAGAACCTATTATGTGAGAAACCAAATGCACCATAGGGGACACTTAAAACTTATCAATTCCCCTTTTTTATTTTTTTTATTATTTTTATTTTGTTAACCCTTTGTGTGCCAGAGAGGTATCCAAAGTGATACCTCTCTGGCACTCAAAGCGTTAATGAAAATATTTAACCAAGAAAGATACATCAAGATTTTCTCTTGTTTTCATACCTCCCAACATTTCAAATGGCCAAAGAGGGACACTTGTGTTTTAGGGGGTGTGGCTGGTGGGTGGGGCATTACTAGGGTTGCCACCCAGCCGGTATTTTACCGGCAGGCCGGTAAAAAATTGGCCCCTGTCCAATGTTAAGTGTATGGAGAGAATGCCATGGCCGGTATTTTTTTTAGGAAAAGGTGGCAACCCTAGGCATTACAGATAATATTTAGGTTATTTCATGACCTATTGACACCTCTTTGTGTAACAGAATACATTATTTTGAGAAGGACTGAAGTATTTTATTTATACAGACTAATTTATAAACACATATAGTGAAATTTATACACACATTAATGCGAGTTTTATTGCTGTGAAACAATGTGATACACTTATATACACACCACACAGTCTGATCTCCTAAACAGATGGGCACCAGGGTGGGAAAGAGGGACAGAGAGATTTGTGTCTCAAAGGGGAGCTGTCCCTCCTAAAGAGGAACACTTGGGAAAATATTTAAATGGGTTTTCTAACCTCCTGAACACTAGTGATTTCACCTGTGCATTCAAGGGGTTAGAAAACCCATTTAAATCAATGGATATTTTTATTGATTCCATGCGGTGCACTTGCTCTGCAATGCACTGGAGCTCTCTCTAGCATCCAAGGGGTTAAATAATAGCCGGTAAATGGTATACATCTGGTCCTGGGATACTAAGATTGCTCTAGCCACACCCACAATTCAGAATGTGGGTGTGGCCAGCACAGCTTAGAAGCCCCACAAATTTTAGAGCTCTAGGCAGTTCCCTACTCTGCCTATTGGGAAATCCTGTCTTGCCCATGTATGATGGCCTATCATAAGTTTCAGCTCCTGGCTCATAGAGTCTTAATCTTGCCCTGAAGAACAGAATGTCCCAAAATGACTGTGCAATCCCACGCTTCCCCTCCCATGGTGCAAGTGTTGCAAATAGAAGAACTGAGTAAATAGCTTATTGAATAGAAGCTAGACAGGCACATATTATGGTGTAGAATTTCCATTGTACATTACTCCTATTGTCTTCTTTCACTTTACAGGCATCAATGTGTTTTACGTCTACTCCCTCCAGGTGATGTGCTCATATATCTCTTTGAAGAAGAAAGTGAGTCTAATGAAATAAAAAGAACTGGGGGAGATTCACTAAGTGGTGATAAAGAGGAGATGACTTCTCCAGTGATATCACTTCTCCAGTTCCTATCCTATTCTATAGACCCTATTGCACTAAGATCTCCAAAGCTGAAGAAATCTTAATAAATAGGCTCCACAGAATAACATACGTATGGTATGGTGTATGTATAAATGTGTGGTATAGTTTATATATATATGGGGTATATATGTATGGTGTATGTATGAATGTATGGTATAGTATATGTATAGTGTATGTATGGTATAGAATATGTATGGTGTATGTATAAATGTATGGTATAGTGTATGTATGTTGTATGTATGGTATAGTGTATGTATGAATGTATTGTGTAGTATATGTATGGTGTTTGCAGAGCCGGATCACAGGCAAGGCGCACAAAGCGCCTGCCTAGGGCCCGGTCAAACGAGGGGGCCCGGAGGAAACCTCCTTCCTGCTCCCCCTAAGATATTCTAGCCGCGCTCTCATACAGACGGCTGTCATTTGAAGTGCGCATGTGTCAGGACGTCCTGTTCTCCTGGCACATGCACATATGGGGATGGCTACGCTGCACACGTAGCACTGGTCGCGCGGCAGCGGAGTTATAAAATAGAAGAGCTCCTGGCCGCTGGATGTTTTTAGAGGTGACTCTGGGTGGCAGGAACAGTGGCATCAAGGGAATCGGCACTGAGGCAACTGGCCGCAAATGGTAAAGGCCAGACCCTGACCCATTACTAATACTATATTTCATAAACAAAAGGAGAAAAAGGCTTAATGGAACTAAATCACCACTATCATGATCCTAAATGCCCTGAATATTAACAATAGTGTTCACATATAGCCTAAAGAGTTGGTACTTATAATGAGGAGGACTACTATATTTTCTTATTAATGTGTTATTAAAGGTTAAGTCTTAGCAGTTTTCTTAAGCCTTGATTCATTAGTACTGAATGGGTCTCTTTAGGCTATATGTGAACACTATTGTTAATATTCAGGAAATTTCGGATCTTGATAGTAGTGATTTCATTCCATTAAGCCTTTTTCTCCTTTTGTTTATTAATTTCTTCTGATCTGCAGTACAAACATTTTCCAGCTAGGTATCTACTGTTTTTGCATGTAATATTATACAGATAAAGTCTCAAAGCCTGTTGAGGGTACATAAACATATTGTTTAGTGCAAGCCTAAAATAATACAGTATACAAGTATAACAGTATGGAGGAAAGTGTAAGAGAAACAGTACCTCCATAGAGTGGAGTATACAAATGTACAAAAATAGTTTTATTAGAAAGCAACCAAACATAAATGGGTGAATAAAAACATATAAAAACATGAATAGAGAGGGATGCTACACAAGACCTAAATAGAAATAGAAATCTGCCTATATAGGCAAATATATAATCTTTATCCGCAAAATAAAAGATATAACACATAATATAATATAGTGCCAATAAAGTACAATGGCTAAAGAAAATATAACTACCACAGTACAAAAATAATAAAAAGTACAAAAGACATAATCTTACATAAAAGTGCAAAAAAAAAAATATTCCAAAAATAGACACTAAAAGCATCGATCAGATTAAGGTGAGACGTGAACAATATATACATAAGCAAATAAAGTTCAATAATGAGGAAAATATACTTAGCACATGAAAATAACAATAGAGATCAAGCAGCAAAACCCTCTGTAAGCTCAGCCATCCCAACGAGCATCGCCCATCACAGGCTTCGTCAGGGGATACTGCTGATTATCGTTTCCCCAGTTTTTAAATATCCCTGACCCAATAGGAGTGGCCATATAAATCACATGAAGACAAAAGTCAGCTGACTAAAGTCATCACGTGATAAGAGACTTCCCTGACGAAGCCTGTGAAGGGCAATACGAGTCGGGATGGCTGAGCTTAGAGAGGGTTTTGCTGCTTGACCTCTATCGTTGTTTTCATGTGCTAAGTATATTTTCTTCATCGTTGCACTTTATTTGCTTATGTATATATTGTTCACGTCTCACCTTAATTTGATCAATACTTTTAGTGTCTATTTTTGGAATATATATTTTTTGCACTTTTATGTAAGATTATGTCTTTTGCACTTTTCATTATTTTTGTACTGTGGTACTTATATTTTCTTTAGCCACTGCTCTTTATTGGCACTATATTATATTATGTGCTATATCTTTTATTTTGTGGCTGAAGATTATATATTTGCCTATATAGGCAGGTTTCTACAGTATCTTTCACCCATTTATGTTTGGTTGCGTTCTAATAAAATTATTTTTGTACATTTGTATACTCCTGTACAAGAGTGACTCATTGATTGGGAGGTATTGTTTCTCTTACACTTTCCTCCATATTGTTATACTTGTATATGGTTTTTGAGGTTCTCGAGTGCACCACACTATTTTAGTGGTTTAGTATAGGAGTCAGCTGCATATACCTGTGCTGGCTCTTTCTCTTGTATTAATTAAAAAAGTACAGTAAACCAACAATTAAGATATAGTGATTGTAATAAAATTCAAAGTTACTAATAAGGCTAGCACTGTAATCTCGTTTCTGTCAATGGGCAGTCAGTCTAATACATAACCTTTTTGTTAAACTAGAATAAAACCAATATCACTTTGTTATCTCATATACTATGAGATAACAAAGAGATGTGGTTTTATTCTAGTTTAATAAAAAGGTTATGTGTTAGACTGACTGCCCATTGACAGATAAGAGATTTACAGTGCTAGTCTTATTAGTGACTAACTTTGATGTTATGTTACAATCACTATATCTTAATTGTTGGTTTACTGTACTTTTTTGTAGTAGGCTTGCACTAAACATACTGTTTAATTTAATGAAACAGTATGTTTAGTGCAACTTTGCAAGCCTGCTAAGAAAATGTACAGTAAACAAACAACTAAGATATAATGATTGTAAAATAACATACAAAATTACTAATAAGGCTAGCATTGTGTCAAAAAGTTAAAATCTCTATTTTAATATCAGTTTGAATTTGATGTTGGTTTGCCCCAGAATTTCACAATTTCTTCAAAAATCTGCCTCGTTTTCACATTATTTAGTTGTCAGTGCAGAACAAACTGAATACAACTTTTCGGGTGGGTTAGGTTTGACAACCCTTCCTCAGATATCCGTGATCAACTACTGTCTGTATATATATATATATATATATATATATATATATATATATATATAGACATCTGCATGTCTGTTATTTATTCTATTAAAATGGAAAGAGGTGGGCAAGGTGGAGGTGGACAATGGGGGCATTGTGGACAGGGGAGGGCTGGCCTGGGGGGCAAGGGGGCAATTGCCCCCCAGGCTGGTCATGAATTTGGGCCATTGGGCCACTGCCTCACTCAATTTCCCATTTGCTGCTGCAAATAGAGTAAACAGAATTTAAGGAGCTACACGAGTATTGTAGCTCCATTTCAATTGTAAGCTCTGTGGTATCACTAGTGTTGTTCATTTCAATTGTAAGCTCTGTGGTATCACTAGTGTTGCTCCATTTCAGTTGTAAGCTCTGTGATATCAATTGTGTACTATCATTTCAGTTATAAGCTCTGAGGTATCACTTGACTTAATGCATAACATTAACCTTTTGAGTGCCAGCTGTAACATTAACAAAAAGGAATGGGCTGGAACATTGAGCTGGAGCGGTAATAGAAATAGGCCATTTAATTGTACTTGCCCCCCAGGCCAACAGTTGCCAGCCCTCCCCTGATTGTGGAGGTGGACAATGGGGGCTACGTGGAAGTGGACAATAGGGGCCAAGGTGGTGGTGGACAATGTGGGAAAATCCAGAAAGGATTGTGGGAGGGGGGGCCCAATTTTGGATTCTGCCTAGGGCCCCATAGAGTCTTAATCCGGCTCTGGGTGTTTGCATGGTATAGTATATATATGGTGTATGTATGAACATATGGTAGTATATGTATGGTGTATATATGTATGGTATAGTATATGGATGGTGTATATATGCTATAGTATATTTATGGTATAGTATATGAATGGTGTATGTATGAATGTATGCTATAGTATATGTATGGTGTATGTATGCTATAGTATAGTTATGGTGTATGTATGAAATGGTATACTATATGTATGTTGTATTTATGTATGTTTGGTATAATATATGTATTTTATAATTATTTATGTATGGTATAGTATATGAATGGTGTATGAATGAACTAAAAGTTTTACCACCTCTGCCATAGGGAACTAATAAAATTTCTCATTGATTTAAATAGGGCTTTAAACCCTTTAATCCTAGATATCTCTAACATCTGCTGGGTTGAGAGCCCCTATATAAATCAATGGGACATTTTATTTGTCCCCTATGGTGCAGTTGGTTTGTCCCAGAACTACTCCAGATCTTATAAGTACATTAGTCTCAGTGTCTCCTCTCTCTCATATCAGTCCAATTTCCCTTTGATTATCTAGGTTTATTCCCTTTTCACAGATGTTTGTTGGAAAGCTATCACTGATTGCTACATTGCATTATAAAATCATTCCAAATAATCAACTATGTTTCCTTTGGGGGAATGAATTGTTTTAGATATGAACCACCACTAAGGAGATGATATTAAATATTTACACTTTTATGTTCTTGTGACAATGAATACAAACTTTAATAGCTAACTAAATACAAAGACTTTGATAGATGTGGATCTGTTAACTGGTGCTGAATATACATTTCAGGAGCACCTACTCAAGGTTCCCTTTGCCCCACCCATGGGCACTCCCCCACTGCTCACTCAACGACACCACCAGACGTATCCAGGGCACCACTTTCCTATAGCATGCAAGCTCAAAATTCTCTTAACCACACCTCTGCAATTCATTATCTAAATGGATAAATATTGGTCAATAAAGGGACATGTAAACTGACCTCCAAAAAACATGAGTGTGTGCAGAGGCATTGCAGTATTTCTGGTCAAATGAGCAGTTGAGGCTTCTCTCCTCAAAATGTGGTGCTCTAGGCAGTTGCCTACTCTGTCTAATGCAGTATATGATCTTTAACCCCTTAACGACCAGCGGTCCCGGGGTGTGTGGTCCTTTAAGGACCAGATATGGAATTTCAGTGTGCCACCCCACGTGACTGATCACGTGGGGCGGCACGCGGAATGGAGGGACTGAAAGAGATTGCTCCAGTCTTGGAGCGATCAGTCCCCGGTATTACTCACCTCGCTCCTGCAGGAGCGCGGTGAGTAATAGTACGTGACGTACCAGGACCGTCACTGGTCCTTAAGTGCCGGACCAGCGTGACGGTCCGGGTACGTCAGCGAACGTGAAGGGGTTAAAGAACAAGTTGCTATATGAGTGTTTCTCAATCTGTTCATACTAAAAGCAACCATAACATACAATCTGCAATTTTCTAGGCTCTCCACATTTTATAGGAATTTTTTCAAGGGCTTGATGAAGGGTCCCACTCATAATTTAGGTTATTCTTAGGTCTCAAATTCAGAATGACAACAAAGAGCATACTGACAATTGTGTATTGTGGGGTATCCTGAGATGGTACCCATTGCATACCAAAATGCCACACCGGTTGAGCTTTACTGTGCTCTACAGAACAGTGGTCAGAAAATGACAAACACACAAATGACATTATGGCTCTGAAGAAGTAGCAGTGAGGCTACGAAACAAGTAAGCCAGCCATTAGAGACTTATTGTATACATTAAAAGATATAGGTGATGTACTTTTAGTACTATTGATATGTATTTTTAAATAATAAATTATATAGTTTAGATCCATTGATTTTTTTATTTTGAAAAACCACCTGTCATGGTTTGCAAGCAAAGACAAGAGTCAGACAGTAAAGTAAAATTCACCTTTATTAAAGTAAGAGTAGTAATAACGATACTCAGGATGGAGCAGAGGTTAACCAAGAGACAGGGACTCTATCAGCAGTAGTAGTATGTCTCCAGATCCCAGAACTGCAGAGACTAAGCTGAAGCCAATGTTAGTCTCTAAGTCAGAGAGGAAGAATCAGCCAGGCAGTTCTCCCTAGATGACTGACTCACGCCTGCAGTTGACACGGACTGAAGAACGAGAATTGGACCAGTACTGTAGGTAACACAATCTTTATTAAGATACACCACGTACAGAACAATGGTATAGCAAGAATACCATGCAATATAAGGACGTCTGGAAGGATAGTTCTTCTGTAGTAGTAACGAACCGAGCCCCAGAGGGCAAACTGGAGAGAACCGTCTCAGGTCCGCATCTGAGGATCTACTACAGGTCCGCACCTGTACTGAAGGTACCAAAGTAGGGTGCTGCGCTACTTGTCCGCACCTGTATAGACAATATACCAGAGACAGGTAATGCGCTACAGTTCCGCACCTGTACAGATAACGTTCCAGAGACAGGTACTGCGCTACAGGTCCGCACCTGAACACTGCAGTATAGCACAAGAGCAAGGGAAGTCTGCCAGAGCCACCGAGATTACCCAACAAGTTGGAGCGTTTGCATGCTGGGTGCACAGTGGACAATCCCAGGTACACCAAGGTGGGTAGTCAGACAAGCTGGGATATGGATAGAGGGAAACATAAACCAGAGCCGCAGGTCTGCACCAGATGGGTTATTGGACTAGTCAGGGTCATACACCGAGAGTGTAGTCGGACAGAGCCACAAGTCAGCCTCCGGATGGATAGTCAGCCAGGCCAAGGATCATACACAGAGGAGTTAGTCTACCAGAGCCGCAGGTCCACACCAGAAGGAATGTCAGCCAAGGTTGGCACCAGAACGGGTAGTCAGACGAACCAGGTCAAGCACAAACCACAAGCCAACTGCACTGAACACAATGAAAGGGCGAGTGAGCCTAGTGTCCAGGCAGTATATGAGGTTAAGAGGCAGGAAGAGGAGGAGTCCACAAAATGTGTGCTGTACCTTTAAATGGAGCACGCGTCCAAGCCTTAGACATGCGCCCATATTCATTGCAGACTCGTGCCGGAAGCCAGCCAGAGCGAACCTCCTGTGACACGTGGCTGGAGCCGCCAACAACCCCTGCGCCCCAGAGGAGGCGACAGAGGGCTGACTACATTGCGGCTGGAGCTGCCAGAAGAGAGCTGTGGCTGGAGCCGCCGGGTAAGACTGTGGCAGGGGCCGCCAGAACACACTGCGGCTGAGCTGCTGGGGGAAGCTGCGGTCAGCTCGGGCAGTCGCCGCAAGGAGCTATAACAGCAGTCAGCCAGGAGAAGACCGTCGCTAGAAGGAGCAGCAACCGCAGAACCCACTGACTCACGCCTGCAGTCAGTAAGATCCGAGACTGCCAGAGCCACAGGTCTGCACCAGATAGGATACCCGCTCAATAAGACATAACGCAGAAGTCAGCTGGACAGAGCCCCAGGTCAGCACCAGGATGGATGGTCAGTCAAGCCTAGGTCATACACGTAGTGAGTAGTCAGTCAGAGCCACAGGTCTGCACCAGATTGGGTGTCCAGTACAAAGGTCAACACTATAGAGTAGTCAGACAGAGCCACAGGTCAGCACCAGGATGGATGGTCAGACAAGCCAGGTCATACACAAAGATCAGGAGCAAGCAGAGAACTGTACTGCACACCAATGTAAGGGTAAATGAATGAGCATCCAGTTCCCTTTTAAAACAAGGCACCAGGAAGTGGATAGGAGGAGTCAGACAAGACCCAAAAGATAAGAAGGTAGCCTGCGTCAGATACGCCTTACGCTCCCGTAATTGACGCATCTCTCCTCGAGATACGTCATATACCTGAACCCCCGCTGCATCAAATGGAGCACCCTAGTCGCCTAGAACGATGGCACAGGCGTCTGTTTCAACCGCCAAGTATGCCCAAGCCCAGTCCAACCAGCAATGTGTGGGATGACGTAGAAGCGTCATACAGAGCGATACAACTCCAACGCCAGCTGGATATAGGTAAGCTGTGACACCACCACATCATTAGTAGCATTCCATCCCCTCAAATAACCAATCAATTTACTTGTTTCTCTGTCAAGATCATAGTGGTTCTATCCTAGTCTAGGAGTTTGCAGTATTTAGTTATAAGGACGGTGGACACTGGACAAAATTACAGAAGAAAGGCTCGTGGAAGATACAACAAGGGAGAAGACTAGATGTGGAAAAAACCTGCACTTGACCACTGAATGCACAATATACTAGAGGATAGTTTTGCCTTGGAAGGTTGAATAATATTTAAAGAGTGGTATTTTTGCACAGTGCTGGTGATTGTTACTTAAAGATGTCTGCATGAGACCTTCTCTTTTTTGTTGACAGCCCATGGGCTTCATGCTGTCGTCAGATGCTTCCCTTATCATGTATTATAGTTCATTTGATATAGGAAAGTTTATTCATCTAGTCCAGGGCTGTCCATGTTCAGTCCTCAATGGCCACCAACAGGCCAGAATTTAAGGATTTCCCTGATTAAGCACAGATGAGTTCTAGTCTATGTATCACAGACACACCTCATCCACACAGTGCTTTTCTGGCCACTGGTTTAACATAATACACATCCCTATAGAGGAGAGATATGACCCTCAGAGTAAAACGGGTTGCCTCTCACTGATATAGAGGGTAAAACTGAAATTATATTTTTGGTGGAGATGTTTGTTTTGCAAGCTAGGGTGTTCTGTAGATTGGTTTAACCATTTGAGTGCCAGAGGGGTATGAACCACATTGTTTTGCAATGCGTTCTGTACCCCTCTGGCACTCAAAGGGTTAATCAATATGATGACAGGAAATGTGTTGCAATGTTTTGGAGATCTCTCAAGAGTTCTAAGGGTTGAAAGGGCCATTTAAATCAGTGAGAAATTGCTAATTGTATTTCTCCCTTATAGTGCAGTTGGTTTGTCCCCAAACTGCTCTAGTTCCTCTTAGTATACGAGCTTCATAGTGTCAGGAGATTAACCCTTTGGGTTCGCAATGAGTTGGATAGCCCTCTGACACTGAAAGGGTTAAGTGCACACCCTATCATAGCCTCTCTTAGTTACATCATGAGGGTCTCAAGTTCAATGAAACAGTAGATGAGTGACAGTGCAAATCAATAAGTAACAGCCCAAGGTGAAAACTTGGTTAAACATGCTAAGATATTGCAGCTTAGCCAGCAGTGTACAATTATCTATCAGTAGCAAAATTACAGAAGTCAGCATGGCTGGGTAACTATCTATATATATCTATATACTATCAATATATACTATATTGGGTAACTATCACTTGCATAGGACCATAAAGACACATCCCCTGGGAATAGACCTGTCTATCAATCTGGTGCTGTGTTTTGAGCCCAAGTAGAGCTACTGAAGAGTAAAATGGGAGGGTCTGAAAAGAGATCCCAGTGCACCACCAGTGCATTGACACTCCGTCACCTAGGACAGTTTCCTGTCCTTGAGATGAAGGTCACCTTAGACCCTCTATATAATAGGACTGGAAAGCCTGACACGGTTCACTTTTAAAATGTTGCATGCAAAATAGCGTGCAACTACAGGGCACAGTCATCATGCCGCCATGATTAAATGGGCAACATGAGAATCTCGCATTGCAGGACAGAGCGAGAGTCTGAAGTCGAGCCTTCAAACGGCACCTTGAATTCCCATCATTCTTAGCACCCGATTTACAGTGCCCAGCCTGCGCTCAAGAGCACAGCGCACCATGCTAAACTGAAATAACTATGGGACAGCATGCAGTTACATAAGTAATAAAACCCCACTTGTAGACTTTGCAAAGACATAGAGTTACTTAATTGAAGTGATTTAATGTCCTTAAAGGGATAGTAATGTGGCTTTAAAAGTTGCTCGCCAAATCTTCTGTATATTAAAAGTAACCTATTGTGCTATGTCTAATACCTTTCTTGTTTGTGGTACAAAAGTTATGAAGAGAGAAAGATCCCCCGCCCACCCCTTTCTGGCCTCGTCCCACCAAATCTTTAATAGGGTCGTGCGACTTGACTACTGCAGCAAGGGACAATCTTCAGTAACTATAAGGGAAATCCTGTCCCCCTTGATGAAGGAGAGCAGGATTTCCATTTGCTTACTGAAGTTTGTCCCTCGCTGTAGCCATCCTGACCAGCCTGCATCTTCAGATTGACGTGCCAGAAAGGGGCGGGCAGTGGATCTTTATCGCTTCATAACTTTTGAATTACAAACAAGTAAGGTATTAATCATAGCACAATCGGTTACTTTTAATATACAGAAGACTTGGCAAGCAACTTTTAAAGCAACATTACTATCCCTTTAATAACTTCTCCTCTATTGTCACGTACTGATATGTAATATGGAGAGATAATCAAATGAAAGAAGGTGACGGACAAATATACATAGACTTCATATTCCCTTTTCATCCTGTGCTACTTACTAATAACAGGATGCCCAGGTATTCAGTGATTCATTTAGTAGATTGCACGTGGAACAGCACTCAGGTAAGCTGCTCTGCCCTCTCTCTCCCCTTCTCTGCATGCAGAATGACTTTCAATGCAGCTTTTTAACCCTTGAGTGCTGGAGAGGTCTCCACCGTATTACTTGCATTGCATTGGAGATTGCTCTAGCATTAAATGGGTTAAAGGAGCAGTAGACTTTTTATAATTTTTTTCATAAGAGGGCTTTTCCTGTTAAGAAAAAAAAAATATATATATACGCCTATTGGTGGGAGATTTCTAATTCTAAATTTATCACAGCTCAAATGTTTTCATATTTTTATTTTTTATTGAAACTGCATTTTTCTAATGTGGTCACCAGGTGGTGCTAGTCATATCATTTACTCTGTAGTAACTCAAACAAGCCCTCCCATAGAATGCGTTATAAAAAAAAGTTACTTTTTGGACACTAGCTGGCGCTGTTAATTTCAAATAAAAGTTTGAGCTGTAATTCTGAATGGAACATTTTTTTTTCTTACCCCTTTTAAAAGCAGATGGGTATGCAACCCATTTATTTGCAATGTATTGCACGCCTCTTTGTTCCTTAAAGGGTTAATATATACATATACCACTTCTTTACAATTACCATTTAACCAATGATAATTTTTATTTTAATTTACCATGTTCACTTGATTTGGACCAAAACTGCTCATCTTTCACATTCTTCATTTTTCCCATGAAAGCCATGTAGGACCATATTCAATTAGAGCGAAAGATGATGTTAACCCTTTTCCTACCAGCGGGGTAGGCAACATACTGCTCCGTAATGTGTTCCACACCCCACTAGCAGGCAAAGCATTAAACGGGGTACATAAAGGTGGTTAACAAGGGAGAAAAAAGCAGCTCCATGAAAAAATGACCACACATATGCACTGGGACTCAGTGACACTATGCAAAGAAGAAACTCTGTATGATAGTATGGAGTCTAACAAGGCATGCAAAACGAAGCTTCTCTTTATCCTTCAGTGGATACACAACTTCCTTATATTGATTTGTACCACTATATTAGTATCTTCTTTAATACCATGAACTAGGCTGACCATACCTCACCTTTAAAAAGGGACACATAGGAAATAGGCATTTTTCAGGAGTGCACCAAAGTCAAAGCAACCCTGTAGTATGCATTTTTCATGTGTGTCCCTTTTTAAAGGTGAGGTATGGTCAGCCTACCATGAACATATCCAAAGAATATTTAAAGGGATATTAATACTTAAAATGTAAAAAAAAATATGTTGCAGGATGTATCCCTCTGAGTAAAACAAGGGAACTCCCATTGCTGAAAGATGTTTTATTCAAAAGTTATTATAGCACAAACATTAATTTTTTAGGTGCAGTATCACAGTGGCCTGAAATTGTACAGTGGCGCTGTTACTACACCATCCTATGGAGATTTATGGTTAACTGACCAGAGCTTTCCATAGGATGGTGTAGCAACAGCACCACTGTACAATTCTGGGCTGTATTAAAGTTCAGAGGCAATAATAGCAGAGTGGGAAAACTATCAGGTCTTTAGCTCCTCCGGATACGTTCATGGTATTAAAGAAGATACTAATATAGCTGGCGAATTAATATAAGGAAGTTGTTTACATATAGGCGGTTGCCACCTTTCTTAAGAATCTGGTTAAACATTATCTGTCTCTTTGGAAACCAAAGATTACATGTAGATTAAATACTCATCCATTGTTGCTATTTACAATATATTTTATCATCATGCTTGAAGGTTTCTTTTTTCCTCTAAGAATGCAACACATTTATTAGAAGTGAGAAAAAATGATGTATTACAGTTGAAAAAAAATCATTGCAAAACAGTAAGTAGCATTATTTTTGGGTCTTGATATGTTGAAAGGATTAGTAATGTTTCACAAAAAAAGCAGCTCCGATTAATCTTCATAATAATTGGGCATTGGAGAACATTACTTCAATACTGTCCGAGTTGTAGTTCAGGAGTAATTGAATGATAAATTATCCCCCTCCCACCCCTTTTACTGATGTAACACTGCTCACCTCAGAGCAGCAAGACTGTCCAGATGGCTCTCAGAGAGGGACAATCTCCAGTTAGCGTAAGGAAAAACCTGTCGGGGGGGGGGACAGGGTTTTCCTTATGATCACAGAAAGAAGATTGTTCCTTGCTGAGACCTGTCCGGTCCCACAACCACATTCCACATCTGAAGGGAGGTGGCTTACACTAGGTAAAAGGGGTGGGATGGGGATACTTTATCATTCAATTACTCTTGAACTACAACTCGGACAGCATTGAAATACCACTTTCCTTGGCCCAAATACTATGAAGATTAATTGGAACTGCTATTTTTGTGAAACATTACTATTCCTTTAAAGAACTCAAATATATGTCCCTTTAAGTGCCAGAGAGGTATCCAACGCATTTGGCTACCTTTCCGGCACTCAAAGGGTTAATATTGTATTATTATAATAAAAGTAATATTAAAAGGCAAAAATGAAATGAATATTATAGCTGGATCTGCCTGGGAGATTCTACTTATCACTGAAGACGTTTCTGCTTTTGTGAGTTTCCTGGTAGCCCTGCCTCCTTCCCACCCAGTTTGCAATCATTCTACCTACTGCCAGTCTGTTTTGGTATAACCCCCAACTTTACTCCATAATAATCCTACACGTATGATTAAACCTCACCCATATTATGACACTAATCACATAATTTTCGTATTCCCTCCCCAGCTCGATTTAGTATTCAGAGGGCTGAGGTCATAAAGGTTCCCTGGTATGTTGATCATTTAGCATACTTTAACTGCATCCTCCCATGCTTTGTTCATGACATAAAATATTACAAAAGTGTGGGTATTTAACCCCTTAAGGACCCAAGACGGTCCTGGACCGTCATGGGTTGTCATACCTTTAAGGACCCATGACGGTCCTGGACCTTCATGGAATTCCGGGCTCCCTGTGCGGCTGCACGCCGTTCGGGGAGTCCGGAATCCAATTCTGAAAAAATAAAAAAAAATGGTCCTTGGTCCTTAAGTGACCGCACCGTGCGTGCACTGCCAGTCCTTAAAGGGATAGTAATACTTTGTTATATCCTTATTTTATTTTGTAGGCATTAAAAAAAACATGAAGAACAATATAAGTCTTATCTCTCAAACCTTTATGGTTTGAGTGATATTCACAAGCAAAATGTCCCCTCACTGACCAAAACGGTCAAGTCTGCCATGTAGCTGTCAGATTGGGAATCTGGTCCACAGACCGGCCGTGCCTCTACAGCTGAGCCGAGATCGTGAGATATAAGACAAACTACTTCATTCAAATAGTCTACAAAGTGTGCCTAGTTTGCAAGCACACTTTTTAGACCCTTCGAATGAAATAGTTATATTTATATATTGCGATCTCGGCTCTGCTGAAGAGCCACTGGTTGATCTGTGGATCGGATTCCAAATCTGACAGCTAGATGGCAGACGTGACCGTTTTGGTCAGTGAGGGGAAACTTTGTTTGTGAATATCTCTCAAACCATAAAGGTTTGAGAGATAAGACTTATATTGTTCTTCATGTTTTTTTAATGCCTACAAAATACAATAAAGATAAAACAAAGTATTACTATCCCATTAAGGGGTTAAAGGGATAGTAATGTTTCACAAAAGCAGCTCCGATTAATCGTCATAGTATTTGGGCCATGGACTGTGTTATTTCAGTACTGTCAGAGTTGTAGTTCAAGAGTAATTGAATGATAAAGTATCCCCATCCCACCCTTTTACCTAGTGCAAGCCACCTGCCCTCAGATGTGGCATCTGGTCCCTTCACTGGACAGGTCGCAGTAAGGGACATTCTTCTTACTGTGACCATAAGGAAAACCCCCACCCACCTTGACAAAGGTGGGCAGGTTTTTTCATATGCTCACTGAAGATTGTCCCTTGCTACGATCCATTTGGACAGTCTTGTTGCTCTGAGGTAAGCAGTGTTACATCAGTAAAATGACCGGGAGTGGATACTTTATCATTCAATTACTCTTGAACTAAAACCCTGATAGTACTGAAATAATGCTCTTCACGGCCCAAATACTATGAAGATTAATAGGTGCTGCTTTTTTTGTGAAACCTTACTATCCCTTTAAAGTTCTTCAAACTATAACCCAGAATTTCCAGGCTTTTGTACAAGAGTGAGAAATATAACATTGCCTTTGATTTAATTTTTTTGCCTGTAAATCTCCTCTTGATGGAGGAAAGGTGGACTGCGTTAGGGTATAGGCTGTGTGAGTCAAAGTCTGCTGTGTTCATGATCATGAATTATCCTCTTCTGGGCTTCAGTTTAAACATGTTCTGTATAAATGCAAAACTGTACATTTAAACCAATACTAGTGTAAAATCCCGTGTACACGGGCCAAGGTCCAGGCGATGTTAACCCTTTGAGTGGCAGAGGGGTATGCAACGCGTTGCGTACCCCTCTGGCACTCAAAGGCTTAAGAGGCTGGTCCTGCTCCTGTCACCGACGGAGTCATGCACTGTAGAGACTGCCCGGACGCACAGAATGCTCCCAACACAGAACTCCCAGCATTCTGTGCATTCGGCAGTCTCTACTGTGCATGACGGCTTCTGACAAACATCCTAGCGAATTATTATATAGGATGTCTTGGGAACAGGAGCACCAGTTTATAAGCGTAAACTAAAGCAAATCATCCTACATAAGATCTATCTGTTTTAAAATTTAGTTTCTATCCATTCAGTAGACCTAGCTGTTGCTTCAATGACAGTTTTATGCTATATCATAGCCCCTTAGTGACAGACGACTTATCTGGTAAGTCCAGGAAGTCATTCGCTATAATGGGGAAAAAAAAACCCTGTCATTAAGGGGATAGTGGGAAGATAACAAGTTTTTTGAGCTCTTTGCATTTTTATTTTATTTTTTTGCTACCAAATGGATTTAGATCAGTTGTTCCCAAATGTTTTCACATGACACCTCTCATTTTGTTTTCATCAAATCTAGATGCACCCATCATTAACACTTTAATGATGCATCATGTCGTTATGATTACCGTTCTGTAACTTAAAGGGTTTATGTAATGTAACCCTTTCCAGTTATATTATTCATTTGCATGCATTTTATGTATGTTCAAGAAACCGGTTCATTTTACATTATTTCTTTTGCATCAGACATTTCTGCAAATCAGTATGTAGGAGCCCTGCCAAATGTACATGTATCACAAATACAAACATGGCAGACTGTGCAACCATTCTGTGAATCACCCTTTTCCAAACTTCTGACCACTATCACATCTTGACAATATAGAAACTGTTATACTGCTTTGTTGTATAGCGACTCTGAAATAAAGTCTAGCACCCCTCTTCCCCCGGTTGTGCCTTATGCCCCCCTAGTTTGCCATGCCACCTGCTTGGAAATCTCTGATAGACCGCATATTTTTAGGGCCTTATTCAGGAAGATATAGAGGTCCAGTTCTACAGTAAACCAACTGCACTGTGGGGGACAAATGAAGATTTCACTGATTCAGTGGGAGCTTTTAATCCATTGAATGATAGCGAGGTCTCCAAAGAGTTACTGTCGCAGGCATAGAGGATAAGCCCACACACCATATAAGAGGTGGATGCCATCTTTCATGTCCTCTGAATCTGCTGATACTGATTTTGTCAGCTCAAATTGTGTTATAATTGTGAGAATCCCGCAATTATGATGTGAAATTCATCCTCAGCAAAACTTCATCTTGCTGTGTGCACAATCATGTAAGGCCCTCCCGGTTCAGTCTGATAATGTAGGAGGCAGGCAGGCTCAAAAAACCTAAAGCGGGGTCATGTGACACAAGGTAACGTGATGCAATGTCACTTGGCCCCACACTAGTTACACAGCAGCTCCCATGTTGCAAATAAATCAGAGATAGCGAGGGAGCAGAAAAAAAATACATGGGGGGCTGGAAAATATTGTACAGAGCAAGAACAAGATGGGGAGGAGAATAAAAATATATTGGGGTCAGACAAAAAGATATTGAGAGTGGGGTGCAGACAAAAAGGATATGCCATACCCGTTTTTGTCTGCTCCCTGGCCCCACACTCACTCACTCTCAATATTTTTTTTTGTCTGCTCCTCACACAATAAAAAAAGTATACATAGAGGAAAGAAAGTGACCTGGCCTTGGGGCATGAGGCAGAACAGACCTGGCTTTAGTAGAGTCAGATTCCTGTTGGTAGAGTTTGAGCAGATAGAGAGAGCTGGTGTGTGTGTTTACTTAAGAGTAGCTGTGTTCATGATGAAACAGTGTAGAATGTTCCCAAAATATTAAGTGTTTAGTTTACAGACACACACATTGTTTCACATGTAGAAAACCAAAGAAAGAAGTCACTTCTTGCGTAATTTCATTTTGACTATTTAAATTTACCACATTATCACCCTTAGACAGCTACTCACTAGATCTTGATACTGGAAATGCACTTATGTACAGACCAGCTATAGTGCCCAGGGAATTAGAGCTGCTCCCTTAAAGGGATAGTAATACTTAAATATTACTAAGCCCCATATTGTAGCCATGTTAAAAAGAATGCAATTGTCCCCAGTGTCATCTCTCAAACCTTTATGGTTTGAGAGATAACGTACCAAAGTTCTCCCCTTCCTCACATTTCCCTGAAGTCAGCGTTGTAGCTGACTGCAGGGGAAGCCTATCGTACGACAGTCAGGTGGCTCTGCAGCAGAGCTGAGATCGCTTTAGTAAAAAAGAACTATTTCACTGAAACGGTCTTCTACGTGTGCTTGGTTCGCAAGCACACGTAGAAGACCGTTTCAGTGAAATAGTTCTTTTTTACTAACGCGATCTCGGCTCTGCTGCAGAGCCGCCTGATGCAAATAAGACCGGATATCCCTGCAGTCAGCTACAACGCTAACTTCAGGGGAGGGAGGGGGAACTTTGTGTGCGGTTATCTCTCAAACCATAGAGGTTTGAGAGATGACACTGGGGACAATTAAATTCTTTTTAACATGGCTATAATATGGGGATTAGTAATATTTAAGTATTACTGTCCCTTTAAACAGCATCTGTGCTAAATCTCCTCCAGTCTTCTGGCTGCTCACCACAATGGACTCCACCCACAGAGTCAAGTACAAGCAGGAAAGAAAAATAGAACAGGGGCACCAATAGTGCCCTATCACACTATACATAGAATGAAGTTACAATGACAATTACACTTACTTTAGAGAATGGCTGTGTAATAAACTGACACATACACGCAGCTCTACCAGCATACAGAAAAGATTCCTACTGTCTCTGTTCGGTTTAATATAGATGTAGTCACTTTTCAATCCAGGAACAAAAATCTCCAAAAATGGCAAGTCTGATCTTCATCCAAGATATTTTAAAGTGATAGTAATACTTCAAAAAAATTATTTTATATTGTAGCCATTTTAAAAACATGAAGAACGATATAAGTCTTATCTCGCAAACCTTTATGGCTTGAGAGATATTCACAAGCAAAGTTTCCCCCTGAGTGATGTCACTTTTCTAGCTGTCAGATTTGGAATCTGGTCCGTAGACCGGCTGCGGCTCTTTAGCAGAGCCGAGATAGAGAGATATAAAAATAACTACTTTATTGGAATAGTCTACAAACTGTGCCTGGTTTGCAAGCAAACTTTGTAGATTGTTGCAATGAAGTAGTTATTTTTATATCTCTCGATCTCGGCTCTGCTGAATAGCTGCTTGCTGCTCTGCAGACAGGATTCCAAATCTGACCACTAGATGGCAGACTTGACTGTTTTGGTCACTGAGGGGGAACTTTACTTGTGAATATCTCTCAAAGCATAAAGGTTTGAGAGATAACACGTATATCATTTTTAATGTTTTTTAAATGGCTACAATCTAAAATATATTTTTGGAAGTATTACTAACCCTTTAACCCCTTAAGGACCGGAGGTTATGGGACATTTCCGTCCCATAACGACCGCATAGGGGCACTTTGACGAGCCGGTACACGTGACCTGTCACGTGTATCGGCGCGTCACTATGGGGCTTGAAACAGATTGCTCCGATCTTGGAGCGGTCTATTTCATGCCCTATTTTTACTTACAGCGCTCCCGGTAGAGCACTGTAAGTAAAAAGTACGTGACGTACCAGGACCGTCAAGGGTCGTTCGAGCAAATTTACCCTTGACGGTCCTGGTACGTCAAGGGTCCCTAAGGGGTTAATAATGAATTAAAAACAATGAAAATATACCACTGAGTACTACTATGCGTTACACAGCTACACGCTGCTTCCTCAGGCTTGTGGTAACAAAACACCAGGGGGATAACGTTTTTTAATTGACAGTCACAATAGAACAATTATTTGGGTGTCATAAAATGGTCCCCCTTTCTGGGGGGGGGAACATTTGTAAACCCAAGGGAGGAATTCTTCCTTATAAAGGACTAGCAGTGTGGGACAGCGTTGTCTGTCTGTCTGTCTGAATTACCGGGTCTCCGGGGCAATGTGTGGATCACCGGGTGGGCAGAGTTTAAATAGAAACTCTGCCCACTTGTGCTCCGTCCCGCCTGGTTCCTCCCACTCCCTGCCCTCTTAGATACATTTTGCAGGGTTTTTTTTTTATTTATTTTTTGTCCCGCCCCCCCCCCCCCCCGCGACTAAGCCCTGCCCCTTTTATGACGCGAATCACGTCATTTTCCTCCCAGGTCGGCACTGACAGGGTTACCCTCCGGGTAGCCCTGTTTCAAAAGTTCCCAAGTATGATAATTAGGGCAGGTGATACAGGGGAGACATAAATAATAAGAGTTGTAGCAAACGGAAGCTGCTTTTCACATGGACAAATCAGAGAGGCAGCAGTAGAACTGTAAGCATACAGTACTGAGGTGCTAACCTGCTTGACGCAGGAGAGTTTGTGTTTCAGAGCGGACTGGAACATCCAGCTGGATAGAAGTGGTTGCTAGGTAGCCACCAAAGCCCATTCCAGTGAGTGGATGAGTGGGTCTGTCTGATTTTCACAGTCCCAACTTCCATTTATTGGCAGACACAGAACAGTAGGATTCACACTGCATGGAACGGTGCAGTGAGAATCAAAGTGGGTAGAACAGGGTGGGAAGGAGGAGAAGTGGGAGGAAATGAAAGGAACAGTATACTTTTAAAAGGTCACATGCAAAAGGACCACGTGACACAGTAACCATGTTGCCATAATAAAAATTTCATCATGAGAATCTCGCACTTCATTACAGCACAAGATTCTCATGTCGCTATTGAAAGGTCACATCCCTGTCTTGCTGTGAGCTGCCCCGGCTCTATCTCCCCTTACCTGATCCTTCCCACAGAGTTGTTTTTATCCCTTTGCAGCCTGTAAACGTAAACTTCCTGTATTAAAAGTGACTGGTCAACATACCTGTAACTTATTTATGCAGAGAAATAATTTAAATCTTTAAGGGTTAAAATGTTACTGCTATGCTTACAAGGGATATGCTAAAGGACAAGCTTCGCTGGCCTATATATGGCTTTCGAGATTAAAGCACCTCATCCATATGACAGATACCTGGTATCAATCTGACCGTAATTTTACTCCTGTCTCCAGACTTGTGGTCTGACAAAGGGATCCAGATGATACAGCGCTAGAGTCCATTCAAGAGATTTCTTTCAGCCGTGATCACATCTAACCAAATAATGCTCTTCTCCAGCAGTTCTCAGATGTATTTCTACGGTAGAACTGTGTACGCAGATTGGATACGCAGAGAAGGGGAGCTAGAGCCTCAGCAAGACAGAGATGCAACCTTTCAGTAGCGACATGAGAATCTCGCTCTGTCATGCAGTGCACGATTCTCATGTCGCCATTTTTATTATGTGACATGGTTACTCTGTCATGTGGTCACATGTGCTCTTGCGTGCAACCTTTTAAAAAGATACCAAAAGGAACAGGGCAGGAAGGAGAAACTCACCACCACCTGAGAATCAGTCTCTGTCCCCGAGACCAGTAATTCAGTCTGAAAACCAGAGTCACCGGAGCAGATGCAGACACTTCCCTAGTATAGAAATAAGTGCAACATATAATAGATGGAGATGAAAAATATATAGGAATTTTGGCTTTATATATTATGCATTTGAAGAATATGCAACATTAACATAAAGAATTATAATCCCTTTACTATTTATCGTTAATACGGTCAGTCATATGTTTTTCAGAGAAGACATTCCTCCCCAACCATCTGAACACATAATTATATTGGATCCTTGTAGGGTGTGAGGCAACACTATAACACATCTGTAATTGATATGCTTGTGCACAGCTTCACACAGAGACTGACACATATACAGTTACTTTACCAGAATCACAGTCGGTTACAAGTTCATTTGTTGAGACTGACTCATGAGGAGAGACTGAGACGTGCACAATGATTTATGTCTAAATTCTCACCATCTGCACATCTGTCTCCCTTACTGTTCCCTTCATAAATAATGTAATTAGTAAACAAAGGTCACATGGCTAAATTCTTACTTTGCAATCAGGGTAGGGCTGGCAACTTGTGGCCTCCAGACAAGTTCAATCAAGTGACCCATCTCTAATGTCGTTCCAGCCCACTGTCCTAGCCCACCCCTTCTGTTAATGTTATAATTGGCATTAATGATGTGAAATCAAGTGTTACCACACGGCTTACAAATGATATGAAAATACACTAGTGATATAACAGAGACAACTGAAACTGGGCTACACTAGTAAAACCATTTAACTTACAAATGAAAATGGGGCTACACTAGTGATACCACAGAGCTTACAGTTGAAATGGAGGCACATTGGTGATACCATAGAGATTGCTATGCTAGTGATACCATAGAGATAACAAGGGAAATCGGTTATGCTACTAGTGTAGCTCCATTTAGATTGCAGCTCTGTACTATCACTTGTGTAGCTCCATTTCAATTGTAAGCTCTGTGGTATCACCCGTGTAGCTCCATTTATAGCAGCAAGTTGGGGATTGAGTAAGGCAGTGGGCCACCGGCCCAGACATATGACTGGCCCAGGGGGCAATTGCCCCCCTACCCACCAGGCCAGCCCTCCACTATTTGCATTTATTCACATGAACTTGCTCTGTCATATGAAGCCGCTGAGCACCTACATACCGATAATGAAAACATTGCACTTTTTCATGCTAGATTTGCATCTGCACTAGTAACACATCACACTGTGTCACACATCACACTGTGTGATAATGCTGGATGCCTCTACAATGATAATAAAACACTGTATTGTATCATGTTATATATACAGGCAAAACATTACACAGTGTAATGATGCTGGATACCTATACACTGATAATTAACATACTGTATTGTATCATGTATGTATATATGTATCTTTATATAGTGCCATACATTTATACAGTACTGTACAGAAATCATGCTGGAATATTATGAATACTGGTAAAACATTTCACTGTATAATGATTCTGGATACCTATACACTTATAGCGAACACACTTTATTGTATCACTAGTGTGAAAGCCCGTGTACACGGGCCAAGGTCCGGGTAATGTTAACCCTTTGAGTGTCAGAGGGGTGCACAACACATTGCTTTGCAATGCGTTGCGTACCCCTCTGGCATTCAAAGGGTTAAAAGGCCACTACCTCACTGCTCCACGCGATGCAGTCTTGCGTCGCCTCACTCAGGCGATGCAATCATGCGCAGTAGAGACTGCCCGAATGTGGGCAGTCTGTACTGCTCATGACTGCATCATGAAAAACATCCTAGCGAATTATTATATAGGCTGCTGCTGTATTATCTACATTGGTAACACATTATACAGTGTAATGATGTTGGATACCTGTAAACTGATAACTAATACACTGTACTGTACCATGCTGAAATT
Source organism: Rhinophrynus dorsalis (assembly GCA_037306005.1). Classification (NCBI taxonomy): domain Eukaryota; kingdom Metazoa; phylum Chordata; class Amphibia; order Anura; family Rhinophrynidae; genus Rhinophrynus; species Rhinophrynus dorsalis. The sequence goes on along the minus strand of CM074726.1, from coordinate 139,256,477 downwards.
GTGTCTGTGCTGGTAACACATTACAATGTGTAATGGTTTTTGATACCCATATTGTAGTAAAAAACACTCTGCATTGTATCAGGTTGCAGTGGTATCTAGACAAGTAATATGTTACATGATATAATTATGATAGGTGTCTATACACTGACAATGAACACAGCATACTGTATCATGCTGAGCTTGCATCTATACTGGTAATGCATCACACTGATTTTAGATACTAATATTCTAGTAAAGAACATACTGCAGTGTATGATTCTGGAATTTTATCAATAAGGCTTGTGTTTGAAAATCACAATATTTTTGTGTTGTGTCATTGTACTTTTGTGATTTTTTTAAATGAGAGAGGACAATTTAATTCACAGTCAATGTTTATTGCACATTTGCCAGTTTATCCATTAGTACGGCTATATTTTATGCGCTAGTTTACCTTGAACCCTTTGAGTGCCAGGGAGTTATCCAATGTTCGATACCTCTCTGGCAATCAAAGGGTTAAACCACTGATTAACAAACTTGTATTAATGATACTACCCCTTTTGTTTGATACCAAGGCCTCATAACCCACCCCTTTTATTGAAGTAAATTGAACCCTTTGCATGTTTTGTGATTTTTCTCTACCATAACTTTCCATCCCCTTTTCTGTGTTAGAGAGATTCCTACTAACCAGTGTATATACCGGTTCCTCATTAATGGTACACGTATCCTGAGCAAAAAATATGGCAGACTCTTCTGTTGACAACTATTCCTTTAACCAGCATTTCCAATGCTTCTGAACAATATTGCTTACTTGTAATATTGTTTATCGACAATACAGATGTTTTTCTGACAAAGCCAGGAGAACATCTCCCCCCTCTCATCTCCCCCCTCTTAAATTTTATGAAACTACCTTGGATGCAAGAGTTTTCTTCAACCCATTGCGAACATTCAAGCTAGTTAAAGGACAAAAAAAACTCTTCCGAGTAATAACCTGCCACAATCCTGCCTGGGCCACTGCCGGGCCATTTTGAGAAGAAAAATGGATTCGCTTTTATATGGCCAGTCCCTGTTTATCTTTTTCCCATGATCTCAGTGGCTGGAATATGGGATTTGCAAAGAATGTGCCCAGAAGTGAAATCACATCTCAGTCAATCAGAAATGAATTGATGAGGTCACACATGTTAGTTATATGCCCCCTTTCTCAGTAGAATCAGAGAAGATGAAGTGATCACGTATTGTGCATGTGTGACCCCTTCCCTTCATTTGTGATTGACATTATTTTGCCATTATACAAATCATTGGTAAGACCTCTCCTTGAGTATGCAGTGCAATTTTGGGCACCGGTTCTGAAAAAGGATGTCCTAGAACTAGAGAGGGTACAGCGAAGAGCAACAAAATTAATTAAGGGAATGGAGGACTTGACATATGAGGAACAACTAGAAAAACTTGGTTTATTTACTCTAGAGAAAAGATGACTAAGAGGAGACCTTATCACATTGTACAAGTATATGAGAGGTCAATACAAGGATCTCTGTAGTGAGCTATTTATTCCAAGTCCTGATCAGGTAACCAGGGGACACCCCTTGAGATTAGAGGAAAGGAGGTTTAAACTTCAGCAGAGGAAGGGTTTTTTTATGGTAAGGTCTGTTAAATTGTGGAATTCATTGCCCAAGGAGGTGGTTATGGCAGATACAATGGATAAATTTAAGAGAAGATTAGATACATTTCTTTCAAAAGGGAACATACAGAGTTATACTGTTTATCAGTAGGCAGATCAGGAAGGTCTGATAAAGACTAACTTAATTGGTAGCAGGAAAGCTATAAAATTCTCAGTTACTGGGGTATGAGGAGAAGGTTGAACTTGATGGATTTGTGTCTATTCAATCTAATTTACTATGTTATTATGTTTACTATGTTACATAAAAGCCAATTTCTGTTTGTTTTTTGTTTTTTTTGTCGAAGTGGCCTGGCAGGGGTTGAAGCAGAATTTTGGGGATATTCACATTTTTTTTACATTTTTAGTGGCAGCAGGATTTCAGGGATTTTTATTTATTTAATGAATTGGTTATTGACTTGGAGGACCAGGGCATCAAGGGCATAACTGGGCCTCCGACATCAAGGTGAGTAAATGTTTTTATACCTATATGTGCACATAGTGGGGGGTGGGAGCTCTGGACCCGTATTCATTCTTTTATTACACATTCTTGCCCAGAGAAATAATATGGGATGATCCCATTTTTTTTTTCATTTGTTGACCCCCTCCATTGCCAGTATGGCAAATTTTAGGTGCCATGGCAACGCAGGAGTTAATCATGTTTTTTGATGGGGAGATTGAGCTTGGTAGGGGGATTATATAATAATCACAGTTAACCTCTCTCTTATTGCTATCCGACAACCATTTATCTCGATGGTGGTAATTTTTTTAAAATTACTCTTAATCCTTCCTTTGCCAGAGCAGTAAAATCACTGAGATCCAGCAATGGATTGGTAACTATGGGATAGGGGCATGAGGGGAGGGTGCTTGGAAACATTCTTCCTCCCCTGGTTTTCCCTGCCTGACCCAGCCCAAACAAAAGGTACTAAATCCATCCTCTTTCCTTGAGCTTCCTAGCCTGATATTTGGTTGTTTGGGAGTGTTTTTCAGCACTCCTAAAGGATTCCAATTTGGTGTTTGTTGTTAGAATGTGATTGTAGAATTGACCAGCTGAAAATATCTGATGAATTGAAGAATACTCATTCAGCTAATATTTCCAGCTGGAATGGAATCTTGGGTAATGTCAACAAATCCTAATGGGCCCTATGACATTTCCCTTGTTCCCTGGCTCAGTAGATAACATAATCAATCAATCCTAGATTTCATGTCCATGGAGGTGGGCATGACAGTTCCTAGCAGGCCATAGGCCCTCAAACTCTGCTCAGTGCTTTCTAACCCCTCTGATGTGATTCTGTAAGGGTTAAGTAGGCTCATGCACTTTGCTTGCTTCAGTATGAAAAAACTGCCAGGAACTGTCATGTCCACCTCCATGACATGACATCCAGGACTGATTGAAGAGGTTATCCCTTGAGAAAAGGCAAAAACACAAAGTTCTGAGGGACCATTAGTATTTTCTGGACAAATTAATATGGTGGTGGTATATCTGCCCAAAGATGATAAAGGTGGAGGGCCCCAGAGCTTTCTTCCTCCACCAGTTGCAGGGGTGGGACACATGAGGACAAAGCAAAGGACCTGCCATTAACAGCCAGGCAGGACATTTGAAGTGACCTCCAATGGTGGGAAAAATAGGGATCTAAAAAGTGCATCTAAAAAGTGGCCAGCTATGTTATCTGCTAGACAAACTGTTTGTTTGTTTCTCTTTGCAGGTCATCAGGATCACTATCGGAAGGATAACCCAGCATCTCCACTGTTTCAGGGAAGATGATAACTCCGCTACATCTCCAAGCTGCAAAAAATGCATTGATTGGGGTAGATTTATCAGACAAATGGCTTGACTTATTCGTTAGCACCATTAAAGTAGTGTTGTCCGGGTGGTAGAAGTCATGAGGGATGGGCCTAAGGAGGTCCTGTGCTAGGTCCCTCTTTATTTAGGTGGCAGTAATGTGGCATTCTGGGGCACTGTTTTGATGGGGTATGCCAAATAACTGAGCAGTGGCTGATTTTGGACCTGGACCTGCCATTCATGGTGTTTGTTTGCCAGTAAGAAGAACAAGAGGCACAAACTGGTGAAGGTGAGGGATTTGGCATGGCCTGCCTAGCAGCAGGTCTCTCACCAGAGGTGCACTATTTAGCTAGGTGCTGACTCAGGTTAAAACACCATGGCTTAGGAATATCACACTATAGAAGGGGGGATTCCCATGGGAATTAAATAGGTTCATTTGTTAATGATCCATGACCTCTTTTTTTGCTACTTTACAATGGTGTGTGTCATTATTTCAATAAGGTTATTATTGCCTGCCAGTTAAAAGGTGTGGCTAAGGTGTGTAATCATGTGTTTGGTATGCTCTGGGCACCAATGCAAGGTTCTGAGTCGGGAAAAAGTGAAGAAATAGATGAGGGGCATGTACAATGTATGGTAAGTGGAGGGTTATTATTAGGTCTCCTTTAAACAGGATAGTCATGCTTCTCGTTCTGTAACTAACAGGCAAAATATAGTCTGTCAGAGACTTTCTGTTTCCTTGTTTTCCATCTGACTCACACAGTTTTGTTTAACCATCCACTAACCACCATGAAGTCAAAATATTCACAGCAACCCAAGGTAAGGTTTACAGTAGTAAACAGACATTTCTGTCCCTGTGGTTGGAGATCTGTGTGGCCCTGCCTTTCAAATCCAGATAAGTCAAAAATAGACATCTGGAAACTGCTCGTGGGATATTTCTTTTATAAAGAAACATGGTCAGAAATGAATAAGGACAAATACATTGGTTTCTTTCTATTTGGTTTGATATTTTTATAATTTCAGGTGGTTAAAACATTTACCTTAACTCTATTGGTTAGAACAGACACCTTCTAATTTTGAATGCTGTAATTATTACTATTTTTTAGCGTAGGAAAACTTTGTGAAGGTGATCATTGTTTCTCTGACACTCAAAGAAGACAAAATGACGTTCACATATGCAATATTTAAAAAGCTTCTAATTTCTGTGGAAATAAATACATTAAACAGTGGAGCTGGAGTTATGAATGCTATTTTTGTATTTTTTTTTATTTCTCAAAATAACCGTGGACTACATTTTAATCCTTTGGCACTCAAAGTGTTAAATCCTTGCAGAGCTATCTTCTGCGAGTGGCACACTTACTTTGCATCCCAGATGCTGGAGACGTTTTAAATACATTTGAACCATAAGTATCCAAAGAGTTAAAAGAAACAGAACATCAACTCCCACCTTATCTTTATATCCCCAGCGTATCTCCAGAATAGCGGGGTGCTTTTCTGTCCAACGATTACCTCTGCTGGACCATTGTTGGTCCTCTGGAGGAGTTGAGGAATGTTGAGGGTGGCTGCGGTTGGTCCCTGAGTCCCTGTACTGGTGAGTGCTGCCATGAAGGCCGTAACATCACTCTGGATGCACACTGCATAATGCCACTAGGGGGAGGCGCACTAAGGTTCGATAAGGGCCCAGTTTGTTGATATGGTGACGAAATGGACCTGTATCCATCGTGTGGTATGCACTAAGGTGTCTTTGCCATCTCATTCCAGTGATTACACCTCTAATACTCAAACAGTGCCATGCTTTCTCCATGGCTTTGCCAGGTTTATGATGTAACATGGCAAATGGCTTTTTTTTTTTTTTTACTGACATTTCGCTTACTTAATCATTTTCATATTCCTTAGGGTTTGTTAATATGTTAATGTGGCTATTCGACATAGGCACTAAGCTCTGATAGAGGACAATACCATCAGAGCTCACAGAAACATGTTTGCCTCAATAAGGAAGGTGAATTTAGGATCTTCCAGTAGCTTTCTGTGCAGACACAGAGGACAGTTTATGCTGTTTGTACTGGAAAGAAGAGGCAGCGTCCACCTTCCCTTTACCCTGCAGGTCCAATCCATTGTATAGCACTCAGAGGGTAGCATTCAAAGGGTTATAGCATACACAGTCCCCTGCCCACTGTAGTGCGTCTCCAGAGAGCAAGCTGCCTGTTATATGTAAACACAGAACCAGTCACTGAGCAGCTGTTACAGGTAAACATCAGTACAGCCACCGATTGGCTGATTGATGTAAATATAAGACTCAGCCACACTCCACAAGGCAAACAGAGTAGCACCTGTTCTGTGTTAATCAGCTAATTGGCGGCAGGTCCTGTGTTTACATATAACAGATGATATGCAGATTGAGGTCTTCAGATCCACTGCTGCAGGCATGGGACTGTGTATGTTGTAACCCTCTGAATTCCACAGGGATGTGCAACACATTACAGAGCAACGTGCTGCACACCCCACTGGCACTCAGAGGGTTAAGGGAAGGCTGTCACTGTTCATGGTGCTGAAGTCTGTGGGTGAGTGTATCATCTCTGCTCCCCATCTGTGCCCTCAACACATTGCCAGATTTACTCCATCATCGTATTCTAATGATCAATTCCTCTCCCCTTCCTGTTGCATACCCATTTCTTAGGACATATGGCAAAATATGTTATATTCTCCGTTGCAAATTGATCTCTACACATATCCAGAAACACTTTGCCTTTGGTGTATCACCTCCCATTTGATGGTGGCAGTGCCGAATCATGCACAAAGCACCTTAGGCCCCTGTCTAGCACACTGAAAACTTGGAGGGCCCAGCTATGCCAAACCATGGAACTGCTTAAATATTCAATTCTTTAGAATCCTTAAACAGTGCTTTGGTTTGCAGTAGTTGTCCCTGAAGTGACTTATACTGCACTGTAACTGTCATATTATGGGCCCTGCAGTGCCAAGTCATGTGCTTCTGGGATTGGACAATAATTGTTGAAGTGTTCCATTAATTGCAGTGCATAAAGAACTACAGTTTGGGGGGTGATCACATGAATGCTGACTTTCCCTCATTATACCAGTTTCAGAGGTGTGTGAGAATGTGTACTGTGTATGCCAATCTGTAGTACAGAATTTGTCCCAGTCACCTAAAGAGTCCACCACACCAGCAGTAAGTAAAAATTAAAGAACTGCAACACTGTTTGAACACAGGAAGCAGTGAGAGACAGTGGGTGAGGGAGAGCTAGGTGCCTGTGTTTGAAAAAAAAGCCATAAGGGAAGGGCCACCTGTAAGTGTGTGCTAGAGGCACATGTGTAGAAGGTAATATGTTGTAGGAAGTCACAGCTGTATGCGTGAGCTGGGGTGTCCCTGTAGTGGGTGAGAGACAAAGTGGGAACTGGGAAGGAGAAACAATTTTTGTTGATGTTTGTGTAGGTGTGTGTGTGAGCACAGAGGGAGGGAAAGTCGGAACAGAGGAGAGGTGAACTGATAGACATATGAGAGAGTGTGTGTGGAGGGAAAGATACATTTTGGGGTTAAGAAGGAGAGAGATGTGTTCATGGGTGGATTGAGGGAGGAAGGGAGACTTGGCAGAAGGAGAGAGATGGGCATTGGTAGAAATTGACATTGCTTGGGAACTTATAGACCTCTGGGTTCAAAATGTGCAAGGTAGAGAGACTTTATATTACATCCTATGTGAAGGACAACTAAACAGGTAAGTCCGCCTGTTATAACCATTGATTATATATCTACAAGATGGACAGATGAAATTATTAAATTTGTCGGTACATTGTGGCAAATTTAAAGAACCGAAGTTGTTGGAGGCTTGCTGAGGAGGCTTTCATCCTGCAATGGATCTACAACAGCTGAAAATGATGATATATACACACACCTGGACTAGGCAGCATACCTAAGTAAGTCATTCTGTTACACACACATAAATTACTTATATAGATATACCTGACTGTGGTTTGAAGGACCCTAGGTAAGTTCTTCATTTACACAGAGGAATTATATAGATATATCTGCCTGCTGTATGATGGACAGTTGGGCACCTACCTAGGTAAGTGCTTCTGTTACACATAGTAATTATATATACCTGACTGCTGTTTGATGGACTCCTACATAGGTAAGTCCTTCTGTTACACACAATAATTATATAGATACACACGACTGCTGTATGAAGCAGTCCTACCTAGGGGTAGTGCTTGTATTGCACACAGTAATTATATAGATACACCTGACTGCTGTATGATGGACTCCTACCTAGATAAGTTCTTATGTTATTCTATGGACCCTTGCACTAACATCTCCAGAGCTGGAGAAATCTTAGTTTGTTGGCTCCATAGAATAACATAGGAACTGAAGAAGTGATGCCACTGGAAAAGTCATCTCCACTGTATGACCTCTTTATCACACTTATTGCATCTCCCCCTGGTCATTCTTGATCCATATACATAATGTGTGTGTAGCCAGATTTCCACATATGAAAAATACCCACTGCAGGGTTGTTGAACTGGTTCTTGTGTAGTCCTGCAGAATTTAATTTCCATGTGTCCTGCATTAACCTTTTGTTTTGAAAGTCTAATTTACTTCTGTGTTTTTACACAATTTGAGCCTTATGTATAAAAGAAAAGGGGAATCATTTTAGACCAAACTAATTGTACCATAGCACAGTTCTGTAGACCTCTCTTGCATACAGTGGCATAAAAGTCCAATTTAATTGAACAATAATTTATTGTATTTTTAATATGTTTCATTTTGTGCAGATGGCTTGACTCGAAATTGCTCAGTTTTTGTATTGTGCGTATGTCCCTTAGATATATGCACCATTTAACCCTTTGAGTGCCAGAGAAATATCCAACGCAACACTCAAAGGGTTAAACATCATTATATTGCAAACTTACACTTCTTTTTTATTTTTCCACTGACGTATGAGAACTGTAGCAGTTTCTCTCCATGGAGAGGTCTGAAGGGGGCCCCAATTTTCTACCCTGCCAAGGGCCCTGTGGATGATGCCACCTTCAACTTGATTTACACAAATGTCAGAGCTATAATAACTTTTAAATGAAAAATCTCCCAGTAGTGGGAATCCACTTGTTTTAATCAGAAGGTAAATCCATATAGTATTTACATTAAATGTTTACAGCTCCCTTGCTGTGCCTGAGCATAGGTGAGCTGACCAGAATTACATTCCTGTGTTCAGGTAGGGACACCTTTACAGTGGAGCTTTCACTACGCTAACATAGCACCGCAAATGATTATTACATTAGCGCCATGCACACACGTATTGTTATTTTCTAGTATAATTGCTGGTTTAAAGAAAAATATAAGCTTATATGCGGGCAACACTAACATGTCAAAATTAACTTAATGGCTAGAACTTTAAATTTCATAAACTTACTGCCAGAGCATGTCAAATTTGGCGAGTTATAAGATTACCTATTAGGCAGAGAAGGTAACTTTCTAGGGTCATCTAATTGTGAGAGGCACCTCTGCCACACCCACCACTGAGCTATGGTTGTGACCAGCATAACCAAGTGCATTATATGCCATCTGCTGGTTTATGGTGGCTAGTTTGTTACTTCTCTAATCAGGGCCAGTGCAAGGATTTTTGGCACCCTAGGCAAAACCTAATTTTGCCGCCCCCTTGACTCCACCCCTTGTGTCCCGCCCCTGTATGTGTATAAGTGTGTGTGTTCCTTATTTGTGTATAAGTGTAAATGTGTGTGTGTGTTCCCTGTATGTGTCAGTGTGTTTTTGTGTTCCCTACATGTGTGCATGAGTGTATGTTCCCAATAAGTGTATGTGTGTGAAAGTGTGTGATGTCTATGTGTGTATCAGTGTGTGTGTTTCTCTGAATGTGTATTGGTGTGTCATTGCATGTATTCCTTATATGTTTATAAGTGTGTATATGTATATGTGTGTGTGTGTCAGTGTGTGTTCCCTATATGTGTATGTGTCAATGTGTGTGAGTCTCTGTAAGGGTACCAGTATGTAAGTGTGTGTATGCTTCTCTATATGTGTATCAGTGTGTATGAATGTGTGTTCTGTATATGTGTAAAAGTGTGTCAATGTGTATGCTTGTCCGTATGTGTGTGCTGAGTGTGTGTGCTTATCTCTATGTGTATCAGTGTCGGCAGAATATCCAATTTGTGACCAAATAGTTGAGTAATACATCACTCTAATTTTGCATTCTAGAAGTGATTATTTATTTCAATATGCATATGTGCGCACTTCTAAAATGGATAAAAAAAATCCGTCCATTAAAAGGTAGATATTCTATATTATTAATAATAAATAGGGGAGAAATATAAATGTACCAAAATCCATTTAATATAAATGGGGTCTTTAGCCGCTTGAATGCTAGAGAGGTCTCCAATGCTGTCCTCTCTAGCAATCAAGGGGTTAACCCTTTGAGTGCCAGAAGTGGTCAAAATGCATTGTGTACCCCTCTGGCACTCACAGGGTTAAACAACCCATGTAAATCAATGGGGAGTTTCATTTCTGCCCTTCTGTGCATAAGTTCTTGTCTTTACAAGAGATCCCCATTTACACGTACTAGAGCACTGACCTAGTAGTCTCATTGCCCCCTCACCTGGGTCTGAGTCAGACCTAGAGAAGTGGCAGCTCAGCTCTCTCTGGCAGTGCCAGGTACTGGGTTTTCTGGAAGCACCTCTGCAGGGCTGCCAGATGAAAACTGGATAGATTGTCTTGGTCTTGCAGACTTTCTGTGGCTTCCCATTCACTATCCTGACTTCAGACTCACAGCCCCCCTTATCTGGAAAGATCCCAGCTGTCCATAAAGAGACCCCTCTCAGCAGAGTTGTTGCTCAACGCTCGTTGGGGGTGGCAGGAGGAGGCTTTATAGGCGGTCGCTCTTTTTAGAGCGGCACCTGTCTCTCTACTGTCCATACAGCAGCCGCCGACGTGCGTGCGGCTGTGCACCCCAGTTAATGTGCGCCCTAGGCTGCTGCCTACCTCGCCTATAGGTGGCTCCGGCCATGTCTCTAATGTTCAGTTTGTAGGCTAATTAGTCAGTTTATTTACCAGTTTGTAAATCACTACACTAACCAGTTTATGTAAGTCCTTGAATGCTAGCGATGTCTCCAGTGTATTGCTGGGCAGTATGAGATATTTCTAGCATCTAAGGGGTTTAGAACTTCTTTTGTACTTTTATGTTATACACCAAGGATATTTTCTGCACAAAAGTGGATGGGGCTGGGGTTGTGCCATTTAAAGAGAGGGGTGTTGTCATGGGTGGGGCTAAGGGCTCATAGGATGCATTACCTAGGAATAAATCCATTTCTGGCTGTCATAATTACATACTTTGAAAAGAAGCCTACTTCAACTTAAAGTCTGTGGATTTGGACCCTGTAATCACAAACCACACACCACAAGCCAGTGTGTATAATGGTCAATACAGGAACTGACAACATAAAACAAATGTGAATAGAAAATATACTGTAAGGGAGAGTCCAGTCAATCACTTTAGAGTGCTCTTCACATAAAAATACATTTATGAGTAAAAATATCACTTAGTGTAAAATGCAGACGCAAGTGAGGAGCAATTCTGGACCAAACTAATTGTACCATAGGGTAGAATTAAAAATTGACAGGTATCTCATTTATTTTATCATTTTATTTTATTTATCGTTTTATTTTAACTCCTTGGGGGGGATGAACTAAGGAGTGATAAAGTTGAGATGACTTCTCCAGTAAAACACTTCTCCAGTTTCTGTGGTATTCCATGGAGCCAATGCACTAAGTTCTCTCCCACTTGAGGGGGGAGATTCTCTAAGCGGTGATAATGAGGTGATAAAGTGGAGATAACTTCTCCAGTTTATCACTTCTACAATTCCTATGTTATTCTATGGAGTCTATGAACTAAAATGTCTCCAACTTTGGAGATCTTAGTGCATGGGCCCCATAGAATAACATAGAAATTGGAGAAATTATATCACGGGAGAAGTCATCTCCTCTTTATTACCTCTTTATCACTCCTTAGTGGAAAACTGAAAGCTTGCATCCTAGAGCCACTCAGGCAGCCATTAAAGGTATCATTTTTACTCTTCTGCTTTTTCTGTGGATAATCTGGTACCACAACCACCACCGAATCACCTCTAGGTGGGTACTCACAAACACTAATGCCAAAATGTTGTATATACAAAACTTGGCCCAGAGGCCTGGCAATTCATTCTGAAAACTGGAGTCTCCAGGCCAGATCTGGAGAGTCTCTGGAGAAAGGTTACAGCCTGCTATAACTACCCTTTCCTGGGCAGCAGAATCTGGACCCTGGTTACTAAAGAGTTTAGGTTTGACCTCAAGGCAACATCTTAACTCGTCCTCTAGGGTAGGGGCCTGTGACACACAGAAACAGTTTTGTTGGGCCCCTCACAGCAGAAGAATGCTGTATCTGATATAGATCTCTATAAAGACCTCCGGTGGGAGTTGGAGACCCTGAGTGGAGACGGGTGAAAAATCCTCTGCATGCTGATATAATGATTACCAAATGTGAGTGTAATTTTGAATATATTTTATTATTAATGTGACAATATTACACTATTGGGCGCCCTCTTTGTGTTTTTGTTGTTGCAAGATAGCACCAAGGTTGTCTTACACATTTTGCCTGTCCACATGCTCAGTTGTGGAGTACCTATGATTAAAGGGGTGGTAAGTATTCTTTGACTTTACATGGTCTGTAATTATATAATACTAGTTGAAGAGCCTGTGTACACAGGCCACAGTTCCAAGAGGTCGCGGGGCAGTCATGCACAGTAGAGACTGCCCGTGCCGCGGCTGACACTTCGGAGCACCCCACTCCATATCAGCCATGTCAAGGGCAGTCTCTACTGCGCATGACTGCAGCACGTGCAGCCGTCTCTACTGAGCATGACTGCTTCGTTACAAACTTTTTTGCGAATTATTGTATAGGATACTCAGTTCTCTATACGTTATCTTTTTCACGCAATATCTTTTTTACATTTTATCACTGTCACTGATTTCCCAGTCCCTGACTTGTAGACTATGTAAATAAAGGACTACTATCCTTTAACCCGTAGGGTGCCAGAGGGATATACACTCAAAAGGTTAAAGGCTTAGTAAATGTTTTTTTAATGAAAATCTGTATGTTGTAGAAATTTTTCTGTTGAGTAAAACAAGGTCACTCCCATCACTGTCAGGTGTTTTATTCAAAATGTATAACTGTTCAAATAATCAGGAAGTGAATTAACTGTGCGTATTCTTCCTGATAGTTCTAACTGACAGGAAGTAACTCGGCAGTTTCATATTACATTCTGTGGAGAACTATATGTCACTGACTTTCCTCTCCATTACAATGTAACAGAATAACTAATTGGAATTTGGCCACTAGAGGGCACTGCTAATTAAAAAACAACAAACCACAGGTTTAAACTGTAATAACGCTGGAAATATGGATCTCTCAGCAGTGGGAGTACCTCTATTTTACTCAACAGGAAACTCCCTACAATCTATATATTTTTTTCATTAAAAAAAGTTTACTGCTCCTTCTCAAAATGCTTAGAGCAGTGGTTCTCAAAGTGATAGTAATGCCTGTTATTATCAAACTGTTATAACATCATAACATCAATGAACTTATTGTTTTAACATGTACAATATAACACTTAGATAAACCCAGACATTACTATCACTTTAAACATTGTGCTATGGCACTTCGGTGTGCCACAGACCACCACTTAGGGTTTCCCATTACTTTATGTAAAGACATTGATAAAAATAAGTAAAAGGTGGTGCCATGTTAGCCGTAAAAAGAGTAGCCTGGGAGAGTAAAAATGATACCTTTATTGGCTGAGTAGCTAGAATGCAAGCTTTGAAGACAACTAGGTCTCTTTTTCAGGCATATGTAGAATTCTAAATAGACCTAAATATGAAACCCAAAGTGTCTTGAAAGCTTATATCCCAGAGTGAGTCAGTTAGCCAAAAAAGGCATCACTTTTACTCTACCAAACCCCTGATCGAGAAAATGCAAATGTAGAATTTTTTTATTATTCTAATTGTGAGACATGACAATATATATTTCTGCCCTTCACTCCACCTTGACACATGACATAAAGTTGTTAGGGGTGCCATGAAAATGAAAGATTGCATTGCAGAGTTGCCCTGAGGAAAGAAAGATTGAGAACTACAGGCTTTGGGTAACCACGGTGCTATCGTGTCTCTGTATATCAACTGAATATGTTTTTACTGTTGGAATAAACATTACTTTGTATTTTACCTCAGGTGTTAACGCTTGTTGTAAGGAAGTAGCAATTCACTTGTACTGAAGGAAATATGTGGCCTGAGGGACATATTTTTAAATTATACAGCTGCTGTCATTAATACCCACTGCTCTAGGTGCTAAACCTCCCCAAACCTTCATTATTGTCCTCATATGATGCTGATGGGCTTTATAGCATATAAACGGGACTTAAACTCTTTAAGGCTACACATTAAATTAAATTGTAATTCAATGCATTGCAAAACCCTCTGGTCCTTAACAGGTAAACTATATTCCTAGTATACACCACACTGGGCATCTACACAGCAATGGACACGTGATCACAGCCGTAGCGCTTGCCCTTTTGATCCAAGCCCTTGTGAAAAGCTAGTTAAAGCCTGAACACCCTAAGATGTGGCTGTTCTGAGCCCAAGGTCTGTCATTTGTAGTTTTATCCAATATGAACCGAACATCTCAGCCGAGTCAACAGAAACGCCTGGAATTTCAGCTGCCTTTGCCCTATATAATTCCTAGTAAACAGGTGGCACATGGCAGAGCACGTAAAGATTATTGCACATCTAAAAAAACAGATTTTTGTATGTAACCCTTTGCATTTCAATGCATTGTGTACCCTTCTGGCACTCGGTTAACCCCTTGAATGCTAGAAAGGTCTCCATGAAATTACAGAGCATTAATTGGGGTTAGAAAGTTATTTTTTTATATCAAGGGACCTTCTTCTGAAGGAAGAACATTTTCAGTTGTAGAGGTTTGGGGTCCTAGGGCCCAGCAGCAAAGAATCATGTCTCCCTCAGTCAACACGGGATGCAGTTCTAATTCATGATTCGCGTTGAGTAAACAATCCAAGCATTTAAAGGAACTATGAAGATTTGTAAAGGCTAATGGGGATTAATTATAAGAGGTAGGCTTGTTTCTTTAACCCTTTAAGTGCCAGAGGGGTACGCAATGCATTGATCTGCATACCCCTCTGGCACTCAAAGTGTAATTCCACCTAAACAGATAATGAAAACATCCAAATGCATCAGTATGTTGTGTTTGTGACACAATAAAAAAAAACCTGTATTAAAAATAATAATAATAAAATATATATATATATTTATTTATTTATTTTTGCAGTAAGAACGCACTCTCAACAAAATTAGATGATTGCCTGGGTGCCGGATAATATTATCTCTAACTTCCTCCAAATCAGCACTCTCAGGACTGCTCACATGGTTACATATAGCTTCTTTATTAAGATCAACGTTTCAATCCCTCAAGACTTGATAAGGATCCCAAGTGAGGGATCGAAACGTTGATCTTAATAAAGAAGCTATATGTAACCATGTGAGCAGTCCTGAGAGTGCTGATTTGGAGGGAGTTTTATATATATATATATATATATATATATATATATCTTATATAATAATTTGCTAGGATGTTTGTCAGAAGCTGTCACGCGCAGTGGTGACTGCCCGAATGCACAGAATGCTGGGAGTTCTGTGCTGGGAGCATTCTGTGCTTTTGGGCAGTCTCTACAGTGCATGACTGCGTCGGCGGCAGGACGCAGAGTAGGACCGTCCTCTTAACCTTTTGAGTGCCAGTGGGGTACACACAAACCCCTCTAGCACTCAAAGGGTTAACATCATCCGGACCTTTTACACAGGCTTTTACACTAGTATATATATATATATATATATATATATATA
Organism: Rhinophrynus dorsalis; assembly: GCA_037306005.1. Classification (NCBI taxonomy): domain Eukaryota; kingdom Metazoa; phylum Chordata; class Amphibia; order Anura; family Rhinophrynidae; genus Rhinophrynus; species Rhinophrynus dorsalis. The sequence continues at coordinate 139,241,111 of CM074726.1, read as the reverse complement.
TATATATATATATATATATTGGAAGAAATGAAGTCCTAACTTCTTGTGTTTCCCTTCAGTCCTTACAGATGTAGGGATCAATGCAGGACAGATATTCACACAGTGCCCTCCAGTGGAGATAAGTGCTTACCAGTAGGCAGAGCGTTACTGAGACTGAGTTACTTAATGATCTATTGATGGCTCTTTATATAACTTTCTAATTGATTTATAAGAAAGATTTACAACAAGACCTAACTATTTTATTTACACAGTCTAGTTTATAAGCACATATACTGATGTTTAAACAAGCATTAATGTGACTTTTATTGTTGTAGAGAAATGCAATACTTTTATATACACACACCACACAGACTGATTTCCTAAATGGAGGGACACCAGAATAGGAAAGAGGGACAAAATAAATTGGGTCTCGAAGAGGGACTTTCCCTAATAAACAGGGAAACCTGGTAGGTAATGTAAGCAAAAATGTTCAAAATTGCTGTATAATAAATGTCCCCTCAAAACAGAGCAAGTTTTGTTTCTCCATTTTCAATCCCCCTTATAAATATAGCAAAATTTAAAGAGGAATGATGCCATTGAAACAAGTAGCTTTTAATTTGTTTAACCCTTTGAGTTCCAAAGAGGTAGCCAACGACTTGCTTAGAGTAGAGATATTTAACCCCTATTGTCCCTTAGGATGTCCTCTAGCCATTTCCGCACTCGAACTGGACAGTGCCTGAATGCAGATGTGGTTGTGCTCCTGGAAGGACTTGACCCCTGTTCTGTCCGGTATTATACTCTTGGTCCTACCCAGGATGAGTTGAGTGAGAGAATGAGTAAAGGTTAAGCCTACCTTCTACCGATCTCCTGGGGAGCATAGCCCCACTTCATTTTCTCATAGTCCTGGTAGAGAAAACATGTACTGACCGTTTTTGGGGAACCACAGGGAGGGGGAAGCTCTAACCCCGAATTTTGCTATAAATCATTTATTTCTTAAAACATTCTGCACGGGAGCTGCTATGTTTTACTCTTTGTAAACTGTATGTTGTGTATGTATTTAATGTGTATTGCTTTAGCATGCCAGCCACCTCTGTTAAGCATAGCAGGCCAGGTGCCAGAGTGTCTGTAGACAACAGGGGGAAACAGTGCCTTGAGTGTCTGCAGATCCTCTCTGAAGCCATGGATGGCCCTCCGGGGACACCTTCATTGTTTTAGAGGTCCGGCACAAGGAGAGGGGTATGGATAGCGAAAAGTAAGAGAAATTTCCAGTAGGAGTTTTAGCGATTTCCTGCTTTTTTTGGAGAAACTTTCAGCCATATACAATACTTAAAATGTTCTCCTTTTTGCCACTGCCAATAAATTTCCCTCAAGAACTTTGCCATATTTCTCCTATGTTTTCTATGATTTCCCACCACAATATTACTTCTTCTGAAGGCTGAAGTAGAGACATAAATAGCTGAAAGTAAAAGCAACAGCAACATATGCCTTAAAAATTGTTAGCAAGCTGAGTGCCTTTGTCCTTTGCCCACAACACTAACTTCCTGCTCAAGTAACACTGGCGCAACCATCTTTGAAAAATAACTGGGGCTTGGGATATTCCAGCAGGGTGCAACACATGATATCAGTTCTTTAAAGGGATAGTAATACTTCAGAATTACTATCCCTTATATTGAAGCCCTTAAAAAACTGAATTAAATGCCACCAGCTGCATCTCTCAAACCTTTAGGGTTTGAGAGATAGCCGCTTTTAAACTTCGCTCTCCCCTGCCTCTCCCCTGACGTCAGTGTTCTTGCGGCTGCAGGGGAATCCGTTCATTGAATCAAGCGGAGGCTCTTCAGCAGAGCCAGATCTCGTTATAGAAGAAACGATCCTTCACTAAAACGGTCTTCTACGTGTGCTTGGTAACCAATCACACGTTTAAGACAGTTTTACTCAAGGATCTTGTCTTCCATAAGAAGATCTCGGCTCTATGGAAGAGCCTCTGCCTGTCCCGGGGCCGGATTTCCCTGCTGCAGCAAGAACGATGACGTCAGGGGAGAGCGAAGTTTAAAAGCGGCTATTTCACAAACCATAAAGGTTTGAGAGATGCCACTGGTGGCATTTAATTCAGTTTTTAAAGGGCTTCAATATAAGGGATAGTAATTTTGAAGTATTACTATCCCTTTAAAGCAGTGGTTCTCAATCTTTTTTTGTTCAGGGCAACCCTAACACGTAATCTAGAACATTCACGGCACCCCTGACATATGTAAGGTACTTTATCAAGGGAATAAGAAGGGTACAATACATAAATATACCATTATTATCAGGTCTTGTAATCATAATAACAAAACTAAACATATTGTGCATAACAATGTCTATAAAACTTTATTTAAAAGTCCATTTTTTGTTAGTCTTTATAGAAAACATGGGGCACCCTAAGTTGATGTCCTTGGCACACCAGAGTGCCACTGCACCCTGGTTGAGAATCACTGCTTTAAAGTGTCTGTTAACCGCTAACGTTTTGGCAAGTTTATTATTCCATAGGAATACTTTTGCATGGTTTACTATCAAAGTGTCGCATGTAAAGTTTTGCATCATAAAATGTTGCATGTCTTTGACCGCGTCATTTGAAGTGTCACAATTAAAGTTTTGAGTCTTAAAGTGTCGCAAATTCTACATTTCACGTTGTTACAAATGGCGCTTTCGCCATATTGTGCACTAACATGTCGCAGCAATGTGGGTGCAATAATGACACTATATGGGTGCATTAAGGACGCAATATTGGTGCAATACGAGTGCATTAAGGACACAATATGGATTCAATAATTACGCTATATGGGTGCATTAAGGATGCAATATGGGAGCAATGTGGGTGCATTAAGGACACAATATGGGTGCAATAATGACACTATTGTCACGGTTCCCAGGAATAAACCAAGAGTCAGTACGGTAAAGTAAAACAATCTTTTATTAGAGTAATACCAGTAATGCACGTAAACAGATAATACACAGATGGTGATCGAAGAGACAAGCACTATATCAGAAATAGCAGTCCACCAATAGATCCACCACACTGTCCGAGACTAGGCCTCGGCCCACTGGAGCCTCGAGGTAATTTGGAACACCTAAGGACTAGCACTGACTCAGCCTGCAGTCAGTCTAGGAGTCTGATAGAGCACCAGGTCCGCACTAGGATGGGTGTCTGTGGAGCGGGAACCAACACACGGAGGAAACAGACAGAGCCCCCTAGTCAATACCAGAAAGGATAGTCAGACAAGCTGGGTCATATTTGGAGCGAGTAGTCAGCCAGAGCCACAGGTTTGCACCAGATAGGATATCCACTGAAGTGTTGGTATGCTGGAAGTACAGAGGACAGAGCCCCAAGTCAACACCAGAGTGGGTAGTCAGACAAGCCAGGTCATACACGGAGCAGGTAGTCAGCCAGAGCCACAGGTTTGCACCAGAAAGGATGTCTAAGCCAAATCAGAATGCACAAGGAGAATGGTCAGACAGAGCCACAGGTCAACACCAGAATGGATGGACAGACAGGCCGGGTCATACACAGTTCAGGTAGTCAGCCAGAGCCACAGATCCGCAACAGATTGGGTGTCCATTACACAATGGGAGCAGGCAAAAGAGTAGTCAGACAGAGCCACAGGTCAGCACCAGAATAGATGGTCAGACAAGCCAGGTCATACACAGAGCCCAAGGGAAACAAAACTGTATTTGTGACGGTACCAGCGGACACCCAGCCTTGGTGTCCCTGTCAATGGTCACTTCTTTTGCTACGAGCCAGATGGACATCCAACAGCATAACGCAATATACCCCAATCACCAGGCAAAACTAGTGTCAGGGTAACCAGCACACACTCTGCATACAGCAAGCTTTACCCCAAGCATCAGACAACACCAGTGTCTTGGGGTTAGAATAACAACTGACTTTATTGGAACAAAACATACATATTTATACACATGGGCAGGCAGGATACAATAGGTGAGTTACAAGGATAATATAATCACAACATACAGGACAAAGGAACAACAGCAAATGGTCCAAGCAATTACAATAACATAGACATGATTGCATTACTACACAAAATGCTAGCAACAAATGGTACAACACAATACAAAGGGTCAGACGTGATTAGGTTAGCACACCCCACGGGGTCTCAATACAATTCACAAATCTACAGTGACTGGAATGGCTAGAATACACACAGAGCTCGGGAGAGGGTGAACAATGAAACAAAAGGCTTGAGGGACTGCAATATACATTTGCAGCATCCTTGGCCAAACTCAAATACTTAACCCCTAATGGCCCAGTCCCCTGAAAGCAGGCTATTATTTTTAATCCTTTTGGCATAGCTGTCCACCAATATAAAGCCCCAAAGTTCTACATAGCTTGCGACACTGGGCTGGCAATCTGTACACCTAGACAGGGTTTATTTTAGGCATGACAGAAATGTCCACAATTTCTTGGTGTTTCTGGGTTAGCAGTCTAGCTGTTTGGGTAAAACATATTTTTTTTTCTGCCAGCATAATGGTCCTCAGTAGTTGGTGAAGCGTGGTGCTCACCAGGTCAATAATCCAGTTGCCAAAAACCGGGAATTGGTCCAGTTTCCATGACATTATTGTACAACAACGTAAGGGCAACTGAGTCAGGACTCAGTCAGCCCTTTAAACCCCTCCTCAGGATGTAGGTGGAGGAGCAGCTCAGAGGGAGGAAGTAGGTAGGAGGAGACTACAGGAAGCAAACACATAATACAGAGGCATGCTGCATGCTTGAAGCCTCGCGCCTGCAGATGACACTGAAACCAAGGTAAGCTGTAACAGCTATATGGGCATTAAGGATGCACACCCAAAACCAACCCAAAAGCCACAAAACCCAACCCAAAACCAACCGAAAACCCACAAAACCATCTCAAAACCCACCAAAACCAACCAAAAACCTCACAAAACCCAACTCAAAACCAACCCAAAACTCAATCCAAAACCAATCCAAAAGCCACAAAACCCAACCTAAAACCCACCAAACCTAACCCAAAAGTCACGAAACACAACCCAAAACCAACTCAAAACCAACAAAAAACAACCCAAAACCCATCAAAACCAACAGAAAAACCAACCCAAAACCCAACCTTAGGCACCAATTTTGCACCCATATTGCATCCTTAATGTGTCCTTATTGCACCCATATTGCGTCATTAATATGTCCTTATTGCAGCAATAATGCATCCATATTGCACCCATATTGTGTCTTTAATGTGTCCTTATTGCACCAATATTGCACCCAAACTGCATCCTTAATGTGTCCTTATTGCACCAATATTGCATCCATATTGCACCCATATTGCGTCCTTATTGCACCAATATTGCATCCATATTGCGTCCTTAATGTGTCCTTATTGCACCAATATTGCACCCATATTGCGTCCTTAATGTGTCCTTATTGCACCAATATTGCACCCATATTGCTTCCATATTGTACCCAATTTGCGTCCTTAATGCACCCATATAGCGTCATTATTGCACCCATATTGTGTCTTTAATGCACCAAAATTGCACCCATATTGCGTCCATATTGTACCCAATTTGCGTCCTTAATGCACCCATATAGCGTCATTATTGCACCCATATTGCGTCTTTAATGCACCCATATTGCGTCCTTAATGCACCAAAACTGCACCCATATTACATCCATATTGCACCCAATTTGCATCCTTAATGCACCCATATAGCGTCATTATTGCACCCATATTGCTTCAACATGTTAATGCACAATATGGTGAATGCGCCATTAGGAACAATGCGAAATGTAGAATTTGTGACACTTTTCGATGCAAACCTTTAATTGCGACACTTCAAATGACGCAGCCAAAGACATGCAACAGTTTATGATGCAAAACGTTCCATGCGACACTTCAAATGGATACCCTTTTGCATTATGTTTGTGCAAGTTTTGACTTATTTCTAAGAACTTAGTAAGTGCGGGATGGCAGTACAATACTGTGTAACTTTTTTGCTTTAACCCTGTAACTTGTGGTGGTGGTGGGGTAGTGGCGGTATGTGTAGGGGCTCTATGATTCTTGTTATCTGCAAAAACAGACTCAGAGTCATAGTCCTCTGCAGCAGGAGCAGAAAATATTGGCACCCTCTTTGACACATCAACAGCACTTCTATTATATACCCCAGAGTCCCGGGAACGTGTAGGAGTACTTCTTCTGTTGATAACCGTGGAACCCCTGACCTGTTGATACCTTGTCTCCGAGTCAGACCTGTGGTTGTGCTTCAGGTGGGAATTCATTGAGGAGATTCCTAGGTATGACCCTGCTTCCCCGTGCTCACATACTTCCTAAACAGAATACAGGTTGTAATATGCTTAGCTTTTGGATCCTGAGGGAAGGGTCTCCATATTGTGGACTTCATAGACTGAGGGGCTCCTGAAAGGCTGCTGCTACTACTACTACTGGGGCTAGATGTTGCTAAAATTGTACTACTACTAGGTATCAAAGATGCTGTATTCCAAGAGCAGCAGGGGTAAGTACCAAAGCTAAGGCTGTAGATGCTGATAACATGTTGCTGCTGGTTACTCAACACTATTAGTGTGTGCGGCTGAGTGGGACTAGGGCTTGGAAACGTTGATGATGCTGATGATGACTGACAAGATGACTGTATATTGTTTAGACATCTTTGCTTCTATGGGGTCAGAGTTTCCAATTGTTTTCTCAAACAGTTTATAGACAGGCACAGTGCTCCTTTTCAGTGGTGGAAGATTGAGCCTTTGCCTTTCAGCTAACTTGCTGGCCATGTCATCATCTCTCTCACTCTCAACTTCATCTATATCTGAAAAAGAGGAGGATGCTGGAGGGATATATTCTAGATCTACATTATTATCATCAGTCATCATTAGATCATCCTCAGCCCTCCACTTCTTGCCCACTACCTTTATACTCCTCTAATCTTTTAGAGGTCTTAAACAATTTATTTTTACTTACATAAAGTTTGCTAAACTTTGAGGACAGGTGTTTTGGTACTTGTTTATCACTGTCCGATGCAGCAGTTGGTTGAGCTGCCACACCTTTTTCCATTATGGCATCATCATTAGAATGCAACTCGTTGTCATCTTCAATGTTCTTACATTTTTTTTTATAGTACTGGTGGAGGTGAATCTACTGGTGGGACCTTGACAAACTGCATCCTTTACTCACATGTCCCTGCATTGCTCCTACTCCTTTTCCCCTCCCCCTTGTGAGTTTGCTGGACATTACTCAACTACTGTGTGTGTTTTTACTGTAAAGTACACAACAGAACTGATGGAGTGTACTGTCTTGCCTTGGCCCTCAACAAAATACTCAATCTAGTCCTGTATTAATCAAATCTGCCTCGGTCATTCAGCTCCCATCAGGGTCCCAGTCAGCTGTCACCTTATTTTTATTTCTTTTTTTTTATTTATAGATTTTAAACTGTTTGTCCACCCTATCCTATTACTGTAAAAAAAACCCCAAAAAAACAACTTTGTTCCCCAGACTGCCCAGCACAGAGATAACAGCAAGATGAGCAAAGATCTTGGACTACAGCTGCCTGTGTCTTTCAAATCAAATTGGTCAGACAGAATGTTGGGTATTTGGGGTCAACCTCCTTTACTGCCTTCTCACCCCGAGACACGTATAACACAGAGATAATAACAGCAAGATCAGCAAGGAACTTGAACCGCAGCTGCCTGTGTCTTTCAAATCAAATTGGTCAGACAAAATGTTGGCGTATTTGCTCCCTGCTCACATCCCCCAGACGCATATAACAGAGTTAATAAGAGCAAGATGAGCAAGGAACTTGGACCACAGCTGCTGATGTCTTTCAAATCGGTCACACACAATTTTACAGTATTTGGGAGTCAACCTCTTTTGCTCCCTTCTCACTCAAATCCCTAAACTTCTCCAGCACAGAGATATTAACAGCAAGATCAGCAAGGAACCTGGATCGCAGCTCCCTGTGTCTTTCAAATCAAATTGGCCAAACAGAATGTTGGGGTATTTTGGGTCAACCTCCTTTGCTGCCTTAGTTCTTTCTCACTCCCCCAAATATGTATAACATAGAGAAAATAACAGCAAGAAACATTGACCACAGCTGCCTATGTCTTTAAAATCAAATCAGTTACATAGAATGCTGGGGTATTTGAGGTCAACCTCCTTTGTTCCCCTCTCACTCACACCCCTAGACACCTCCAACACCAGAGATTATAACAGCTAAATCAGCAACGAACTTGGACCACAGCTGACTGTCTTTCAAATCAGTCAGACCGAATGTTCACAAGACTGACCTGGTGCTCTATGCAGATGATGTTGCAGTCATCTTTCATTGAGCAAGAGAGGCTGCTAAGAACCTACAAACTTCTCTCAATAAGCTATCTACAGTGACTAGAATATAGCACTGAACACCAGCAATGCCACAGCCAGATTTGGAGTGTTTCTTGGCAGCTTTATACAAGAACCCATGGAATGGCTGTGCTGACTGGGGTGAGCACCTCCACACTTCGGAATTGGTACTTCATGCCACAGTCCGTTATATTTACGTTTTATTTTTGCTGTAGTCTATAACTGATCATAGACATTTTACTGAGAATGTTCTTATAGCCTATTAGAATCATGGGTAGAGCTCTCTTACTGGCTAATCTCATTCAGAATAGCAAAGTCTAATGCTTAGTTTATATTGGCAACTTTGATGCAACATTTGTTACCTGTGCCGTAGAAAAAATATCAATGTGTTTCAACAGTGCTCTTATGAACTAGGCTTAATTTCTTCTTTTAATGGAAATGAAAACCAAGGGAGCTACTATGTTGCCAAAAGAACGAGACAGCTGTAATTTTATAAGGAAAATCATAAAAAAACACATTATGAATTGTTTTCTTTGGAGTGTTTCACACTGCAACATGCACCTCAATTGTAGCATTTCTGGTCACATGTAATGATGCCAGATAAAAAAAATGGTACAAGGTCATCAACCTGGTATCAGCTGGCTGAAAATCAGCTCTGAGATCTGTAAACTCTTATCTTCAAACTTAATGCATTATCTTTGCACTGTGCAACCTAATTATGGATTAATCTCACCAATGCTATATTACTACTGAGATTTGTATTGGGTTGCAATCTTTCTTGGTTCACTTTTAAAAGGTTGCAGTTGAAATATTGTGCGGCTACACGCTGCAATTAACATGTCGCCTGGATGAAAAAGGCGACATGAGAATCTCGTCCTGCATATAAGCACGAGATTCTCATGTCACCCCCTTTAAATGCCGCAGCATTACATACCTGAATCTGGATCCAGCCATCTAGAAAGCCCTCGGTGTACTGCTGCTGTATAATTTTTACAAGGAACTTTTAGATGGCTCATTGGCTGCCTGTCATCTCCTGGTGTGCAATCTTTTTTGTGTGTGGCACTCAAAGGGTTAAGCTACATATGGAACAAAGGACTAAAAATCCTACATTTGTTTGTTCCATATGTAGCTTAACCCTTTGAGTGCCACACACAAAACAGATATGCGCACCAGGAGATGACAGGCAGTCAGTGAGCCATCTAAATGTCCCTTGTAATGAATATACAGCACCAGTGCACCAAAGGATTTATGGACGGTTGGATCCAGATGCAGGAATGCTGGCAATGCTGCGGCATTTAGGGAGGCGACATGAGAATCTCACTCTTACATGCAGGGCGAGATTTTCATATCGCCCTTTTCATTAAGGTGATGCTGATTGCGGCGTGCAGCCGCACAACACTTAAACTTACCACCATTTAAAAGGATACCCCTTTCTTGACCATCCCAAACATTGAGCATGGATTGCACTGGCCACACCCAAATATCTGCACAGCAGAGGCTCCCCTAATCATTAACAACCTTAAGCTGCAGAGCCTAAAGGGAAAGCTGACTCTGGCACTATGTGTATGCTCAATAGTAAGTCAAGATCTGGTTTATACCTCTCACAGCAGTGTTTTTTTTTCACCTCCAATTTACAAAAACTAACCATTAATTAAAAAATAAAATACATCTGTCCCTTGTAAATTTGAATTTAATTTTGGCTAACCTAAAATTTCTAAAACTGCTAATTTCGTTGCAACTAATTTCTACAGAGGAGAGATTTATCAAACTCCACAGCATTCATCACTCATAATGACCAGCAGATGGAGCTAGAACATTTCATAAATTGTTTTTGCTTAAAGGGGAAGTAATAGCACAAACGCAATATAGACTAGCTTCCATTCACTTTTACAGTAGACTACGGTTGCAAATGTTTCCAGAATATCAAGTAACATGAAAAAAATCAGCTGTATTAGCTAAATGTACAGATAGCCGTGTTTTCTGTGCCAACATCTGAGAGAAAAACAAATGATCAAGCTGCAAAGCACTGAATATTGAATAAGCTCTTACCGGTTTCAGCATTATCACTGATTGGTTATCCTGCATGGTGGATGTGACTTAAACGAGCAGTAAATTTTTTAATGGAAAACTATTGGTCACTTTTATCAGATCAAGTCTGGAGCAATTCTGGTGCAAAATAGCTGCTCCATTTTTATAAAAAAAAACTCCCACTACTTTCATTGGGACGTTTTGTTTGATAAATATGGAACAGTTGCAAATGTTTTAATTTGAAAAATGTTGCCCTATAAGTTATAAGACATTTCCTCCATGTTTTATTCAAAGGTGATAACTGTTTAGAATGTCACAAGGTGATGAAGCTGTTACTATCACATTCTATGGCAAACTGCAGTCAGTGACTCGTCTCTACCATTGTATGCAACAGGATAACTGTAAACTGTATGGAAACTCTCTGGATACCAGAAGGCACTGTTAAGGTAAAACAAATACAGATTAACCCCTTAAGGGCCAAAGCGGTGAGCAACGCATTGCTCCACAATGCGTTGCTCACCCCTCTGGTCCTTAAGAGGTTAAAAAAGTGTACTCTCGAGGTGGGAAGGTCTATATTTCCAAAGTTATTACATTTTAAACTGTAAGTAAAATAAATGCTTTTGGATGAATAAGTTATTTTAGTTTTTACATGTTATGTAGTTTCATGTTAAATTTGTGTTATGTCATTAACCACTTGTTTACTTCATAATGTGTTGGAAAACTATCAGGAATCCAAGGGGTTAAAGGAAACCTCACAGAAGAAAAACTGGGTATCAGAGGTTGACCTCACACCTGTAGATCCTTTCTGCTAGTCCTGGGCCTTGGTCTTGAGGTGCAGCCCCTACAGGTGCCTGATCACCGCTGTACTGAACACAGAAGCAGAGACTGAGATATTAACCAAGTTAATTAAAACTGCTGTTTACTTAAAACAAAGGCAGGGATTTTTTTTACAGTAAGGGCAGTAAAGCTATGGCATTCTTTGCCTCTGAAAATTCTTGCAGATACTGTAACTGCTTTCAAAAAAGTAATGAATGCTTATCTAGCACAGAACAATATTGAGAATTATGACAGTTGGCTTCAATGCAGATAGGTTGTTGACCCAAGGAAATATCTGACTGCCATTTTGAGTCAGTAAGGATTTTTTTTATCCGCTTGAGGCTTTATTGTAAATGGCTACAATTCAGGTTTTTTCCATTCTCTGGATCAACAGGGGTGTTTTTGGCATGTAGCAACAGCGCCACTGTACAATTTCAGGCCACTGTGATATTGTACCTAAAAAATTCAACTTTTAAAATTAATAACTATTGAATGAAACACCTTTCAGTAGTGGGAGTACTCTTGTTTTACTCAGGGGGATAAACCCTACAACATATTTTTTTTTCATTTTTAAGTATTACTATCCCTTTAAGTAACACAGTTTCGGCTCTGCTGCAGAGCCTTCTGCTGATCCCCAGACTGGGATCTCCTGCTGTCAGCCAGACACTGATGTCAGAAGTCCCAGCTTCCTGGGACCAGAGCTGTCCATAGGATGATGTGGCAACAGTGCCAGCGTACAATTTCAGGCCACTGTGATATTGCACCTAAAAAAACTTTGAGCTGCAATAACGTTTGAATAAAACACATTTCAGCAGTGGGAGTACTCTTGTTTTACTCAGGGGGATAAACACTACAACATATATTTTTCTTCATTTTAAATATTACTATCCTTTTAACCCCTTGGTCATTTAGGTCATATTTTTTTGAAGATGGACAGATAAGGGGTAGTCAACCTTTGGAGATCCAGCTGCTATGATCACCATCCAGTTTAATTGCTGGGAAAGCTGGGCAGTCAAAGGTTTCCACCTGCTGGTATTGTGAATATACTCTATAGAATAGCAGGTATTGGAGAGATTTATCATACTGAAGACACTTCTCTTATGTTAACCCTATGGGAGTTATCCTTTAAGGTGTGATAAAGAGGTGATAAAGTGGAGATGACTTTTCCAGTGATATCACTTCTCCAGTTCCTTGGTTATTCTATGGAGCCAATGAGATATACAAAGCACCATTTAGTATAAAATTCCCATTTTAACCAAGGGGACAGTTATGCATTCCCTATTGTTTAATCCAGAATTGCTCCACTGCAGTTTACAGTATGGGACATTGAGCCTTATTCATCAAACTAAAGACGTGTAATTCTGGAGCAAACCAACTGCACAATGGGAGAGGGGGATGATGAACCTTTGGATTGATTTAAATTTGATTTAAAATGCTTTGCAATGCACTGGACACCTCTCAAACATTGAAGTAGTTAAAAACCCCATTTAAATCAGTGGGAATTTGTGGAATTTTCATTTTAACCCCTGACATTGAGAATCCCCTACAGGAACAAGCACTGAGGTGAGATTCAAAGAAACTGCTTCAGTAAGGAAACTGGACTGACAACAAGCATTGCACGTGTCAAGGAAAGGAGGACATTTAAAGGCACAAGGTAAGACCAGGGCCGGGGCCACCTATAGGCAAGGTAGGCGCCGGCCTAGGGCGCAGGTCTACTTGGGGGCGCAGACAGAGCCGGCCCTTACATGGGTAATTTGCCGCCCCAAGCAGAGGCGTAGCGGAGGCCCCCTCAGAAAGTGTGCTGCGATGGCAATAGCACGACAGAGGCCCCAGCGATGTGAGGAATCCTGTATGAAAATGGGCCCCCTGATGCACACAGAAACTGTATATTGTAGCTAGCAAAGTTGCCATCAGCCCACAATACCTTCTGTTCCAATGCACAGTCTGACTCCTGATCTCAATGGTTCAGCTTGACACGATGACATCATGACGTCACTCTGCCCATTGAGATCAGGATCAGGCACTGGGACAGAACAATAGCTGGTAAAGGATACAGGAGGAACAGCGAGATGGGGCTATCAGAACAAACGAAGATTGGATGTGTCCAGAGGGATCCCAGAACTGAAGTGTGCAGAGTGCTTTTGGTTTGCTTGTTGTTTGTTTAATTATGGTGTGATAAATAAACTCACAGGAAGTGGTACAGTTAGAAGTAAGATGTACAGGGGCGGGTCACAAGTGTGTGCCGGTTGGCTGTTGCCTCACTTCACCTACTCGAGCTTGTTACTACAAAGCAGCAGGAGGTATAAGTGCTCAGGGCTGGACCAGCACTTAGTTGGAGGCCACCTGGTTGTCCTTGAAGAACCTCAGTGTGAGGTCAGATTAACTGCTTTAGTGGCTGATGATGCCTATGTCCTGGATTTCCATACCCAGGATCAGTCAGCTGCTTCAGTCTAGTCTCTGGGCCTGGTTAGTTTCTAACCCTTAAGAGACAGGTCTTTTCTGCTTGAGTGTTTAAACCTTGAGTGCCAGAGGGGTACAATGTGTTGTGTACCCCTCTGGCACTCAAAGGGTTAAACTAAAGATGGCAAGGGGACAGCAAGTACTAGTAAAAGTCCATGTATGCAGATCATATGCACAGGAAGGGGAAGGTATGCACATTTGGCTTCATAATCTAATTCCCCTTGTGTCTGGGAGGAGCAGTGAGCTGTAACACACTGTACTGGTTTGTGCTTTACAGTCAGATCGTCTGAGCAGGGGAGGGCTAGCGGGGGGTTGGCCGCTTAGTTTAAGGTGATCACTTTCTCTGTATTTGTGACTCTGTACTTTATCTTTGATCTAATTAATTTACATCAGCCCTTTGAGTATCACAGATGTGAGCATCACAAGGAGTTGCCCACCTCTGTAGCATTAATGTGCATTGTCTAGGCAGTGAGGGAGCCTGGTCAATGCATGCTTCCATTACCCCCTTGTTCAAAAAAGTCCAGCCACTCTTATTAGTGACCTCAAGAAGCAGTATTCTTGAATGGAGAGAAGTGGGGAGGGGCTTACAAGAAACACTGCACCTACATGAGGCTGAGGTGGGCTGCTTGGACTCATGTGAGCATGCTGCTCAGACTCAAAAGTTCCTTCTCAACACATTTGTGCAGAGGACATATACTTTTAATAGGCAATCAACTGATTAAGGCTATTCGTTACTTTTATTGTGTTATACACCTAATTTTTTAAAATGTATTTAAGGATGCTTGGTCCACATTGAACCAAAGCTTAATTAAGTGACCTTTTAACAAAACGCGTTAGGTAGTTAGTGTTAACATTACTCTCTCAGATGATGTGATCACATAATTGACTTTGCTTTTATGTGAATATGGAATAAAGAATATATTTTGAACTGTATCATGCTGACTGCTAGAGATTCGGCTGATCTGCAGAGATCTCCCTTCATGTGTCTTAATTTTTGCTGAAGTCTTTGCCCAGAGTGTTGGGTGAAGCCCTAGACCTACCACATAATTAAAACTGGCTGATTTGATTTTGTAATTCTTAAACATCCAGTGCTGGTAGCAGCCCTTTTTACTTACCTGATTTTGTATAGCTTGTTTTAAGACCTGAGTAAGTTTGAAGGGGTAGAAATGTGTAACTTAATTTCACCAGGCTAATGGTAGAAAGGTAAGTGATCCCTTATTTGCTGCATTGGATTATCTTCATTTCAAAATGGTATGCTTTGTGTTTAGTTGTTACATACATTAAAAGGGGATGTATCACCTTATAAAAATTGTTTTATCATAGCTTTAGTTAATAACGTAGTAATGGGAAAGCTGTCTTTTTTTTTTTTTTACTAATGCAAGTATTTCTAAAGATATTGCTTTAAGCTTTGTCGATCAGCATAATGTACCACACTGATTCTTCAGCAAAGCTCTCCTTGACTATCATTCTGCTCCCACCTCTCTCCCAGCTGCCCCAGGTAGCACGATCATGCTTCCATGTGGTATGCTGTGACTAGCGTCTATCATTATATCAAGCTCCAGTTAGCATTATACGGAGGCTGAAACCTCAGTAAAATGCTAACCGGAGTTTGATACAACAATAGAAGTTATTATCAGCACACTGAAGGGAAGTGTGATCGCGCACCCTGGGGCAGCTTGGAGGGAGGTGGGAGGAGAATAGCTGTGCTGTGCACATTTTGTGGAAGTGCACAGCACAGAACATTAAATACTAGTTGAAGAGCCTGTGTACACGGGCCACAGTGCCAGCCAGTTGCGTGAAGTCATGCACAGTAGAGACTACCCGCACTGCGGCTGATACGAAGCGGAGCAATCCGAAGTCAGATCGGGGTCCTCTCTGCGCACAACTCCGGTCTGACTTCTGATCACCCCACTCCGTATCAGCCACGTCACGTGCAGTCTCTACTGTGCATGACTGCATTGTTACAAACTTTTTAGCGAATTATAATATAGGCTCTTTACAAGTACTTACATTAAAATAAGAAACAAACCAGCTTTCCTATTACTATGTTAATAAAAAGTATAGTAAAAAAAATTGTATAAGGTGACACATCCCCTTTAAGTAACTAGAAATGTTTTTTGTGCTGTAAACTACTGTACCACATGTAGGAAGGGATAGAGAGGTAGAAAAGGGAGGGCCCCTAAGGTAGCAACAATATGTTGGCCAAGCCAGTGAAATTTCTGTCTCCCCCTAACGTGATAACCCTTAGTCCTCTCCGGCTGCTAGTCCCTTATCAAATGCACAACAAAACTCCACCAGCCGGTTATAATCAATATGCAAAACAAGAACAAAGGCAAGGGGTTGGACAGCGCACATATCCCTCTAAGTGCAGTCATTAAAATAGTTTATTGAAAGATAAAAGGTATTCATATTTTATAACACAATGTGAAAAATATAGAATCAATGTAAAATTTGTTTGATACACAATAGGGGGGTTATTTAAAAAAAGTCTTGTGTCGCCTCACTCATGCAATGCAGTCATGCTTAGTAGAGACTGCCCAAACTCGTGCTGCACATGACGGCTTCTGACAAACATCCTAGCAAATTATTATATAGGATTAATGCATAATCCCCCCAGATCTCCTTATCCTTTGTGGAGAAAGTAGCAAAAAAGAATCACAAAATTATACTAGGGTAACTGGCTTGGCTGAAAATCATCTCTGAATTTATCCATTTATATATTATGTATAGTATTTACAGTTGCTTGTACTCGCAGCACAACATTTTAGGCCTGTATTTAGTTTTCACGTCCACATAATAAGTAATAGACTTTATAAGTCAGAATTAGATTAGCCTGAGGTTTAATGCACATAGTATGCCTTGACAAATCTCACTATTTGAGCACACACACAACAAGCAGGGAGGAGATGCACAAAGGGTTGATGCAGTGGCAAAACTGCATCTGGCAATGTGTATGATCAATCTGCCATGGGCAATATTACACTTCAACATATGCACTAAGAATTATCTATGCAAGGGGAGGGAGGAGGCATTAATAATTACCATTAGGGTTGGTGTAATGCTAGAGATATACTAGGGAGGGTAAGTGGGGGGGATGTGGAGTATGCGCTTTACCTTCAGCACCAGGAACACCAACAGCCCTCCCTTCTAACCTAAAGAATTGCCTGCCCTGCTTCACAAATTATGTACAGACATTGAGAACTGGCAAAGCAACTGTTACATGCAGTAGCTTCTCTGCTGGTTCTGTCTTTACATGAAACTACTAATCAACTGTTAGAAGCCTACTGTGGAGTATCTGCTGATCAGCTGATTCACGTAAACAGAAGACTTGCAAGGCATTTGATCAGTTGGTGCAGATTATAACAGAAAGTAACACTGTACTCACCTCACCCAGGGATGTGGGTCAAACCCCAGAGTTCCCGGGAATGCACACAGGTATTGTTTCTAAGGAACAGTTCACTTGTCTTGATGTAACAAAATCATCCATGTACACAAGCCTAATGTCTCGTTCACAATGGTGACTGTTGCAGCAACTTTGTTGCAATAAACAGAATAGATTATGGTTTTATGGGGTAGTTCACATAGGTGACTTTTCCAGTTACAATTAATTTCTTGTCTTACTGCCACATATTTAAAAAAAAAAAAAAAAAAAAGTTGGCATTTTGAAGTAGGCAATTGAGAGAGCCCCATCAATGATTCTAGAATATTCTCAATGTAGTAATGTGTCCCTGTGCAGTTACAGATTACAGCACAGTTCAAATGCAAAAAATACAATGGTGTTTTATTTTAGGTCCGTAAGATTCTACAATAATGTCAACACAGTGACTCTCCTGTAATGTATGATGTTCATTAATCGGGATGTGCCAACTGAGAATCTATTTTTCTGTTTTGAAAACTCAATGAAAATGTATTTAAAACAAACAAATGTCAGTGACTGCTGCATGAAGGAAATATTCCCAAGCAAGTCCTTCCATTGCACAAATTAAAAGCCACTGATTTCAAGGGTACAGTTTCCCCTTTAAGATAATACTTTTTTAGATCTCTAAAGAATTTGAGATCCTTGTTGGCTTTACAAACACATCAAATAATAATAAAACGTATAAAAAAAAGAAAATGTTGTTCCAAATACAGAGGTGATAATATAGTATGACTAATTAAAAAAAGGGACATTCTGTAGTAAACCAGCTGCCCTATAGGGACAAATAAAATGGCTAATTGAAATAAATTGGGCTTTTAACACCTTAAGGACCAGCGGTCCCGGGGTGTTTGGTCCTTTAAGGACCAGATAGGGAAGTTTGACGTGCCGTCCCATGTGACTGATCACGTGTGCTGGCACGCCGAATGAGGGACTGAAAGAGATTGCTCTGGTATTGGAGTGATCAGCTTCAGTCCCCGGTACTACTCACTGCGCTCCTGCAGGAGTGCGGTGAGTAAAAGTACGTGACGTACCAGCACAGTCACTGGTCCTTAAGTGCTGGACTATCGTGACGGTCCGGGTACATCATCGAACGCGAAGGGGTTAAAGGGCTAGTACATTTAAAAAAACAAAAGAAAAAATAACAAACAAAAAACATTATAGGGCATTTTTTCTGCTCAGTAAACCAGTTGTACTCCCACTGCTAGCAGTTGTTTTATTTAAGTTATAACCATCCAAACTGACAGGAAGTGATTAAGCTGTTACCATGACATTCTATGGAGAACTGTAGCCAGTTACTCACTTCTCCCACGGAATGGCTCTGAAAAGTAGGGGAACTGTAGGTGCACTGTCTGAACATTAGCTATCCCTCTTAGGCCCCTTTCACAGGGTAAGACTGATATAGTGATGATGGGCTATGTTGCCCATTCTGAAAAGTATCACTCTGAACAATGATGCCTTAAATATGGGCGACTACATACCTCCCAAATGTCTGTCTTTGAGACCTATTTTCCTGTGTCCCTTTTTCCCACTCTGGTGTCCCTCTTTTTAGGAGTGCAGACTATGCGGTGTGTATATAAATGTATCACATTGCTCCACAGCAATACAAATAACATCAGTGTGTGTGGAAACGTCAGTAGTTGCGTTTATAAATTAGTCTGTATAAATAAAATACTTTGAGCAATAAATCATTTATTCAGCAACACAAAGATATGTCAGTAGGTTATAAAATAATGTAAACATTCTTGGTAATGCCCCACCCACCAGCTACCACTAGACACCAAACACCATCCAAAACAAAAGTGTCCCTCTTTGGGCATTTGAAATGTTGGGAGGTATGCGACTATCACCTTGCATCAACAGACACCAATTAATGTCCACCAATCTGCATCTTTACTACCATCATGTAAGAACATAGTAAAGGTGCAGCAGGGTAGATCTGCTTGGTGGCATATAGGCATACCTGGGAACCTTTCATGCAGGGTTACCCGGAGGGTAACCCTGTCAGTGCTGAAAATGATGCGATTCGTGTCATAAAAGGGGCGGGGCTGAGTTGTGGGGGGGCGGGACAAAAAAACCCCTTGAAAATGAAGGTTAGAGGGTGGGGAGTGGGAGGAACCGGGCGGGATGGAGCACAAGTTGGCAGAGTTTCTACTTAAACTCTGCCCACCCAGTGATTCACACACTGCCCGGAGACCCAGTAATTCAGTTTGAAATCCGGAGTCTCTGGGGCAAAACCGGAGAGTTCCCAGGTATGCATATAGGGCTGCTGGAAGCTTTTACATAAGCTAAATTGGAGATTACAGTACTCATCGCAGTCTCCAAAGATATCTGACCCACGTTTACGTGGCCTGGCAAATTTCCACACCCCCTGCATCGCCCGTGTGTAAGAGACCTCGGTATGAAAAGTAACAGTTTTAACTGTAATAGCTTTGCAATGATGCATCTGCCAGTAGTTGTGGTAACTTGGTTTTACTTAACAGAAAAGCTATAGAACCTTTTTCAAAGAAAGTGTTTACTTGACCTTTAACCCCTTTAATATTAGAGGTCTCCAAGGCATTGCTTTTAAATAACTTTGCATGCTCTCTAGCTTTCAAGGGGTTAAATGCCACAATTAAATCAATGGGAATCTGGGGGATTTTTAATTGGTGCCTGTGATGCAGTTGGTTTGTCTCAGAATGGTTCCTCTTCTGTTTAGTACATTCACATCAGTCTCTGCAGTCTCTATATAAAGGCAAATGGAGCTAGTGTGGGGAATTTTTAGATGGAGTCTGTGATGCAATTGGCTTGTCTCAGAATGAGTGGTTCCTCTTCTGTTTAGTACAATCACGTCAGTCTCTACAGTCTATATAAAAGCACATGGAGCAAATCTGGGGAAAACCATCTGTATTGTAAGGAATACATAAAGGGCCCTCAAATACCCATTGATTTAACCACTTTGCACTGCCATGCATTATATAACCCACTGGCACTCAAAGGGTTATATGGCTTTTAAAACCCCCTTGCTTTTCAGAGACGTTTCCAGCGTCTTGCTAGGCAACACAGACACCTTGCTTACATCCAAGGGATTAAAAACCAATCTAAATCAATGCCATTGTTAATTTGTCCCATATAGAACAGCTGGTTTACGCCAAAATTATACCATTTTATACAAAGGACACTACTGGGGAGATAAAGAGGTAACAAAGTAGAGATAACGTCTCCAGTGATATCACTTCTTCAGTTCCTTTGTTATTAGATGGAGCCAAAGTACTAAAATTTCCAGAGTAGAAGACATCTTAATGCATTGGCTCTATAGAATAACATAGGAATTGGAGAAGTGATATCACTGGAGAAGTTATCTCCAGTTTATCACACCTTAGTGCATCTCCGCCCTCAGGCTGGATTCAAATGCAGGAGATAAATGTTACCTCCTGGTTTATAAAAAGTGTTCCCATTTGAAGTCTATGGGGATAACAGGAGATAAAAGCAGAGATAAAATCAGCACCTGCATTTTAATCCAGCCCCACGTCTAATGCAATAGAACTAGAGTGGCTCAGCCAAGTACTAATACATTTGAAGCAGCAATGAAGCATTGCTATACAGAGGTACGAAGACAAACTTTACAACAAAAAAATGTCACTAGGAGACAAATAAAAAGGGCACATAATGCATCTGCAATCATCTATTTGTTTTTGAGGTTTCTGTGTTTTTCAGATTTCTGAGAACAGTCATTGTGAAAATACAGATTTGTTGTCTGTTCTTAGCTATAACGTGGTCATAAGACTGCCCAGATTTTCCTATTCCAGAGAGTAAAAAATAAAGTGAGTTCTTTATATATATTCTATATAATAATTTGCTAGGATGTTTGTCAGAAGCCGTCATGTGCAGTACAGAGTGCCTGAACGAGCTGCGGCTGATACAGAGCGGGGCGTGCTTCCCGCTCCATATCGGCTTCAATGTGTTCATGTACTCTGTGCTGTGCATGACTGCAGTGCGGGCAGTGAGCAGAGAGGCTCTGGGTAGTAAAAGCCTGTATACACAGGCCAAGGTCCAGAGCCCTTTGAGTGCAAGAGGGGTACGCAACACATTGCTTTGAAATGCGTTGCATACCCCTCTGGCACTCAAAGGGTTAAGTGGCCACTACCTCACTGCTTCACACAATGCAGTCTTGCATTGACTCACCCATGCACCTCACCCACGCACCTCACTCACGTGATGCAATCATGCGCAGTAGAGACTGCCGAACGTGTACAGTCTCTACTGTGCATGACGGCTTCTGACAAACATCCTAGCGAATTATATATAGGATATATCAACAACACATATGAATCACACATACTACTAATAAAAATAGCAATATAGGGAGAGCGCTAGTGTTCTTGATAATTCAATATATATTTATTACAAAAAATTAGATTAAAAATTCAGCTGATCAATAGCAGATAAATTAAAACAGTGCAACAATACACATACATTAGTGACCCTTTATGTCTAAAAGATATAATGCTATATAGTAATATGGACTAAATGTCACTTGTAGCTCAACAAATCATTCCAATATACAGAATCAGCCACTATAAAGTACTTGAAATGTAGTAGAACCTGGATAATTAAAGGTACTTGCAAGAATCCAATTTGTAGCGGGCAGGTGTGCTGAACAGCAGGCTTCAAGAGCCAAGTTTAAGTCCTCTAAGGGAATCTAATATGGGAGAACATCAAAGCCTGCTATTCAGCACACCTGCCTGCTACAAATTGGATTCTTGCAAGTACCTTTAATTATCCAGGTTCTACTACATTTCAAGTACTTTATAGTGGCTGATTCTGTACATTGGAACGAGTTGTTGAGCTACAAGTGACATTTAGTCCATATTACTATATAGCATTACATATGTTTTAGACATAAAGGGTCACTAATGCATGTGTATTGTTGCACTATGTTTTATTTTATCTGCTATTGATCAGCTGAATTTTTAATCTAATTTTGCATAATAAATATATGTACTGAATTATCAAGAACACTAGCTATTTTTTGTTGTCTTCTTATTTCTGTCCACTATCAGAAATCCTAGGGATTGTAGCGACAGTCTTCTTGTTGAATTATCATGGAGCTGCCAGACAGAACTAGTTAGTGGCACCAATATATCTATCTATTATATATATATATATCTATCTAAATCTATATCTATATATATATATATATATATATATATATATATATATATAAAAGAATAAGCCTCATTGCATAATTTATGGTACCTCACACACAGAACATAATTTATTTCTCCTCAGAAAACAAACACACATTGAACAGAATGCCTCATTACATAATTTATGTCTCATTAGGAGACACAACTCCCATTGGGTGATTGAATGGAGACTTTACTGCTCCCATTGGGTGATTGAATGGGGGCATGTTTATCATACAGGGAGTTGGCCCGTCCCCTCCAGCCCGCCCACCACTATCCAACTGACAAAAAAAATATAACTGCCACTTGCTCCTGAAGTAGGTGATATCAGTAACTTCTCCTGGTCCACTCACACTCTCACTCAGGATCATGACCCCACAAACACACTGTTTCACCTCCCACCAGAGGCGTAGCGGAGGCCCCCGCAGCCCCTGCGGTGCGGGGGGGCCCCACCAGATTCAGGGGCCCCCAGAAAATTTTTATCATATATAATATTTGTGGCCCCGCCAGACTCAGGGGCCCCAAAAAGTTATGCCCAGCCATAATCGCTTGTATTAGAGGCCCCACTGTACTCATGGGGGCCTCCAGAAGGTTTTTACCTATAAGCAATAGCGTCGCCAAGGGAGGGGCAAAATAATTGCCTTGGAAGTCAGCACCCGGAACTAAGTGATATACACAGCGACTCATCCGGGGACACGTGACACGCAGCGACGCGGACGTGTGCTGGGGCTTTTCTTCATTTGTCTGGGCGCCACTTTGAAACTTGCACAGTTGCACTGTATCCAAAACAGGTTTCAAAGTGGTGCCCAGAAAGATGAAGAAACCTCCAGCATGCACCACTTCTGTGTTGCCGCTTGTCAAACGGTCCTGGCTGGCTGTCATCAATGTGAGCAGTGGTGGCAGAGAGATGGCAGTGCTGAGAAGAGGACAGGACTTTGACAGCATCTTCCCTTCTCACAGACAGAGGCAAGAGGGGGAAATGGAGGGGGTCAAGATGAGGAGAAAGAATAAAGAGGGGGGGGTCAACAAGGACTGAAAGAGACAAAAGGGGGAAACCAAGAAAGGATAGAGCAACAAAAGGGGGGATTAAAACTCGAGGGGAAGACTTGAGGAAACAGGGGGGATCAAGAGGGATGAAAGAGGCAAAAGGGGGTAAATCAAGTGCTAAGTGGAGGGAGAAAGACAAAAATGGGGTATCAAGAGGTAGAGAGAGAGGCAAACAGGTGATCAAGAGGGGGGAGAGAGGCAAAAGGGGGGATTAAGAGTCAAGAGGGCAGAAAGAGGCAAAAGGGGGAATCAAGAGGCAAATGGGTAAGAAAGAGACAAAAAAGAGTGATGAAGAGGGGGAGAAAGAGGCAATAGGGTGAGAGAGTCAACAAGGGGAGGTGGAGAGGCAAAAGGGGGGGATAAGAGTCAAGAGGGGAGAAAGAAGCAAAAGGGGGGTCAAGAGGGGAGAAAGGCAAAAGGGGGTAAATCAAGTGGTAAGTGGGGGAGAGACAAAAATGGGGTATCAAGAGGGGGGAAGAGGCAAAGGGGAGTCAAGAGATGGAGAGTCAAGAGGCAAACTGGTGATCAAGAGTGGGGAGAAAGAGGCAAAAGGAGGGATTGAGTCAAGAGGGGAGAAGGGCAAAAAGGGGTAAATCAAGTGCTAAGTGGGGGAGAAAGACAACAATGGGGTATCAAGAGGGGGCGAGATAGAGGCAAAGGGGGGTCAAGAGGCAAACAGGTGATCAAGAGGGGGGAGAAAGAGGCAAAAGGGGGGATTAAGAGTCAAGTGGGTGAGAGACAAAAAGAGGGGATGAAGAGGGGGAGAAAGAGCGCCAACATGGGGGGATGAAGAGGGGGAGAAAGAGAGCCAACATGGGGGGATGAAGAGGGGGAGAAAGAGAGCCAACATGGGGGGATTAAAAGAGTTGAAAATCAAAAGGGGTAAATCAGGAGCTAAGTGAGGGAGAAAGATAAAAATGGGGGATCAAGAGGGGGTAAAGAGGTGGAGAGTCAAGAGGCACAAGGATGATCAAGAGGGGAAGAAAGAGGCAAAAGGGGGGCCAAGAGGGGAGTAAGAGACCAAGAGGGGAGAGAGAAGCAAAAGGGGGGGATCAAGAGTTGAGGGGGAGAGTCAAGATGCCAAAATTGGGATCAAGAGTCAAAAGTGGGAGAGTCAAGAGGGGGGGAGGAAGAGACAAAAGAGATAAAAAGAGAGAAAGAGAAAGGGGGGAGGTCAAGCGAGGGAGAGGTAAAAGGGGGGATCACGAGGGGGAGAAAGAGACAAAGGGATAAAGAGGGGGAGAAAGAGACAAGAGGGGGGACAGAGGCAAAAGGGGGGCTCAAGAGTTAAAAAGGGGGTGTCAAGAAGAGAAAGTGGCAAAAGTGGGAGAAAGAGGTAAAAGGGGATCAAGAGGGGGAGAAAAAGATGGAATAGGGGGATCAAGAGGCAAGGGGGCAATAGTAGGAGAAAGAGGCAAGAGCAAGGATCAAGAGAAATACTTTCTCCACCTTGCTTTTTTCTCTTTATTCAATTCTTAACTATTTTGACCCTTGCACCTTTATCTTTCTCTCCCCACTTTTCTTTTTCCACTCCTTACTTATTTCTCTTTAGTCCATTCATGCCTCTGTCACACTTGCCCCTCTTTATCCCACTCTTGTCTCTTTCTCTCTCACCTTTCTTCTCTCTTTATCCCTTTTATCTCTCTCACTTTTGCCTCTTTAGCCTCACTCTTGTCCCTGCTTTATACCACCTCTTGCCTCTTTAGCCTCACTCTTGTCCCTGCTTTATACCACCTCTTGCCTCTTTAGCCTCACTCTTGTCCCTGCTTTATACCACCTCTTGCCTCTTTAGCCTCACTCTTGTCCCTGCTTTATACCACCTCTTGCCTCTTTATCCTCCCTCTTGTCCCTGCTTTGTATTGCAAAGGTTTGGATACCTCTGGCCCTGAAAGGGTTAAATTGTGTCTCAGTCTGTTTAAAAGGATGGACATTTGTCCTTGATACAGAAGTACTTACCTAGGTAGGAGTCCATCATACAGCAGTCAGGTGTATCTATATAATTACTGTGTGTAACAGAAGTACTTACCTAGGTAGGAGTCCATCATACAGCAGTCAGGTGTATCTATATAATTACTGTGTGTAACAGAAGCACTTACCTAGGTAGGAGTCAATCATACAGCAGTCAGGTGAATATCTATATAATTACTGTGTATAACAGAAGTACTTACCTAGGTAGGAGTCCACTATACAGTAGTCAGGTGTATCTATATAATTACTGTGTGTAACAGAAGCACTTACCTAGGTAGGAGTCAATCATACAGCAGTCAGGTATATCTGTATAATTACTGTGTGTAACAGAGCACTTACCTAGGTAGGAGTCCATCATACAGCAGTCAGGTGTATCTGTATAATTACTGTGTGTAACAGAAGCACTTACCTAGGTAGGAGTCCATCATACAGCAGTCAGGTATATCTGTATAATTACTGTGTGTAACAGAGCACTTACCTAGGTAGGAGTCCATCATACAGCAGTCAGGTGTATCTGTATAATTACTGTCTGTAACAGAAGCACTTACCTAGGTAGGAATCCATCATACAGCAGTCAGGTGTATCTGTATAATTACTGTGTGTAACAGAAGCACTTACCTAGGTAGGAGTCCATCATACAGCAGTCAGGTATATCTATATAATTACTTTGTGTAACAGAAGCACTTACCTAGGTAGGACTTCATTGAGTTTATTCGCTGAGGAAGTGTTGAGTATCAGCATGAAATGTGTTGAAGATCATTGCATTTCTATATCCAATATTATCTGTTGAGGCAATCAATACCTCTTTTGCCTGTCTGAGAATTAAGGTGAACATATTTACATTAGTCTTGCCTGTGATATATACATACCTGAACTGAGCAGATCCAACACACTTATAACGGAACCCATTGGAGAACAGATATATACAACGGACTGTATTAGCGTTTCATCACAGAGGCAGGGGATGGGGTTCTGCCTTCATGGCAATTTATTACTGGTCCGGTTAATGTCATCTTTTGGGTCACAGTACAAGATACATTTCTTGGAGGACATTAGTAGAGGTTGCTGACATTCCAACTGAGAAACGGGGAGATTTCTTATTTACATATGAATCCTGCCTGCTAACACTGATACGCCATAGCCATTTATATATATGTACATCTACCAAATTTTACCTCCCAGACCCACAGAATGTATTACTTGCATCCAGTGGGACCACTATTCCAGCTGTTATTATATACAGGATACTACTCAGAGACTTATTTACATGTAATTGGGGCAGGTAACTTTGTATCACTATCCATCTGATCCATAGTAGATCTATGCTTCATTTATTGTAGTCCAGTTTTTGTACTGTATAGCTCTATGTATATATAAGATAAATATAAGATAGATATTTTGATCCTACATAGGATGTATTAATTGTCACCATTTATATTTTTTATTTTTCGTAATAAATAATTTGATCACTACCATCTCATAGTTTTACTTTAGCAGGATGATATTCAATTGGAGCGCTCTCCTAATCCTTTTCTTTTTTACTCCAATGTTTTCTGAACCAGTACACTTTGGTCAGATAGGATATTACTTAGTACATTTTATTGTGTTATTATTTTGATTACATGGTGTACTTGAGCGCCTATATTAACACACTTGATGTCTATCCCTCTTTCTTTAAGCACACCACTCGTAGCCTTTAAACAATTTAGTCTAGGATCCATCCTGACATATTAGACGTATATTTATTCTATGTGCAGTGCTACTACCCCTGCACACAATGTCTGGCAGTTTGTATCCAGGCACCATTTGCACCTTCCCTAGCAGTTTACTGGACAGTAACGTCTTACACACACACACACACACACACACACACACACACACACACACACACACACACACACACACACACACACACACACACACACACACACACACACACACACACACACACACACACACACACACACACACACACACACACACACACACACACACACACTACTATATCCAGCTGCCTCTCATTCCCAGTGCTGACACCATACCTCCAGTCATCTGAACTACCCCTCTCAAACCAGACACTATTCATTGTAGCCACCCTCTTCCTATCATTCATACAGCCGTATACCTTATGGCTAGTATACAGTTCACCAAACACTGCCCTTACATCACTGCACTGCCTGTACCCCTAACAGTATACCCGAAGGCATCGCAGCCCTCACCCCTCATTCCAACCCAACTACCACCCTTCTCCTGACAATTTTGCCTGTTATTAAATACTTACTGCGTCACAATAAAAGCACAAGTTTTATGATACACTAGCAATATTGTTAATTAGACAATAACTGTTTTAATGGATGATTTGTTGGATTGACAGTGCTTAGCCTTTTGAGCTCCAAAAAAGGTGTGCAACACATTGCAAAGTACTACTCTCACAACTCTCCATCAGTGAACGTGAGTGTGTGCGCGTGTGAGACAGGACATAAAATCACAATTTCTGAAAGTTGTTATAAATAAAGGGTGGTAAAAATAATTATTCTGCTGTACAAGTCTATAAGTCTTTTATCTAAAGGGGATCAGATATTGTATTATCCCAGGATGAAGAAATACTAGTACATAAATATACAAGCATTTGTATGTTATATCATGCTACAGCAGCACTACAATCACTAAACTGGTTACTTTTTTATGTGGCTCAATCATACATTGAAAGAATGACATAGTGAGCAAGTAAGAAGTGTGAGTGAGGTGTGCGTGTGCGTAGATGTGGTTGAGGTGTATGGGTGATTGAGAGCAATGTGTGTATGTATGAGGTGTGCTTGTGTCAGTGAGATGTGCATGTATGAGCAAAGTAGGTGTGTGTGTGTGTGTGTGTGTGTGTGTGTGAGAGAGAGAGAGAGTGGTGTTCGATTAAGATGCGACTAAGCTGTGTGTGTGTGATTAAGATGTGAGTAAGGTGTGAGTGAGGAGTGATTTGTAAGTAGGTGTGAGTCAGTGTTTGTGAATGAGGTATGTGTGAGTGAGGTGTGTGTGAGATGTTTGTGTATGTGTGACTGAGATGTGTGTGTATGGATTGAATCACAATCTTAAGGAGGACTTCTTTTTACACAAATATTTAGGTAGGTGACCTGCATACAGCAAGTCAGATATATCTGTCAATATATTTTTTCAGAATTTTAATGTATTTGTTGTTTATAATAGGATAGTGGCAGTTCATTAATAAAAATGCTTCCATGGCTCTACAGAACATAGGTGGAGCATTTCCTCTATGATTACTGCATTCTCAGGAGGTGTGAACTAAATACAAGAACTCTTGGGCTAGATATATGGCTAGTTTAAGAATAAAAACATGAGCTAACTAGATGGGCAGATTGGTTCTTATCTGTTGTCAAATTCTATTGGCCTATGTATAACTATCCTATATAATAATTCGCTAAATTGTGTGTAACGCCCGACATGCGCAGTAGGCACTGCTGTGCATGCGGCAGTCATGCTCAGTAGAGACTGCCTGCGCCGCGGCTGATACAGAGCTGGGCGCTCCGAAGGAGCGTCCAGCTCTGTATCAGCAGTGGCGCGGGCAGTCTCTACTGCGCGTGACTGCCCCGCGACCGGCTGCCAGAGAATTTTAGAGTGGAGCATAATTGGGAAGGAGCTTATTTGGGGTGGGGCGTAATTGGGACGGGTCTCAAGGGCCCCATATTACAGTTTGCAGGGGGGCCCCTGCATTTTGTGTTACGCTTCTGCCTCCCACACATAATTGTAACCCTCCATACACTCTGTGTCACCTCCCACAAATAACTGTAACCCCCATACATTGTGTGTCACCTCCCACAGATAACTGTAACCCTCCATACACACTGTGTCACCTCCCACAGATAACTGTAACCCTCCATACACTCTGTGTCAGTACGAGGGTGTAATGTTCCCATAAAATACAAACTCAGGGATAAACTTAATAACGACTCTTTTACTTAACTCTTCATCTCTTCAGTCACCTCACTAACTGTCTCAACTGTCATTCCTCCACTTCCTGATTCCCGCCCTTTCTCCTTAAAGGGAGAGAGATGCTTTGCTGTATGTTACAGAGGGCAAGCCTCAAACACCACTTTCTATTTGTTCCCTCAGCATATTGCTATGCTGCCTCAACTGAAGAGTCACCATGTGTTATATTGCTATGTTACCTCAACTTAACCCTTTGAGTGCCAGAGTGGTACACCAGGGGCGTTTCTAGGTTCCAAAACGATCTGGGGCTAGAGCCCACAGCAAAATTCAACAGAGTGCCTGCCACCAGTGGTAGTGATGATAACGCTGTAGTGTGGAGTGGGTTATCCTTACACAACATATATGTTTATTTTACTAATCTATATATAATGCAATGCAAAGAGTTAAGAAGTAAGCAATTTTATGTTCAACTCATTGTTTTTTGTTCTAACTGAAGTTATTGTGGGGTAAACCAACTGTACCAAAGGGAACAAATAAAAATTCCTGTCACATTAAATAGGGGTTTTAACTCCTTGAATGCTAGAGCAGTCTTCAATACATTGCAAAGCAATGCATTGGAGACCTCTCTAGCATTCAAGAGGTTAAAAACTCTATTCAAATGCAGTGGATTTTAAGAACTTTTATTTGTCCCCTATTGTGCAGTTGGTTTACTCCAGAATAAAACCAGGTTGCTTTAATACATATGAGCCATTGATGTAACTGAATAAATTATCAAGAGCAACACCAAAGTATTTTATTTACACAGATAATGTATAAACAAATATAATGATGTTTAAACAAACATTAATGTGAGTTTTATTGCTGTGGAGCAATGTGATACACTTATATACCCACCACACAGTCTGATGTCCTAAAAAGAGGGACACCAGGGTGTGAAAGAGGGACAGAGGGATTTGGGGCTCAAAGACAGACACTTGGGATGCATGCTTATACCCAGCATTGTTCCATTGCCCACTGGTAGCGATAGAATCTCTCATACACTGCCTGATAACCTTGCACTTCTAGCCCCCATTAGCCACACATCCACTGTCTGATACTCCAGTGGTTTCCCACCAGTAGCACCAGGCCCACACATGAACTGATATCTCAGTCTTCTTCTACTGGCAACTGGTATCCATAGAACTATACATACACTGTATGATGCCCCATAATTGTTCCACTGGTTACCTGTAGCCAATCATACACTGTCTGATTGCCAGCATTTTTCCATTGGCCACTGGTAGCTACAGAACAACGCACATAAACAGCCATGTTTCTCTGCCCAGATTCCCCAAATACACTGTGTTACCCCACCAGCCTTCTACAACTGCCTACTGGTCGCCACAGATTCCCCTCATACATTGTGCATCCCCACCAGCCTTGTTCTCCTGCCCACTGGAAGCCACAAATTCCCCACATACACTGCGTGTGCCCCGCCTGCCCACTGGTATCCACAAATTCCTCACATACACTATGTGATTCCCAACTGCATTGTACCCCTGCCTGCTGATAGCCACAGATTCCATACATACATTATGTGACCCCCCCAACAACCTTATTCCCCTAACCACTGATAGCCACATATTATCTACATACACTATATAACCCTCCCTAGCCTTGCTCCCCTGCCCACTGGTAGCCACAGATTCCTTACATACACTATGTGACCTCCCCCAGCCTTATTACCCTGTCCACTGGTAGCCACTGATTCCCCACATACACTGTGGACCCCACCAGCCTTATTATCCTGCCCACTGAAAGCCACAGATTCTACACATACACTATATGACCACCACCATCCTTATTCAAATACTCACTGGTAGCCACTGATTCCCTACATAAACTGTGTGACCCCACCAGCCTTGTTCCCCTGCCCTCTGGTAGCCAGCCCACAAATTCTCCACATATACAATGTGACACCCACCAGCCTTGTTTACCTGCCACTGGTAGCCATATATTTCCCCCATCTATACTGTCCCTCATACCTTCTCTTCTGCTCTGCCCCATTCTGCTTTCTGTTTCAGTGTAGAGCCATGGGCTCCATACTGCCTCCTCTGGTACTTCAGGTGCATGTTGATGACATCATCGCAAAGCACCAGGAAGTGATAGAACAGCCAGTGTGGAGGGGATGGCTGTGGTGCTGAAGCTGAGAACAGAGTAAGGCAGCAGCCTGCTGTTCCAAGCTATATATGCCCGCAAGTTGCTGGGCAGCAGCCAGCCAGCCTCAGGATAAACAGCAGGAGGAGTGAGTCTGCTGATTGTCTGACATTCGGGGCTGCCCACTGACACACTCGGGGTTTCAGCCCCCTTAGCCCACCCCTAGCGACGCCCCTGGGGTACGCAACGCATTGCAAAGCAATGCGTTGCGTACCCCTCTGGCACTCAAAGGGTTAAGTAAGGAGTAGTTACTGCTCCCATTGGGTGATTCAATGGGGGAGTGATTTAAATCATGCAGGGAGTTGGCATACCCCCACTATCCAGCCCGCCCACCACTATCTAAGTAAGTGAAAAAACAAAATGGCTGCCACTCGCTCCTACACCACAGACACAAACACATCAGACAAAAAACACACACTCACACTCAATCACACACTCTCACACACATTCAGTCATACACACTCAATCACACACACTCAATCATACACACAATAATTCACACACTCACATTCTCTCACTCACACTCAATCACACACTCAATCCCACACACTCTCTCACACACTCACACTCTCTCACTCAGACCCGCACTCAATCACACACACTCTCACTCAATCACACTCACTTACACACTCTCTCACACACACTCTCACAACACTCTCACACTCACTCTCGTACTCACACCCCTGGAGCCAGCACAATCCACCTTCCACCATAGTCTCACTCACACCCCGGGAGCCAGCACGATCCACCTTCTACCATAGTATTTGCAATTCCCACAAACATTTCAACTACATGAATGAATGCCACTTACTCACACCCGGGGAGCCAGCACGATCCACCTTCCACCATAGTATGTGCAATTACCACATGCATTTCAACTATATGAATGAATGCCACAGTGGAGGCGTAAGTACAAACACAAACTCATTACAATGACACATAAATCACCCCCTTATGACTCACTTCTGTGTGTGCATGTGTGTCTCTGTGTGTGCCTCACTGTGTGTGTTGCATGTCTGTATCACACTCTATGTGTCTGCATGTTGTGCATTGCATGTATGTTTGTATGTATGTATGTATGACTGTGTCGATCTTTATGCATCTCAGTGAATGCGTGTGCATTTGCGTGTGTGTCTCTGTGTGTGTTTGTCTTGCATCCGTGTGTGTGCGCATTAATTCCCTATATATCCTGACGGGCAACGCCGTCCCACATTGCTAGTATATATATATATATATATATATATATATATATATATATATATATATATGAACATATATATGAGAAAGGCTGCTTGAGCGCAGCTGAAACGTTGATCATTAAATAATTTGGATTTATTTTAGCACCAGATTGAAGACCTGAGTGTGCGTTCTTGCTTCGAGTATTTTTGTTATATATATATATATATATATATATATATATATATATTATGACTATAAACCTGCACTTCTCCAGCTAAAATAAAAAATTGTGTGTACGTTGTGTATGTGTGTATATTGTATGAGTGTCTCTGTTCTGTACATGCATGTGTATATTGTGTGCATATTGAGTGCTTGTATCTATTGCGTGTGTTTATTACGTGTGTCTACATTGTGTGTCCGTGTATATTGTGTGCATCTTTTGTGTTTGTACTGTGTGTGTCTGTGTTTGTGTATATTTTTTGTGTGGTACTTTGTTCGTTATGTGTTTGTATATTTTGTGCATATTATTTGTGTATAATGGGAGAGTTGTGTATTGATTATTTTGTGTGTGTAATGGCCTTGAAAATCCTTGCAGAGATTTTCACAGGAGTGGCCGGGGGTGCTTTGCCCCCCGGCCACTCCTGTGGAAATCACCCCGCATTTATGAACCTCTGGGAGTGCCAGTATAGAGAAGATGTGAATAACTCCTTCTTTCTGCCGTTCCTGGGTGTGCCAGACAGGCTGAATGTTGGTCACACGATCCATTTCTAACTCTAACAATATCTGGTTCATGCCCTGGATCTGCAGGAAGGCAGAGTTAGCCATCAGGGTATTAAATTGCCTGGTTAATAGACATGCAGTGGTGCACCACCTAATAGGTGTGTATGGGGTGCCTAGGTACGATAAGGAATGTGCTGGGATATTAAATTGTATATACAAAAAAGAGAGAAAAGAAAATCCTAAACAGCACCAAACCAAAAAAATCCCTGAGAGATAATTATAGGGTATTCACTCAACATCAGTGAATTAGGTGACCCCTATTAAATATCATAAAATATAACTTTTATTGATAACTTTAAAAAAAAAGCCACGCGAATAAAAGTGGAATGTCCCTAAAAGCCTAACCCCTAATTCAGAGGAATATAAGAGCACTGAATGTTTAGTGACCATTACATTGCTAATGTGGACTAAGCACAGATACTTAGTTTCATGTGCTCATATAGGTGATGAGCTGAATCACAACTGTATATCTATTGGTCACTTTTACAGAGTGAATTACGTGTGCCCATACAGGTGATTGGCACATTCACTGGTATTTATCTCTGCAGGTAATCAGAAGCCTTGATTTATTCAAATATAACGGGTCTTTGAAAAATCTTGGGTACTGTGAGTCTGTCCCAAGTCACATGTGTATTGAGTTATCTCTAAGCTTGCATGGATATGAGTTAGTAGAAAACACAATGTATCAGTAATCATTCGTCACTAGAGATGCACCGATACCAATTTTTTAAGACCGAGTACAAGTACCGATACTTTTTTCAAGTACTCACCGATACCAATTACAGATACCTTTTTTTTGCGGTCATTTGCCAGTTTTCTAAGTACCTACATGTTTTAGGTACTTGGAAAACTGCCAAATGACCGCAAAAAAAAAGTATTGGTAATTTGTATTGGTGAGTACTTGAAAAATATTATGTGTATATATATATATATATATATATATATATATATATATATATATATATATATATATATATATACACACACACACCATCTCTTGACTCTTGATTCTCCCTTTTTGACTCTTTCTCCCACCTTTTGCTTCATTCTACCCCCTTGAGCCCCCTTCTTTTGTCTTGGCTTTTGATCCCCCTTTCTCCCACTCCTCCTTGACTCACCCTTTTGCCTCTCTCTCTCCCTCCTGATCACCCCTCCTTTTGCCTCTTCTTGGCCCCCCTCCTTTGGTCTCCTGATCCTTCCTCCTTTTGACTTTTTCTCCCTCTTCACCCCACTGTCTGCCTCTTTCACCACCCCCTGCCCCATCCTGCCTCCTTTACTCTCCTCTGCCGGGTGCTCGCTGTTCTCTCGCGAGCTCCGGCAGAGGTCAGCGTCGGAGCGTTGCCATGGTAACCCGCGGCAATGCTCCGACACTGTAGGAGTGAGAGAGGTGACCGGGGAGCATTGTGAGCAGCTCCCCAGGCTCCCTCTCTGCAGCACCGACCCTGACACAGGGTATCGGTGCTGGCATCGGCCGCATTTGCGCGAGTACAAGTACTCGCGCAAATGCTGGTATCGGCACCGATACCGATACCAGTATCGGTATCGCTGCAACCCTATTCGTCACCCATACACTGTCAATTACTTTAATCATTCCACTCCTCCATGCATCCATACTTTTAACCTGCCTTGACCTCTGTATATATGTATTCACTGTGTAATCAGTTCATGAAAAACCAATGTGTATTTTAACCCTTGAGCGACTTGGTATTACACAATAGAGTGCACTTATAAAGTAACAGCACGCTAATTTACTATCCATTTGCTGTCACAAATCGCAAATGGAAACAACTAGCAGTGATCCTACTTCCCTCAATTCTGTGATGCCAAAGTGTATTTTAACCCTCAGGCGACTAGATATTGCGCCATGGAGTACACTTATTGCGCAATAACCCGCCAGCTAGCCTCAGTTTACTGTCATTATTCAAAGAGATTTATCTCAAACAAAAAGGACAGTTAGCAGTGATACTCCATGCATCGAGTATATACTATGGCGTTTTCTGCCGCCATTAACACGAGGTCAGAGTTTTTCATAAGAGTAAAGTATATGGTAAATCAGTAACATCCCCTTATCTCGGCATTACTAAATCCACACGTCCTATCTGTCAATGTGCCTTACAAGCTTACATTACAGCAGAGATGTAAGTTAATAAGCGCTCCTAATTTTAAACCAGTGTATGGAGACTACCACTAGGTTATTACTGTTAAAGAAGTGCATTGATAACATCGGTCATTCCTAGGTACTAAGTAACTTGCACCCATTTCCACCACTTCCCTCATATACTTAATGCTTCTTTTTACTTTTTCTTTCTGATTACACAAATCTCTAAGCTTTTTTGTGGTAGAGACATTTCTTGTTTTTAACACATAAGTATGTGACTGCACTGACGGACGTTTCGCCTTTCTGTGCTTTGTGAAAGGGTGAGAGCCGGCGTGTTTCAGCCGGTTATATACCAAAGTAGCCGCCTCTAAAGTGGGGGTGGCTACTGGAGGGAAAAGTCACCTCATTCCTATAGGTCAGAGTATTTTTTAGATTGACATCTGGCTACTCCATTGTAAAGCCAGATAGTATCATACAGTTTAGATTTATCCATATGGCTACAGGTTAGCCAAGTTTGTTCAAATAAGGGATGAAAATAATATGTGAATCCCAAAATAAACACACGTCAGTAATAAGAACCAGTCTTATTGATCAAGTAGCATTTTATAATCTGATCCACTATATGGAATATAATGTTATTTAGCCGTAGTCTCCACCCATATTGAGTCTTATGGATCTGGAATTGATGATGGACATCAATCTACTTACATACATGGTATTTGCACTTAAGTAGTTAGATGTGGGCTGATAACTGCATATTTTCATGGAGGACCCTTGGAGACAGTGTATTCAAATTGAATATCTATTTATTCTCTGCTTGAATTTGCTTTTTGTCAATGTCTCCACCTCTAAAACTTAGTGCAATTTTTTGCAAAACATGTATTTGTGTTCCATTGATTCTAGAGTTATGTATTTTTATAAAATGATTTGCAAGGCTTGTCAACTTCTTGTTTTTAAGGACATCTCTGGAGGCGTTTTGGATGCTGGTCATATGTTCCTTGATTCTTAAGTTTGCAAAATGTTTTTCCCACAAAGTAAATTGCATAGGCATCTTACTACATAAATGACATTGATAGTGTCACAATTTGCAAAATCTATCTTGTGTATTTTACCAAATCTGTCTTGTATTGAAGTAAGGTTTTTAATAAGTGGACGTATGGTACAGTGCCCACGTGGGTATGTTCCCAGCACTGGTGGTATTCGCTTTTTTATTTGAATAGAAACTGTTGACCAGTCTATCACGGAAATTGGGTGATCTCCTACAGCTCATTTGAGGTTTAGAGCTAAGTACCTTACCCAATTCTGGGTCACTCAGAAGTATCGCCCAATGTTTATTCAGAATGGAACGCATCTCATTCCACTGGTGGTTATGGGTGGTGACAAATCGGATTGTTTTATCCACCTTTTTTTCTTTTTAATAGTGTTGAGTGTTGTGTCCAAGTGGCTCTTTTCCTGCCCATTTTTTATCAGTGTTTTACTGTATCCCCTTGTGAGTAGTCTAGATGGTAATTCATCTGCTCTGGTTTCAAAAGTGATCTCATCCGAAACAGTTGCGATTCATTCGTAAAAATTCGCCTATAGGCACAGATGTAATAACTGATTTTGGATGAAAACTGATGGCATGTAAAATGCTATTTGTTGCTGTGCTTTTTCTAAAGAGGTCAGTATGCAGTAAGCCATCATCTCCTTTCTTTATGGTGATATCCAAAAAGTCAACTTGGTCCATACTTTATTCAAGTGTTAATTTAAGGTTAATCAGATTCTCATTAAGTTGGTTTATAAACTGCTATAAACAGTCAGTGTTGTCATCCCATAAAATAAATAGGTCATCTATGCATCTTTACAAGCTAAGAATGTCTGTTCCATTCCTGTAGGGTATCATTAAAAACTATAGTGTGTTCCCACC
The DNA here is from genome assembly GCA_037306005.1 of Rhinophrynus dorsalis. NCBI lineage: Eukaryota > Metazoa > Chordata > Amphibia > Anura > Rhinophrynidae > Rhinophrynus > Rhinophrynus dorsalis. Next base: position 139,203,781 of record CM074726.1, on the reverse strand, counting down.
ATCCCATATAGATGTTGGCGTACATGGGGGCACAGGCTGCCTCCATTGCTGTACCCTGTATTTGCAAATAATAGTGGTTACTAAACACAAAATAATTATGTAACAGTATAAAACGTAAGTCTTTAAATGTTTTTTGATCTTCACTCATACTGTTATCATTGTCCAGGAAGTATTTAACAGCGTTAATGCCTGTCTCATGTTGTATAGATGTGTATAGTGAGTCGACATCACAGGTAACTAACACAATTGATGTATCCACTGGCAGGTCTGTTAATTTGTCCAAATGATCACTAGTGTCTCTCGTATACGATGGAAGTTGTAAGACATACTTCCTTAATTTAAGAAATTGGGAAGCCTTTTCACAAAGGCTCCCAATACTAGAGACAATAGGTCTGCCTGGTGGTATTTTAAGGTTGTGTACCTTGGGCAATAGATACAGAGTTGCCAAAATTGGATGTTTGACTTCAAGGAATTTTTTCTCTTTGGTAGTTATGATGCCCTTATCCCCTGCTTCTCCTATAATGTTATTGTACATTTCTAAGTAGTTTTGTGTTTGATCAGAATGGAGTCTTTTATAACAACCTTTATTGTTTAATTGTTTAAAAGCTTCCATGAGGTATAGGTTCTTGGGCCACAATACTACATTTCCCCTTTATCAGAGGGCTTTACTTCTATATCATCCCAGTTCCGAATCTCCTGAATGGCCTCATATTGAGGTTTGGTAAGGTTGTATGGACCTTGTTTGGTAACTGAAGAATATCCTTCATAACCAGTTCCCCAAATGCTTTGAGCTGTGAGCATGTGTGAATTGTTGGCGTTAAGACTATTTTGGCCTCAGAGTACTTGAGTATTTAGCTTCATCTTCTATTAAATCAAGAAGTTCTTGGAGATTATGGTCATCATTTTCCTCAGATCTAGTAATAATATCTTTCATTCCAAAGCCAGTCTCAAATACACATCCCATGTCAAATAGGCCTATTTCAGGATTAGGGTTGGGTTCTGATTTTGAAAAGAATTTATGTAGTAGTATTCTACAAAATAGAAAAAGATCTTTATAGACTGTAAACTTGTCTATTTGGTTATAAGGGGAAAAAGACCTTTACTAAGTACCTCCGGGTGTAAGGGGGTCAATTCATGGGTTTTCAGATTCACAACACTTAGGGCCGTTGGCTCCTCCATGATGCACTCCCTCTCCGTGCTGTTTGCTGGCCGTACCCCCAGACCTTTCTGTCTCTTAAATCTCGCCCCCCCTCTCCTGGTCTTTCGTTTGTTGTGTATCGCCTGCTCCTCCCCCTGCCCCTTCTTAATGAGTGACCCAAAAAACCCCTCTGATTTCTACCTGAGACTTGTGAATAGGATTGTGTTGTGACACATTCAATGTCTGAAACATCAGATTCAGAGGTATCAGTTTCCTCAATTTCTTGTAGGGATGCACCAATACCATTTTTTTTTAAGACTGAGTATGAGTACCGATACTTTTCCCAAGTACTCACCAATTACCGATACTTTTTTTGCAATGCTATTTGACAGTTTTCCAAGGGGTGGTGAGAGGGTGCAGCAGAACTGAGTGGGAGATTGAGGGGGCTGAGGGGAAGCAGGGGAACTGAATTGGAGAAGTGGGAGGGTTGGGGAAAACTGAGTGGGAGAAGTGGGGGGGTTGAGTGGGAGATGGGGGGGCACTGGACGGGGCTGATGCATGGCAGTGGGGCTGAAGAACAGTGAGATTGTGCCAGGATTTCCCTGGAAAGCTGCAAAGAAGTTTACAGCTTGTCCAGTCTGTGCCAAGCTGCAGCTTCTGCCTGCCTTAGCCTCCAGCTACCTGCTGTAATTTCCTCCTCTGCCAGGTGCTTGCTGTTCTCTCGCGAGCCGCAGTAGAGGTCAGCATCGGAGCGTTGCCATGGTAACCCGCGGTAACGCTGCAGGAGGGAGAGGCACCCAGGGAGCATTGTGAGCAGCTCCCCGGGCTCCATCTGCAGCACCGACCCTGACACAGGGTATCGGTGCTGGCATCAGCCGCACTTGCGAGAGTACTAGTATTCGCGCAAATTCCGGTATTGGTACCGGTATCGGTGCAACCCTAATTTCTTGTGTTGGCCAGAGGACAGCCACCCCTTTATTCACAGCACCAAAAAAGATAACCCTATCCCCCCCATTTGTTCCCACCTCTATCCTTCTCTACACTCCCACAAAACATCTCTACCCTCATCAACTCATATCCTGGTACCACACAACATGTCTGTCTTTTTGTACATATTCTCATTGTACTATGCACCCACTAAAGAACTTACAACCTAGAAAAATAAAATCTTCCAAACACAAAACCACTCCCTACCCCATCTTTCAACACTCTGTCCTCCTCTCCCCTCCCACACACCATGTCTGCCCTCTTCTGCCTCCTCCATTGTCCTGCTCATCTCATGTCGGTCTTCAATGTCCCACTACGCAATTGTGTGTGCTATACTATTAAAGCTGTACCAAACACACAAAAGTTAGCTACTGAAACAGCATTTACATTTTTAAAAAAATTACTGCAGGGTTGTCGATGTTTTGAGTAATGCATACAGGGACGGAGCCCACATGTATTACTTTTTGAATGGCCACATGAACCTGCTTCTCAAAGCACTCAAGCACGGAATGGGTGAACTAACAAACTATCTTTCACACCATCCTACTAGCACAATGCTGACGAAGCAGATGGTGAATGTGGACAGTGTAATATTGCTGCAGTGTTACATACTGTATGTGTCTGTCTGAGACTAACACTGGACTCTGGAATATGGTTGGGTGACAAATACTATGTCTAACAACAAGTAGGACAGTGAAAAAAGGTTAAGGTGTATTACTGTGTATGGGTGCTGCTGTGACTTCCACTGCATAGTGTATGTTAATCACTGCTTGTGTCGGTCTGTAATTTCCACAATGTGATATCTTGTCCTTCCCGCAGTCTCTACCTGCATGGGAAAATCCATGCTGCTTATGTATAAAAGAAGTGGGTAATGTTACCAACATTCTGCCTGTCTGGCACACATACTCAGGGACAGCATTAAGGAGGAATGATTCAAATCTCCTCTATACTAGCGCTCTCATAGGTCCATTCACGGAGGTGTGCGTTTCACAGGAGTGTCATAAACTGCAGGGTCTTGTACAGAAACACACAACATATACACAATACACATAACACAGGTGCATACACACGGGCACACACAACATAGTACACACACACACAATATACAGACACAAAATACACACATAATACATGAACAAATGCAAAACACACATACAAAATACATACGTTATACACTGAACACACAATATTTACACTATACACACAACAACACAATATACACACAATATGCACACAAAATATATATACACACATAATACACAGTACAAACACAACACATGCACAAACACTATTACACACAATACCCACAAACTACACACACAGTCAATGCACACAAAATACATACAATACGTACACACACAAATACACAATACACACACAAATACATACATTACAAACAAGCAATATACAAGCACAAAATACACACACATAATACATGCACAAAACACATACAAAATACTTGCAATATATGCTGAACACACACAATATTTACTATATATATATATATATATATATATATATATATATATATATATATATATATATACACACACACAAGACACGCAGCTCACACAACATATACACACAACATATGCACACACACTAAACACACAATACCCACATTCACACCACACACAATGCACAACAGACACAAGCAATACACATAAAAATACATACTATACATACACACAAACAAATACACATAATATACTCACATACGCACAATAGACACACAAATACATACAATACACACCCACAATATGCACAAACTCACACTGCTGGAGAGGTTTGTAATTCACTGCTGGAGAGATGTGTAGTTGAATACCTTTTTTTAAAAGGGTTAAGCATTGAAAATTCAACAAGCAGTTATTAAAAACATTGACTCCTTTCTGAATTTGTCTGGATGTCAGGGGAAAATAGTCCTACACATAATTCCAGTTTTAATTGTTTAACCAATTGAGTGCCAGAGGGGTACTGAATGCATTGCAAAGCAATGTGTTCCATACCCCTCTGGCACTCAGAGGGTTAAACAAAACTGGAATTACGTGTAGGACTATTTTCCCCTGTTTATGCTAATTAATTTCACTGCTGGGCCAATATTGCTGGGATCATGGGAGCTGTAGTCCCCAACAGCTGAGGAATGCAGTAGGGTTTGATAAGGATCCAGTTTAGCAATATTGTGGTGAAATTGACCTGTATCCATCTTTTTGCATGTACCAAGCTGTAGTTCCTGTGACTGCGCATCAAATACTTTCACCGAATTTCCATGCTTCAGTGTCGCCGTCACCAATGGCTTATTTGCATATTTGTGACTGTTCGTCATATACGCTGAGTCGATTGCTGTTAACTCTCATAGAAATAAACTGGCCTCACTGAGGCTGTTGAATTGGGGATTTTCTAGTCCACTCAAAGGAACATAAATGTTATTTGATATGGGAATTTTCTTCCAAAATCACAGAGCAAACCTCTTCTTTGGGAGGCGGGCTGAAGGTATTCACACTTCTGTACTTCATCCATTGCTGGGGGAGGGGCAAAACAAATATAAAAAATACATGTTAATTTTTTGAAAGTAAATGCATTTATGTATGAGAAGCAATTTCAGTGTATACCTTTAGATGTAGAGCAGTAAAGTTGTTTTTATGAAAAATGCAAATAGTAGGATTGTTCCCTCTCAGTATAACTCGGCCACGCCTATTGTTAGATGTTTGGATCTAAAGTTATCACTTGAATTCAGCTTTTGAAAAGTTTCCACTAGGTTGGGTTGCTCGTATGGCTTTTCCTTGAGAACTGCAGTTGGGGAAATCAGAGCAGAGATGGAGATGACTTCTTAGTTGTGATTAACTCTCCACATTCTATTCTAGGAAGACAATGCTCTAAGGTTTCTCCAACTAGAGGGATCTTAGTGCATTGGCTCCAGAGAATAACATAAGACTTGGAATCTCCTCTGTATCAAGTCTTTATCACACCTTAGTGCATAACCCCAAGTTCTCCAAAGACAGGAAAGTGAAGTATAACTTTTTTGGTCTTGTTTGATCTATAACATTGGATGAAAGCATCTCCTACAACTGGTCATATCCTTGTTTTACTCAGCAGGAAAACCCCAGCACAGTCTCATTAGTATCATGGGCTTTGACAAAGGAGGAAGTTTGCATCCGCTAAGAGCCCATATTCAGATCAGCAATCACAGCAGGAAGTAGATGACTGATCCACCTGACTCTGCATGAATCTGCATGGGATTAGGTAAGTGGGAAGGTGAGTAGTGATTTGTGAAACACTGGACTACACTTGCTATAACCAGGGCTATATGCCCTTTAGGTTGGAGGGGAAAAAGACTTGTTTACTTTTTCTGTAACCCCCCCCCCCCCTTACCATTTGTCAGTGGTTGACACCCTGAGACACTTTACCCATTTAGAACTGCATGTCCCATCATGATGGAGTCTACAACAGCTGGATGACCTCAGACTGTCCACCCTTTCTGTACGTAATAGTATTCACAATGCATTGTAGTTTTATAAATATTATAAACATAGTTAACAGGAATAAGCAATATATAATGCATCTACATACACTTTTTTTATCCTATTCCAAATATATCAAAGTATAGCCACTTCATCCCATCAAGAAGCTCTGACATAAGAGGGGAGATGCATTAAAGGATGATAAAGAGGTGTTAAAGTGGAGATTACTTCTCCAATGATATGAGGTCTCCCATTCCTATGTTATTCTATGGAGACTGCACTAATATTTCTCCAATTTTGGAGACCTTAGTGCATTAGCACTACAGAAAAACATAGGAACTGGAGAAGCGATATCACTGGAGAAATCATCTCCACTTTATCACGTCTAGTGCATAAGTATCCCCCCAGTCTTATAAGCCCAATGTAATTTCTGATTAACCATTTAAACCTCCTATTTATAACTATTTATACAAATTCATTTTATTGTCAGGTGAGTTCTATATTATCCAAAACCCTGCATTATTAGTGCACCCCAATTGCACCATTAATAGTTGGCTTTTAGCTTGAGACTTGGGGGTTATTCACTAAGGTGTGAAAGTGGTGATAAAGAGGAGATGACTTCTACAGTGATATCTCTTCCCCAAGTCCTACGTTATTGTCAGGGCCAGATTTACATCTCAGGAGCCTGTAGGCACAGAAATCTGACCCCCCCCCCCAGGCCATCTCCACTGGACACCTCCACAATGCTCTTAATCTCCACTTTGCCCCCCCATCATCTCCATATTGTCCTCACATTGCCCCCATCATCTCCATATACCATATTGCCCTCACATTGCCCCATCATCTCCACATTGCCCACCATCATCTCCACATTGCCCTCACATTTCCCCCATCATCACCATATACCATATTGCCCTCACATTGCCCCCATAATCTCCACATTGCCCCCATCAGCTCCATATTGCCCTCACAATATCCCCCATCAGCTCCACATTGCCCCCATCAGCTCCATATTGCCCTCACATTGCCCCATAATCTCCATATTACCCTCACTTTGCCCCAGTGTCTGTTTACCACCTCTTCCCTGGTGGTTCAGTGGCAGGAGAGGTCTGTGTCGCCTCCTTCTGCACAGACCTGTAGCACACACAACATGATCCCAGTGACAGGCTCCCTCTGGGTGCGTCTGTAGGCAGATGCCTACTCTGCCTAATTCTAAATCCGGCCCTGGTTATTGTATGGAGCAAATGCACTAAGATTTTTCCAACTGTGAAGCTCTTATTGCATAGGGTCTATAGTATAACTTAGGAATTGGAGAAGTGATATTACCAGAGATGTTATCTCTGCTTTATCACCTCTTTATCACACCTATGTGTATCTCTCCTCCTGGGTTTTTTTTTTTTTTTTTTTTTTTTTTTTAATATTTATAAAGCTTTATTGAAATAAAGTTTCCAACACTTTTACATATCAAAATACATATGTTAAATGAAAAGCTCACATTCAGTAGAACATATCAGGAATACAAGTAGCAAGGTTGAACATGAAAACATGACCGGGCAACTGAGAAGATACAACCATATCCCAGTTAACAAACTGGAAGGTTCAAAAAATTATAAATACGTACGGAATGGTTTGTGATACAGTAATAATTGTTTTATCTAAGAAGTCAGCTATCATACAAGAATGTATCTAGGTACCGATGAGATACATGAAAATTAGAAAAAAAAAAAGCAAAAAAAAATTGGTCAGAGTGGTAGTGAGATAGATCCCAACGACCAGCGCCCCCCCAGTGTGTGATGGAATGAGGGGGAAAGAGAAAAAAAAAAAAAAAAAAAAAAGGAAAGGAAAGGAGGGGGAAGGATAAGTAAAAGGAAGGATCAGAAAGAAGCAGGAAAGAAGATAGATAGAGAGAATAGTAAGGGAAGAGAATAGAAATAGGAAAGAAGAGAGAAGAAAAAAGAAAGAGAGTCCAAGTGAAAGTCACGCCTAGAGATGCGTAAGGCCAGCCAACTCCCTGGTGTTTTAACCACCTCAACCAGTACCTAGAAATGCCCCTGGCTTGGGTCTTTTTTTATTTATTAATTTATTTAAAGGGACAGTTATGTCCCATAAAATTTTTTTTGAGTTTTGTAGAGATTAAAAAAATAAGCTAAATTCCACAAATGCTGTCTCTCAAAACGGTATGGAGTGGTTTGAGAGAGATCCTCCGTTAAAGTTCCCCTCTCCCTCCTCTTCTCCTGACGTCCGCTGTAAGCTGACAGCAGGAGTTCCTGGTCTGGGGACCAACATCCCGCTCTTCAGCAGAGCCGCAATAGTGCAATTTAAAAATAAATACATCTTTGGAATGGTCTATAAAGTGTGCCTGGTTTGCAAGCACACTTTTTAGACTGTTCCAAAGAAGTAATTCTTTTTAAATCTCACTATTGCAGCTCTGAAGAAGAGCCTCCTCGTGTCGGCCAACATGGATCTCCTTGTGTTAACTTTACAGCTCACATCAGGAGAAGAGGAACTTTAGCAAAGGATATCTCTCAAGCCGTAATGGTTTGAGAGAGGGGATTTGTGGCATTTAGCTTATTTTTTTTTAATCTCTACAAAACTCTAAACATTTTTTTATGGGACATTACTGTCCCTTTAATACTTTGGGTCCCTGGAAATAAACTGTTAGAGGTACTACTATCCCTGAGGGTCCAGACAGACCTGAACACAGCACTCCAAGGTCTAAGATTCCACACTCCTAAGATGTCATTGCTGGATCCTAGGTGTTTGAATCATTTTATATTCTCCTTTGTACATGCATTCATTCCTTCCCTGGTACCGAAAACTCCCAAATGGCTCCTAAAAAGTAACTTTTCTCCAAAGGTCAGTATATCCTTGTCCATCCCTACTCTAAGATCCATATGCACCAGAGAAGACCAATCCTAGTTGCAAATTCCAAATGCAAATACCCATTTATTATAATGCTTATTTTAACCCCTTGCATGTTAGAGAGATTTTCAATACACTGCTTTATACTTCCTTTGTAAACCTCTGTAGCATTCAAGGGGTTAAAAGCCCTATTTAATTGAATGGGAACTTGCATTTGACTCTTCCGGTGCACTCGGCTTTTTCCAAAATTGCTCCTCTTAACTCAGGGCCTATGGCCCAAGATTTCTAGCCCCAAAGGGTGAAGCAATGTATATCAGTTTTCAGCACCTTTCCTGTAATAAGTGGTTAAGATCTTTTCACAGCAGACAGGAAGCCGGAGTGCAGATTAGGGTCTTGCTGTGTTACACTGACAAGATTAGCTTGAGATCTTATGGTTTACCCGGTAAGCCACAAGTCAGTTGTCACTAATCCTCACTCTGCAGTTGCTTTAGCCATAGAGCTTTTGAATTCTTGGTTAACGGTCAGATGTTATATCTTGTTCTTATTATCATGGATTACATGTAATACCAGCATGGGTTCTTTCACACAGATGACAAATCTAGCAGCCTGCCACTACAGTTCCATCACTACGTTCTTCTACTCACCTTCTCCCACATTGATCCTATCGCGGTGGAGAGCAGAAGCTGATGATCGGCCCACACGAGTATCATCCAAATATTATTGGCAATGAACATAGCAACCTCTGATTTTGCTTGCGTTGAAGATCTGCTGGCTACTCCATAGGTCTTGTTGCAGATCAGACCTAGAGTTCTTCAGTGCAGTGCAAACTCTGGAGACCTAGCATTCATTGAGCTAGAATCCCCATTTAGCTCAATGTCAATTGTCCTTTGGCCTCTAGGGAGCATTATGATATTTTAAAGTAGAATTGGACAACCTTCGACATACCTGTACAAAGAGAGCACAGTAAAATTCATTGGTAAAACATATGTATTCAAGTAATGTATTGATAACCCTTTGCGTGCGGAGGGTTACGTAATGCATTGCAGAGCAATGTTTTGAATACCTCTCCGGCACTCAAAGGGTAAAACTGTGCTGGCATTCCAATCATCAAAAATAATTTGGGGCCCGATGCAGAAAAAATTGTTGGCAAATTCATGTTGAATAATAATTGTATCCCCAATGAATATATCTGTTGATCCAGTCCAAGTCCTAAATTTTTCCTGGCAGAGACAGTGATGAAGATGCTGCTTCCACCAGAGCCGTCACCGGTGGCAGGATTGCATGCCCAAAATCCCCCACCCCTTGACATCTTGCGGACTGTTGACCTTGTATTAAAAGGGGGGGATTTGTGGCATGCAATCCTGCCACTTGTGACAGCAGTGGTGGGAGCAGCATCTTTAACACTGTCACTGCCGGGGGAAATGTAGGACTTGGACTGGATCAACTGATATATTCACTGGGATACAATTTTTTAGTCAACATGGGTTTGACAACTATTTTTTCAGGATTGGGCCCCAAATTATTTTTGATGATTGGAATGCCAGCACAGTTTTACCCTTTGAGTGCAGGAGAGGTACTCAAAGCATTTCTCTGTAAAGCATTGCATACCCCTCAGGCACGCAAAGGGTTAATTAATACATTACTTGCATACATGTTTTATCAAAGAATTTTAATGTGGGCTTTCTTTTTACAGGTACATCCTTTATACTTCTGAAGATCAAAAGACAGAAGAGAAGAAAAGAGAAGACAGAAGATGAAGAGAATGAAGAAGAGGGGAGATAGAAGATGGACAGTGGTTGACAGGAAAGTGTTACAGTTGTGGGTGTTAGGCTAGTGTTAGGATTAGTATTGTTGCAATTTATTGTTGGGGTAGTGTAGGGTTAGTGTTTGGGAGGGTGACTAAAGCAGACATGGGATGTTTGGACACAAGTCCCTTTCTGTAACCTGATCATTGTGGTTTCAGTTAGCAGGGCAATTTAATACTGACTTAGACACATTTTGTGTAGGGTCAGTAGCCAATTTTGCCCTAACAGCTGTTTCTGAGGATTAAATTGAATCAAGGCCTCAGAGGGTTAAAGTCCAGTGCTACCAGAGTGTGACTGTACTGGGGGACTCATACATTCATCCTGGTATTTGGTGCACACTGGCCACACCCACAACTCAGAATGTGGGTGTGGCCAGCAAAGCTAAGACTTCGCTGAAAATGTGGTTCTTTAAAGGGAAAACAGGTCCCTGATGGGAGCTGTAGTCCTCCAAAGCTAGAAAGTCAAAGGTCACCTTCCCCTGGGTTACAGAAAGGGCTTCTTTTATATAAAGGTACTACAAGATGATTGGGCAACCTGAGGCTTTTCAAATGTTTGGGATTTCAGTTATCATCCCCTGACAGCTGTTGGCTGGCAGGTGATTATGGAAATTGTAGTCATATACAGCTGGAGGGCCTCCTGTTTCCCATCAGTGTTATATAAGTAACATCTGCTCTGCTCTCTGTGGATGCTTCAGTTCCGTTGTCTGTGTTCCTCATTCTTAGATGTGGGTGGCAGTGGTTAGATATAGGGTACAAAAGGGGATATTTGGTTCATTTATTTATAGGTGAGAAGTGAGTGAGACAAATCTTATGTCAATAATGAGTCACAGTTTCCTGGCAGATGAGACAAAGGTCATAAGGAATTAATGACCTTAGAAAGCTTTCAACCACTTTTCCAAAGTGAATATAAAATGACTTCTCTTTTCTACTTCGCATCCTTCTGTTAATTTCTCTCGCATTTCATGTATTTTGTTTCTACAGGCCTCCACAATGGCTTCTTTATCATGAAAATAATGGAGATGGCATATGACATCCCTAGGAGAGTCTTCTGGGTTTCCGCATGGCTTCAGGGCTCAGTGGGTCCTGTTTAAAATTACAGAAGAGGGATCAGGCCGGGTAAGGATCTGGATGAAAAGAGACTTCAGAAAACTGGGAAAGTCTCTAGCGAGTGTAGACTCCAGTACTTGTTTCACTCAGGTTTTTACTTTGGCTCCAGTTGTCTAAATCATCCAATCGGAATTGCAGCTGAGAGATGGTATCTTTCTACTCAAGAAAGAATTGCTCCAAGTTGTTGAACTGGGTCGCCAACTCTGAGTGTGATTCCTCAAGTTCCACCCTAGAGCAGATCGATTGTATGTCCTTGCAAAGGTCCGCCAATTCTGCATGAAATGTGGAGGTGATGCCGTCAGCTATAAGCTTCATATCCTCTTTCTTGGGTAAGTAGGCCGGAATATCTGAGAGCTGCAATTGTGAAGTCCCAGCAGGAGCGAGGATCGAGTCCATCTCTGCTACAGCAGACGTAGTTTGCTCCTTATATGGAGGACGCGAAAAGTCGTTAAAGTGTGATTGAACCACCTGAGGGTTTAGGCGCATCAGCTTTCTTCTTAGGCGGCATTAGGTAAGAGATCACCACTATACAAAGTTCATGAGATAAAAACAGGGGGAATCGGGTAGCAATAGCCAGGAGGGAAAGTGCTAAAACAAGGCTAGGGCACAAGAGTTAAGGTCTCATGCATCCATCTTTGTCCGTGGCTAGCCACGCCTCCCATATTTAATGTATTTAAAGAAATCACCTTCCCAAATCCTCCTCTCAGTGGGCGCTTCCATAAAGAGAGGATTTACATGATTATTTCTTTCTAGTAATTAGGGATAGGTTCTAGGAGCCCAAGGTGGAGAGAGGTACTCTCTGGGCTTGTGAGTAATTCTGTAGCTTCATCTGACCAAAGCAGAGAACAAGCAAAGCTCTGCGGAGATTGTAATCCCAAACTACTAAATAAGACTCTCGCATGTATCATACATTTTGGGCAAAACTTAAAACCGGTCTACAATCCAACTGATTCAAAGTCTAAAATTATATCAAGAGAAATGATTGTTAAATGCAGCGCGAGTTGCTTTGCCTTCTAGTGGTTCCACTTTTATCTTTATGCATTTAACATAAGATCATTTTTTTCACACATATTTGACCCTTTTTGTCATGTAATGTTTTGTTTGATTAACCCTTTCAGAGCACGTTGCTTACCCCTCTTGGACTCAAAAGGTTAATCAGTCTTTGGAAGCACAACCTTTTTTGGGAAATGTATTGTTATTCTTAGTGGCCAGTGTTCTGCTCAGTCGAGCTTGCTTCACTCTCTGTTCATGTATGAACTGGTAATTTCAGAGCCCGGTATCTCAGCAATGAGATCAATGATTAACATGTCTCCTATAACATCTATCTCTGTGGCAGATTGGCAGACATTCATACAGGAGATTTTGTATACCCAAAACGAAAACAAAAACATTCTAATAGTGAAATGAAATATTGTTGTGGACATCCTCAATTCTTTTTCCCCTAGTAAACCGATTTGGTGGATTTTTGGGGCCGACTCTAAGTTCAAAATTTCCACTTTGCTCACCAAATGGTTTAAAAGTTATACAATTTTGAAAACTGGAAGGAGATTTAAACTGCACTCCTATAATGAGCCTCTCTGTTTCACACAATCTATGCCTACTGCATGTATAGATGTCTGTCTTAAAGGAGAAATAACATCTCCTAATAACTCTGAACTTACCTATGGACAGAAAATCCTAATGGGTTCTTAAGTTGGCCCATGTGCCTTTGTTCAGGAGAAAGCATAGTCTAGAGGTCATGTCCATGGAGGCTGCCATGACAGTTGTCAATTTTTTCAAACTAAAGCCCACAGAGGGCTATGAGTTTACTTAACCATTTTAGGACCAGAGGGGTGCACAAAAATGGTATTCTTTTAAAATGTTCCATAGAAAAAAGCGGGAGACCACACGGCGCATTAACCATGCTTCAGTGATGAAGAGTGGCAACATGAGAATCATGCCCTGCATCAAAGTCAAGATTCTCATGTTGCCTCTTTAAACGTCGCTTCAACCCACCTGCAGCATCCAATTTAGTGCCCGCATTAACCCTTTGTGTGCCTTTGACCTCCTACCACCTGTGTAAGTGTGTGTGGCACCGTCTGTCCCTGTCCTCCATATTAACTAAGCCTGAAGATACATGGCAAACAGAAAAATTTAGTGCCCTTTGTGTGCCTCCGACCTCATGAAGCAGTCCTGGAGTGGGTCTCTGAGAGGTATAGTTTCCATCACAATGCACTGTTGATCTCTCTTGAAATCAAGATACTCACCGATGGTAGGAGTGGTAGGAGGTCGAAGGCACACAAAAGGTTAATGCAAGCACGAAATTGGATGCTGTGGGTGGATTGAAGCGATGTTGAAGGAGGCGATATGAGAATCTCATGCTTTGATGCAGAGCTAGATTCTCATGTCACCTTTTTCATCACAATTTTCATCATGGTTAATGCGTTACAAGAAAAGCCTTCTGAATATTTTTCAGTATAAAATGTTACTGAACTCCATTTTGGCAGATGGCGGTGGAAAGCAGAATAATGAGAGGCATTGACACATCTAGCTACCTGTGCTCCCAACTTCCACAAACACAGTACAAGAGGCAGATATTGATGTGAATTAACTCCTTGAGGACCAGTGTGGTATGTAATGCATCAATCTGATCCTGAAGAGATTAAAAAGCCTTTTTTAGCCAGCAGCCATAGCAAACTCACTTTCTACATGAACATGAATCCCCTATTGTGATTTTAAAGTAGACTGTTAGAGAAGGCCTGGCAAAAAAAGTATGTCTGTTAAAGTGGAAGTAATACCTTATCACAAATTAGGTTCACTTGAGAGCTTTCTAAAATGACCTATATGTTACATTAGCTAGTTTAAAATTTAAATAGATTGAGATAGGTAAATTTATTTATTATGCATTAGTTTATGTAAGCTATACTGTACCAGCTGTCACAGCCTTGTGCCAGATAGAAACATTCTGCACTCCATCACAACTGCCATTCCCTTATGCCCTGGCACTCAAATGCTTTAACCCATTGAGTGCCAGAGAGGTACCACAAAAGGTTAAAAATAAACTCAATTCAATTTTTTATGACTGCAGAAAGGGCTCTCATTAACCCCCTCTCTCCAGCTACTAAAACAGTATTTAAAATACAAATGGCTAACATAATGCGCTTTTGAAATGAAGATAATGTATGGGTCATTTTAAAAGCATTATAGGTTTCTGGCCATGCAGATAAGTTTGTCATAGCTGTTTGGTGAATGAGACTCTTCATTTGTAGGAAGATAATCTCTTGCCAAACTTCTTTCAAATACTCTGCAGATAGGTACCTTTACCTTATTCCAGTGTTTCTTAAACGGATAGGAATACTTAAAATGTAAAAAAAATATATATATATATATTGTAGTGTTTATTCTCCTGAGTAAATCATACTTCCACTGCTGAAATGTGCTTTATTCAAAGGTCATTACAGCTCAAATTTGAATTTTTTTAGGTACAGTATGTCAGTGACCTGAAATTTTACAATAACGCTGTTGCTACACTATCCTATGGGCAGCTCACGTCATTGACCATAACTCTCTATAGGATGGTTTAGAAACAGTGCCACTGTACAATTTCAGGCCACTGAAATGAAGTTTGAGTTGTATTAACTTTTGAATAAAACACCTTTCAGCAGTGGGAGTACCCTTGTTTTACTCAGGGGGATAAACATTACAAAATATTTTTTTTACATTTAAAGTATTACTATCCCTTTAATCTTTAAACACTCAGGGCACTCCTAACATGCAGTGTGTAGAGCCTTTTGGTTCTAACATTGTATGTGTCATTTGTATAGGGCATTATGAAGGGTACATATCCTATAATATAAGGCCAGAATGTTTGTCCGATGCAGTCATGCGTAGTAGTAGACTGCCCGAACACACAGAATGCTCCTAGCACAGAACTCCCAGCATTCAGGCAGTCTCTACTGCGCTTGACTGCATCGCGTGTGAGGTGGCAGCAATACGCAGAGCAGGACTGGCCTCTTTACCTCACCGGCCCTTGGCCCGTGTACACAGGCTTTTACACTAGTAAGTAACAAACGTATTGTGCATCCAAAAATTCAATAAATATGCATTTGAAATTCAACATTCACATTTTTGTCAACATCTTCATAGTGGATATGGGGCACTTTAAGTGGATGTCTGTGGAATGCTATAGTGCCACGGCACCCTGGTTAGAATTACTGCCTTATTCGTTAAGCCTTTGAAGGGTTAAGCTTACATCTGGCTACTTCCTATGAATGTCATCTAAAGGAACCTCTCTAAACAGGACCTCCCACTTCCCTACAGACCAACATTTAATTGTCAAAATGGCTAAAATCGCACGCACGGTGAATGAAGAACTTAGCTGTTGAACAGGCAAAATAACATTCATAGGGGTCATTAGGATTTTCTCACTGTGTGTTATTTTGAGGAGTTACTTCTACTTTAAATTGAACAAACATTTGTAAACATCTCACGCTTCCTTACAGAGCAACAGCAGATTGAAACAACGTCTCAAATGGTTACCTGCACATCATTCGGATCCCCAAAACGATTTTTAAATACTCTTCTGGGGTCAGGAATTGGAGGTAAAATGTAGGCTTTCAACCTATAGAAAACAAAAATGTATTAGAAACCCAAAACATGAGGCTATATGTACAAGGATACAGGAACAATTGTATATATACTTATAACTCCGTAACAATTTTCTCCTTGTGCACACATACAGTCACATTAGAATCATTCTGCTTTTCCTTCACTAAGCCTTATACTTGTACTTATGATCCTCCTCCTACTGTCTCTGTATGTTGTCATGATTACTAATTATATTGTAATCTCCTTGGGGCAGGGCCCTTATCCCAGAGTATGATTCCCTTTGCTGCACTTCTCCCCACTGCTAATAATGCAATTATAGCACTTAAGCCTGATGCTCTTAACCCTGTCCTGTATTTGTTTTGTATTATTACTATTTCTGTAAAGCACTTTCTCTGTCGTCCAATACAGGTTACTCGGAACTCTGGGAGGCGATCTGCCCCTTAGTAGGCAGGAACAATTCTCAAAGTGCATGCAGCTAGCCAATCAGCTCCAGAAAGATTTGTTCCTCGGTGAAGACAACACCAGGCTGAGAACAGTTATGCTATAGTTTTAGAATCTTTTTTATTTTTCTGTTAGATATGGAATACCACCATTAGGCAGATTACCATGACTGACAATGCCCTAAGATGTGGCTAGCTCAGTATCCATGTGCTTTTTGTGGACCTTAAGCCCTGAGGGGGAAAATCTTGATTCCAAGTGCTTCCCCAGGAGTTACCCACTGAGGTTACTTCTTACTACATGGTAATCTGAAGACAGAAGATCTGCAGGAAAGGTGAGCAACCCTTTGAGTGCTGCAGGTCCACTTGTCCCACAGTGCCCCTCTGCACAGGGGTGTATTCCTGGAGTTCCTATTGCACACTCCTGCACTCATTGGGTATGTCTGTGGGGTGTTTGGAGCAGGTTTTTGTGGTAACTTAACCCTTTAACTGCTGGTTTGGCACTTTATTGAGGGTTTTCTGACACTTATCCTACTGGGTTAGTGTTTTTGGGTATCCTCACATGTTCTATTGATTTACACCTTTTTATGTTTTACTTTGTAAAATTTGAGTACTGTGCCTTTAAAGGGATAGTAATACTTTGTTTTATCTTTATTTTATTTTGTAGGCATTAAAAAAACATGAACGACATAAGTCTTATCTCTCAAACCTTTATGGTTTGAGAAATATTCACAAGCAAAGTTTCCCCCTCCCACCCCTTTTACCTAGTGTAAGCCATCTCTTCTCAGATGTGGAATGCAGTCCATAGACCAGACAGATAACAGAAGGGGACACTCTTATTCCTATGTGAACAATGAAGACCCTGCCCCCCTTGACAAGTTTTTCAGGTTTTTCCCTTATCTTAACTGAAGATTGTCCCTCTCTGCAATCTACCTGGGCACCTCCCTTCTGCTCTGGCTGAACAGTGTTACATCAGTAAAAGGGGCGGGAGGGGGATACTTCGTCATTGAACTACTCTTGAACTACAACTCTGACAGAATTGAAATAACACTCTCAAAAGTCCAAATACTATGAAGATTAATTAGAGCTGCTTTTATTATGAAACATTACTATCCCTTTAAGGCGTGCTTTACCGCATAAACACCATTGCTCCATTCACTTCTATGGGACTATACTGTTTGGGACATATCTCTGCAACAGTTTAACCTAGCGACTTCAGAGATGGCGCATTTTACTTGTCTACCATTGTTCTATCATCCGGTTCATGTTTCTAGTGTGTTGGGGGGCTCAGGGGGCTTCGGGCATTGTTTAGGATACTTTTTGGGAAAAACTACATTTCCCATGAGTCACTTGCCTCGCGCCCTTGTTTCTGATTGGCTCCCGCCGCGGCAGCCATTTTGTGAGCATTTGTGGGCGAGTATCCTACGCAGGGCTTAGACTCTCCTTCTCTCCTCTGCAGATTAACCCTTCACCTGCCAGATAAGTTTATTTTAGTCATTTCTGGGGTGAAACTTTAATCCTACACACTATAATTGGGTGATTTATTGTACAGTTGGTTATTTTGATACTGTGAGAATGTCTATACCTCTGGAGCTTGGGGCTAGACCTAAGACTAAGGAGGCCGGGGTCTCTGTATCCCCCATTGCGCATTGCTCTTCCTGTCACTCAGGGCTATCTAGAGAATTCTCAGGTCCTTTATGCCCAGCATGTTCTGATATCCCTGACAGCATTCCAGGGACCTCCAGCCATGCAACAGAGCCAGCTTGGGTGCAAGAGTTCAAGGCTGTGACTAGGGACCTTAGGTCCACATTGCAACGCTTTCCATCCCAGTTACAGGGGGCCTTTCAGTCTTGGCAGGCCCCCTCTTCAGTCACGTCTTCCCTGCCCAAACCTCAAGGAGTACCTGACGTGTCAGATTCCTGTGAGGAGGAACTGCTGGTGGGTTTGGATGTTGAGGAATGTTCTGTGTTTGAGTCCTCTCAGTTTATTGGGGACCCCTTTGAGGCTGATCCTGAACCCTCCGCTGAGGGCCTGATCAGGGCCGTATTAACTACTCATATTATTCCCCTAGTTCAGGAGATCCCTTCTGATCCCTCTGATGTACTTCAGGAGCCTGCTAAGCCCCTTACGTACTTTCCACCTAACCCCACTCTTGACCGTCTGGTGTCTGAGGAGTGGAAATCCACGGACAAGAAAGCTTCTGTGTCCAAGAAATTTGCCAAGCTTTACCCCTTTTCTGAGGCTGCGCTTGCTCAGTGGGTTCATCCCCCCAAAGTGGGTACCTCTATATCTAAATCTACTGCCTTGCCAGTCACTGATGCCTCTGCTCTGAAGGACTGGACTGATAAGAAACTTGAGGTTTCCCTCAAGTCCCTTTTTGTCACTGCTGGTTCTGCTATGCATCCAGCATTTGCCGCTGCATGGGTGAACCGGGCCATTGCGGTCTGGACTGAACAGCTCACCAAGGCTGTCCTTCAGGATGCACCTACTTCGAATAAGTTGCTCCTTCTTGCCAACATTTGAGGCACAGCACTGTTTCTGCTGCCTTATTTGATGCCATCCGTTTGGTGGCTAGGGTTTTCACCATGTCTGTGGTGGCCAGACGAGCTCTTTGGCTCAAGATCTGGTTTGCTGACACTGCTTCTAAGAAAAGCTTACTGTCCCTTCCTTTTCTGGGTACCTCTTTGTTTGGCCCAGGTCTTAAGGATCTGATCAGTGAGGCCACGCTTAAGCGTAACAGTTTTTTTCGTTCCTTTCAGAATGAAACCCCGTCCAGTGAACCAGACGGTTCCCTCAGCTCCGCGTACCTCCTCCAAGCCCAAACAGTGGAAGCCCAAGGTCTCCTCCAAGCCCAAGGCTTCCAAGACTTCTTCAGCATGACTTGCCGAACCCGGGTCCGCACTCCGCTGTGGGTGGTCGTCTGCGACACTATCACAGCATTTGGGAGGACTCTGTGATGGACCCATGGGTTTTACAGGTAGTGTCAGAAGGGTTACAAGATCCCTTTCATTTCTCTTCCTCCCTTTGGCTTTCGTCCTTCTCGCACTCCTCGAGGTACAGAGAAACGCCGTCTGTTCGACAACGCTGTTCAGGCTCTTCTGGACAAGGATATTCTACAGCCAGTACCTATCCAGGACGGGGGCTCGGGTTTCTACTGAAACCTCTTTGTGGTCGCCAAAAAGGACAGCGGTTGTTGCCCTATTTTGGATTTGAAGGATCTCAATTCCTTTGTGACTCGGACTAATTATCGTCAGGAGTCTCTGCGCACAGTGATTGCTGCCATGTCCCTGGGGGAGTTCCGCACTTCTCTGGATCTTCAGGATGCATATTTACACATTGCCATTCATCCAGAGAGCCTGCAGTACCTCCGGTTTGCCTGTGACAGGGGACATTTTTAGTTCTCAGCCCTTCCATTTGGTCTGATGGCTCCTCAGGTCTTCAACTGTGTCCTGGGTGCCTTGATATCCGTCCTCCACCGGAACGGCATCAAAGTTACTCCATACATGGACGACTTGCTTCTGAAAAACCCCTCTGCGGACCTCCATCAGCAAGTTCAGCACTGCATTCAGGCTCTCACCCATCACGGATGGATCATCAACTTGGACACGTCAGATCTTGTCCCATCCCAGCGTCTGGTCTTCCTGGGCCTTCTCTTCGACACTCAGAAGAGCATGGTTTTCCTCACAGACGAAGTGGCTCACCAGATCACCCACAGGGTTTCAGCTATTCTGTCTCAGGATCCAGTTTCAGTGCAGAAGCTGTCATCTCTGGTGGGAAAATTCATATCCACCATAGAAGTGGTTCCGTTTGCCATGGCACACACCAGGGAGCTCCAGAGATTTGTGATCCAGGTATGCAAGGATCAACATTTGTTTCTCTTCCTCTTCATGTGGAACTGAGCTTGTCATGGTGGCTCGACCTTTCCAACCTGCTGAAGGGCAAGTCCTTTCTGGTTCCCTTTTGGACCAAGGTGACGACGGATTCCAGCATCTCCGGCTGGGGTCCAGACCTGGGTTGCTTGAGCGCTCAGGGTCAGTGGTCTCTGGAGGAGACCCTCCTTCTGATCAACATTTTGGAGCTTCAGGCGATATTTCATGCCCTGCGTCATTGGACATCTCAGGTAGAAGACTGTCCTGTTCGAGTGGAGTCCGACAACGCCACGGCCGTGGCTTACATCAACAAGCAAGGCGGAACAAGAAGTCTCGCTGCTTGGTTAGAGGTCATAGCTGTTTTGTACTGGGCAGAAGAGCACGTACCTGCTATATCCGCAGTGCACATTCCTGGCGTAGACAACGTCATGGTGGACTTCCTCAGTTGACACACAGTGGACAGCGGAGAGTGGGAGTTGCACCCACAGGTGTTCCAACTCATTGTTCAGTGATGGGGTCCCCCTCACATCAACCTGATGGTGACGAGATACAACAGGAAGGTTCCAGTGTTCTGCTCTCGTTGGCGAGACCCTCTGGCTCTAGCAGTGGATGTCCATTCCATGGGTCTTTCCTCTGGCTTACATCTTTCCTCCCCTTCCCATGTTGCAAAGGGTGTTGTGAAAATTACGACTAGAACGTTGCCCAGTCATTCTGATTGCTCTGTACTGGCCTCGTCAGTCTTGGTTTCTGGAGCTCTTGGATCTGTCAGTAGCGGAGCCCTTTCAGCTCCCATATCATCCAGACCTCCTTGAATATTGAAGAAGGGCTTCTCTTCTGGTGTTGTGGCTGCTATGCTCAGTGCCCGCAAGCCTGTTTCTTCCAAGATCTGCCATCGTGTCTGGTCGACTTTTCTGTCCTGGTGTGCTGACAGGCACCTGTCTCAGGACTTTGATCTTCCTACAGTTCTGGCTTTTTTTGCAGGACGGTGTGGATAAGGGCCTCAGTTTGAGTTCCCTTAAGGTTCAGACTTCAGCTCTCTGTTTTCTTTCAGAGACGCAATGCCATCCTTCCTGATGTCAAGATTTTCTTCCAAGGCGTTGCTCATACTCATCCTTTTTTCAAGTCTCCCACTCCTCAGTGGGATCTTAACTTCGTTTTGGGCGTCCTTCAGCTCCCTCCCTTTGAGTCTTTGGCTACTATTCCTCTACGCCTGTTGATGTGGAAAATGGCTTTTCTTCTGGCGATTGTCAGTTTGCCGTGTCGAGGAGTTACATGCTCTGTCCTGTAGACCACCCTATTTGGTGTTTCACAAGGACAAGGCGGTGCTTCGCACTTCTAAGGAGTTTCTACTGAAGGTGGTCTCTTGAGTTCCACATCAATCAGGAGATTGTGGTGACCTCTTTCTGCCCTGACTCCACCTCTGCCAAGGAGAGGGATCTTCACTTGTCAGACGTGGTGTGTTGTCTCAAGTTTTATGTGTATCGCACTGAGTTTATCAGGCAATCTGACGCACTGTTCATCATTCCTGAGGGTCCTAGGGCTGGAAGACCTGCATCCAAGGTGACTATTGCTTCTTGGATCAAGTCCACTATTCGCAAGGCTTATGAGCTGAGGAAGAAGGCTGTCCCTTTCAGGGTCATGGCTCATTCTACTCGATCTATTGGGGCCTCTTGGGCTTACAAGAATCAGGCCTCTGCTGATCAGTTATGCAAGGTGGCCACCTGGTCGTCTGTGCACACCTTTTCAAAGCACTACCGTGTTGATGTGTTGGCATAGGTTGATGCCAGCTTTGGGAGGAAAATCCTGGAGGCAGTATTGCCTGTCTAGGATTTTCCTAGGTTCTTAGTGCTTCCTTCTCTGTTGAACCCTGTTGGTTCTAGCTCAGTGTGCTGTGTAATGTTCCTGGGGTGCCGTTACCCCTATTGTGTGTCCGTTGACACTTCAGTTGTTGTTGGGCTATCTCTGATCTGATGGTTCATATATGTTCTGGTGACTTTGGGAGCTTTCCGCCTGGTCCTTACCTTCTTCCTACCTCTGGAAAACGTAATGGTTGGACATCCCAGAGTTACCAGTAACCTGTATTGGACGACAGAGAAAAGAGGATTTTAGTCTCTTAGTCCATACAGGTTACTGGTCTCCCATCAAGGGACCATGCTTGACTCTCCTGTGGCACACTGTGGGGGTCCTTCGGGGTCATGCTCACAGGAGTCTTCTTTCCTTCTACTATCTAGTCATAGTGTCTCAAATCTTTCTGGAGCTGATTGGCTAGCTGCAGCCAAGGAAGGAAGGGAGGCTCCACCCCCTGCATACACTTTGAGAACTGTTCCTGCCTACTAAGGGGCAGATCACCTCACAGAGTTACCAGTAACCTGTATGGACTAAGAGAAAAGGATTTAACAGGTAAGACTAAAATCCTCTTATATACATGTACGGCACTTTATAAAGATAAATATATCTCACATTTTAAGATTCATTTTCTTTGGTTTTAAAATGTAGAGTAATACTGTCATTAGACAATTTGAGGTATACAGTTTAAGAAAGTGATAGCGATGAGTGAAGACATGAGAACTTAAAAAAATAGGGGTGTGGTGGGACAGCGCACCTATACCTGTAAGTGTAGTACTGTATGTTTTGGTTAAAAAGGCAAAAAAAATATAAACCTAAACATATTCAGTAAAACAATGAATGCATAAGCATGCAAAACAAAAGTGAGTTAGTCATTCTGTATCCATCTGCTACATCTGTAGTGCTAGAACAGTGTGAAAATGCATGTGCGACAATGTTGCCAACAAATTGGACTGTAATATCAGATGTTCTGCTAATAGTTCATAACTTAAGACAAGGAAAGGTACACAAGGCATACCATTTTGGAAAGACAACCCACTTCATCATATGCCTTTAAAGCCTACTCTGGAGTGCACAATATTACCCATTCAAATTTACTGAAATATTTGAAAACTATGGAATTTCCTACAGTGTTCATTAGCAGCTGCTCTCCCAAGTGATATTCTGTTGGGGGGTACATACCACTGGGGGTGTCAGAAGTACACATCTCCTCACAAAATCTGCATTTTTCCTTACATTCTTCAAAATATGACTTTCCAGTATGAAATGGCTGTAATAAATACATGTATAAAGAAAGATAGATTTGCATACGATTTTAGAAAGAAGACAACCCACTGCATCAAATGAGGGGCTATTTGCCTTTCTAACCATAGCCTGGTGTGTATAAATGTTTACAGAAGGTGGCAATATAGGAAAAATAGTTTTGTTGTTGGGATTTTTTTTGTTTTTTTTTTATATTGTCCCCAACTTTAAAGATATTGATATCTTTGAAAACTATATAATTTTTTACTGTATTTACCTACTTATAGTCTGAGCAAAAACTACTCCTCTGGTATTGGTTGACATAATATAGGGGGTATCAAGTATGACAACTTTAGCTATTACTTTTCTTTATTGAAATGACCTGCATTCAAATGTTCATAACAATTAGACAGATGAAGAAAAGGCAGACAAAACCTACCATTTTCGAACCTAGACAACTGGCAACATCAAATGATGGGTAATGTGCATTTGCACTCCTAGGCTGGTGTGCACAAATCTTTTCAGAAGATGGCAATGTAAGATTTTTTTTTATATTTCCATCCATTTTAACCCACCAATACCTTTGGAAACCATTAAATTCCCCCTAGTGTGCTCAGTTCCTACAGTCGGCCAAAGAGCTCTAAGAGGCAGGGACCTCCTATCCTAATGTCTGCTCACCTAGTGTTCCCTTTGTGATAATTGTCTGTATAAACACTTAACTGATGCACTTATTGTATCCCCTCTATACTAAATGTAAACTATAAAGTGCTAAGTACACTTGTTGGTTTTATGTTAATAGAAATGTACATACATAGAAATAACTAACTGTACAGGGTGCCAGAAGAAAAAAACGTGTACCACAAGCTATCAAAGTATTAAAAACCTGTACACATTTTTGAAATGACCTGTCTATTCTTAAATGCTTATAAAAACTACTCACATGAAGAAAAGGTATACCAGACATACCATTTTGGAAATAATATATTCAGTTCCCTCACTTCTATCTACCCTTAGGCTAGCATGCACAAATTTTTACAGAAAATTGCATCACAGGAAAAACTATACTTTTTTTTACATTTACACCACGTCAACAATAATGTTGTCTTTGAAAACCATGACATTTCCCTGCTGCTGCTGTACCTCATTAATATGTGTTGACATACTATTGGGATGCAAGGTGCACAACTCTACATCATGTGAAGTCTAAACAGGCAAGCACTAAAAAAAAAAAAATAATCGATAAGGAAAATATCAGTTTTGTAACACAAATGATACAATAAAAATAAGCAAGGTTATATAAATAATAGAGATGGGATATCCACGTGTAAAATAATGTAAAAATGGAATATCACCACTGTTGATTCTAAAAGGATTGTGTGCAAGGTGCACAGATAAAAAAAAAGAATAAGAAAACACAACGTGATCTGCATGTTTATAGTCAAAATCTTATACATGAACAAGAAAAAAGTTGCATAGGTACAAACAAAATTATAATAAAGAATAAATAGAGCCCCGATTTGATAAGTGAATTCAGTGTTCTAACAGATTTATTGTTGAGTAGGGTGACCCTGACCACACATCCCGGAATGCCTGGAACTGTCCCTTATTGGGGGTCTGTGTCCCGGTCACCCTCCACCGGGACAACAGAGTCCCGGAATGGAGCAACACGCACCAGTCCAGCCAGCCAATGAAATGTATTTGCTACATGGTCCTCATTGGCTGGCTGAGCCAGCCAATGAAGACCATATAGCAAATACATTTCATTGGCTGGCTGGACTGGTGCATGCGAGACAGATGGGATGGAGCAGGTATGCTGGTGTTGCAAGTGAGACCCGTGGCTGAGGCTCCCGCCGGCGCTGACCATCTTTCTTAGGCTGACACAGAGTAAGAGTTCCCACTGGGAACTCTTACTTTGTGTCAGCCTCAGAAAGATTGTCAGCATCGGCGGGAGCCTCAGCCGCCAGACTAGGGTGACCACATGTCCCGGAATGGCAGAACAGAAATGTGGTCACCCTATTGTTGAGTGATATAATTTAATATGATTCTCAATGTTTTTCTTGGTAAGATATCTTGGTTGAAAACACAACTCACTTCAGTAGAAACTGCACCTGAATGATGGACAGTCAGACAAGCTTCAGTTGCTCATGGGGTTATTATTAAATCTGCCCACACTTAGCTACATGCATAGATGTAACGTTCCTCTGAGAGCCCAAAGGAGGTAATAAAAAGATCCATAGCACTCACGGTTAATATTCTGCCTGGGAAGCAGAACAGGCTTTCCCAGGACTTATCATCGGCAGGTGATAAAAAAAAAATACTACTCATACAATATATCCATCGGACCACCAAGACCTAAGGAACAGAAGGCCTCCATGAGAGGTGGTTTATATTACCCTTGTAAGCCTTCTAAGTCCTGGGATAGCCTTTTCTGCTTCCCAGGCAGAATTTCACCCGTGAGTACCATGGATCTTTTTATTACCTCCCTTGTAGCTTTCAGAGGAACGTTACGTCTATGCATGTAGCTGAGTGTGGGCAGCTTTTATAATAACCAGACAAGCAACTGCAGTTTGACTGTCATTCAAGAGCAGTTTCTACTGAAGTGAGTTGTATTTTCAAGCAAGATACCTTAACTTGAAAAATATTGTGAATCATATTAAATTAATTCACCAAACAATTCATCTATTAGAATATTGTGAATTTCCTTATCAAATCTGGACTCTATTTAATAATTATTATAATTATATGTTTGTACCTATGGAACTTTTTTTGTTGATGTTTAAGATTTGTACTATATATACAGATCACGCTATGTGTTTTCTTATTCTTTTTTATGTATGCACCTTTCACACAATCCTTTAACCCTCTGAGTGCCAGAAGGGTGTGCAATGCATTGCTTTGCAATGTGTTGCGTACCCCTCGGACACTCGAAGGGTTAAGAAATAACTGTGGTGATATTCCGTTTTCATGTTATTCTCCGTGTGGATATCCTGCATCTATATCATTGTTTACATAAGTGAGTAAAATACTTTTTATTGTATCATTTGTGTTACAAACCGATATATTTTCCTTATCTGTTTATTTTATTTAGTGCTCGCCAACTGAGACTTCACGTAACACTCCATTTTAGATAGAGGATAAGAGATGCTCGTTCATTCATTTTCTCTACTTCAAACTTACTCTATCCACAATTACAGCACTCACCTACTGATTATTCTCAATACTGCATCATGCATTTAGATTTTGTTTGTATTTTAATACATCATACTAAAAATTTCAATTAGCCCCAGTAGCTCCAATAAGATAAGACTGAAATATGTACCTTTCTTTGAAAGAGAAGCATCTCCTTTACTCTAGTTCTACTAGGGATGGGGAAGTGCAAAGCTGAGTACATTTTTTAGGCTCCACATACATCTCAATGAATAGGTCTTAACCCCTTGACGACCCTTGACAGTCATAGTACGTCATGGGTACATCTGAGTTAACGACGCATGACATACTATGACCGTCATGGAAATCCAGGCTCCCCCTGCGGCTGCATGCCGTTCGGGGAGTCCAGAACCACAAACACAAAAAAAATGCTCCATGGTCCTTAAGTGACCGCGGCGTGCGTGCGCGGCTGGTCCTTAAGGGGTTAAAGAGAGATTAATAATTAGATATTAAGGCAAGGTTGAGTATTCAATATACTTTATTATGAAGTGTACCTTTCTTACAGTCCATAATGTTGTCGCCTTTGTTTTATTTTATTGTAAAGTGTTCCCCTCTAGCCCCTTTTCCATACGTAACGCTGCCTACCCTCAGATCAGAAATCCAGTCACTTGTCCGGAGAGATAATGACGAGGGACAATCTTCTGTCTATCAGTATACGGAAAACCCTGCACCCCTTGATGGAGGGCAGGTTTTTCCTTATGTTGACAGAAGATTGTCCCTCATTGTGAACCATCCGGGCTGGCTTACTGCTCTGAGAGAAGGCATCATGACGTATGTAAAAGGGGTGGGAGGGGGACACTTTAATATACAATAAATCAAAGACACCACCACTATGGACAGTTAGAAAGGTACACTTTGATATAAAAATGTTGAAGAATCGACATTCCCTTAATATCTAAACATTACTATCCCTTTAAACGCTAATGTTGGGTGTTCATGCAATCACCTGACATTAGCACTCCCAGAAATGTACTTATTTTCAAATGAGTATACAACATCCTACTACAATGTATGTGTGTGGGGGAGGGTATGTAAGTTACTCTCTTAAACCCCACCCCACCCCTGTTCACATGAATCGATTATAGTATGCATGCTATTAAAAGTATATCTTGGAGTGAAAGATGGGGCTCCCTTCTGTTTCATAAAAGGGCAGTCTATAATTTTGTAGAGAAAGAGGTGAGATAGGGGCTCTTCCCTCCAATTCTCTCTATGCTCACACTCTAGTGCAGTGGTTCTCAACTCCTGTCCTTAGGATCCACTAACAGGCCAGGATTTGATGATTTCCTTGTTAGAGCACAGGTGAGTTAATCATTGTGAATGAGCCTCTGATCACCACACCTGTGCTCTAGCAGAGAAATCCCTAAGTCCTGGTCTGTTAGTGGGTCCTGAGGACAGGAGTTGAGAACCACTGCTCTAGTGCATTGTGTTTATTTCAGAGGATTTGTGACCCCACAACATGTACATTTTGAACACCCTGCTTGTTTAAAAGAAGAGATGCCACTCTTTAACCCCTTAACTACATGTGACGTACCATGACCGTCACAGTCCTTGAAATACTCAAGGACCGATGACGGTCATACTACGTCACGTACTTTTTACTTACAGTGCTCTACCGGGAGCGCTGTACGTAAAAATAGGGCCTGAAATTGACCGCTCCAACATCGGAGCGATCTCTATCAGGCCCCATAGTGACGCGCCATTACACGCGACAGGTCACGTGTACCGGCGCGTCCACGTGGATCTATGCGGTCCTTATGGGACGGAAACGTCCCAGGACCGCCGGTCGTTAAGGGGTTAAAACAAGTGCAGTTCCATATTTGTAGTTGTAAGCCAAGATCAGAGATCTTTTAGATGATGACCCTCCTTCCTGCCTCCTTCTGCACTTATGTCTTACGCTCAATATTATAAAATACAAGAGTAACCCCTTTAAGTCACAGTATTAACCCCTACATTGCCGCTGTGCAGAGGATGTCACTGTCACAACCTTTCGTTGTTTTAGCTTTTCTGCTGAGGAAATCTACATCCCTGTCCTTAGCAGTGAACTTTTGTAGGGCCTGGACTGTTTGGAGATGCTTTTACTGATTTTGAAAGTAAGGATAATCCCAATGTTGGGAGCCAAAAGTTATTGCAGCTCAAACCAATGCACTTTTCTTTTGCTCTTTGGTTAACTGGTACATGTAATGTAACTGAAACAGTTTCATCTAGTTGTGATTTTTCATACACGTAACCCTTTGAGTGCCAGAGAGGTATCTAACACAATGCAACGCAATGCATTGGATACCTCTCTGGCACTCAAGGGGTTCATTTTTATTTTCACATTTAAACTGTACTGACTTATGAATGAAATATCTCCCTGCATTATTTTCCATAATAAACCATTACTAAAACACAAACTTTCATCATTTGTTAATCTTTCATGTTTAGAACACAAACATGTATCAAACACCATTACCTTTTCTGATAAATAAGGAGAATGACCGTTGAAACAATTATTATAAGGGAGATTATGACCAGCACCACAATCACGAAGATAGTCCCTCCAGCTTGGTTAGCTAAAGTCCAATAAGAAACATATGTCAGAAGTATACACCTTTTGATTGTTACCAAATAATAAATCTACCTTAAAGTACTGTAAAGCTTAAAGGAGAAATGGCTCCTTTTAATAATAACCTCAACTTACCTTAACTATAACCAGAAAATCCTAATAGCACTATGAATTTTAATCTTGTGCAATTGTTTAAAGGCATAGTAATGTTTCACAAAAAAAAACCCAGCTCCAATTAATCTTCATAGTATTTGGGCCATGGAGAGTGTTATTTCAGTACTGTCAGAGTTGTAGTTCGAGTACTTGGATGATAAAGTATCCCCCTCACGCCCCTTTTATCTAGCATAAGCCACCTTCTCTTAGATGTGGAATCTGGTCACCTGAGCAGACAGAACACAGCAAGGGACAATCTTCTTACTGTGAGCATAAGGAAAACCCTGCCCCCCTTAACAGGTATTTCATGTTTTCCCTTATTCTAATTGAAGATTGTCCTTCTCTGCGATCCACCAGGACAGTCTTGAGGTGAACAGTGTTACATAAGTAAAAGGGGCAGGAGGGGGATACTTTATCATTCAGTTACTCTTCAGCTACAACACAGACAGTATTGAAATAACCTTCTCCATGGCCCAAATACTATGAAGATCATTTGAAGCTGCTTTTATTGAGAAACATTATGCCTTTAAGAGATAAGTCAAGTTGTTAACCTTGTATGCACTCCCACAAGACCCTTTGACCACCACTCTTTCCTCTACGCTACCTACCCCTCTGGACCATGTATAAGGGGATGAACACAGGCCATTGAATGTGTAGACTTTTCTTAGGTCTTGCTTGCCCATGTGTATCCAGGGCTGGTGCAGGGATTTGTGGCACCTTAGGCAAAACTTCATTTTGCCACCCCCTTGACTCCACCCCTTGTCCCTCCCCTGTATGTGTATAAGTGTCAGTGTTTGTGTTCCCTATATGTGTATGTGTCAGTTTGTGTGTTCCCTATATGTGTGAGTCTGGAAAGCGGGACATTGTCAATCCAGCGGGACAGTGGAATTGGGCCCCAACATCAGGCTGTCCCGCGTAAATCGGGACAGTTGGCAGCTATGGCCGCGAGGGAGGGAGTGATAGCGTAAATCTGTGCTCCCTCGCAGCAGATATATATAAAATAAAATAAATGGGGAAAAAAATTGCAGCTCCCTTGTTTCAGCTTGCCTCTGCTGCAGTGCCCTAAAGTGGCTGCCTAAGGAGCCTTATGCTAGTACCGGCCCTGTGTGTATCCCAGCAAAGACCTTCAAAGAATTCTGTTACTTGGGTGGTTGGCCCTGTCTCTGCTTCACTACCTTTTGGCAAAAATTTACACAGCTGCATGTATCTTCAGTGAGCAAAGGCTTTCTCGTCCCCCTCCCTTCCATCTCAACACCACTGGAAAGGATTGCTAGGGCAACCATGACTTGCCACTTTATCTCTGTGGCGTGTCAAGAACCTCCTGCCTCCCACATGCAGGAGACGTGTGGGTAAGTTATTAATTTGTTTTTTTTAAACTCCATCAGAATTAGGAGGAGCACCAGGTAACAGAGCTTACAATCTAACAGCAGTGACCCACATGACTTGTATGGTTTAATGTGGATCACTATCTTGTAATAGCAAGCCCTGTGGTATCGCTTGTAAAGTTTTCTTTTAACCCCTTGAGGACCAGAAAGATGTTCAATGCAGTGCTTCCCAATTCACTGCACAGCGTCTGGTCTTTAAGGGGTTAATTGTAAGTTCTCAGTATCAATTAGGCTGCTGTCTTTCATTGAAAGCTCTGTGGTATCATTTGTATTGCCATCTCTTAACCCCTTAATGACGCTGGACGTATATATACGTCATGGGTGTATGTCCCTAAAGGACCCATGACATACATGCACATCATTGATTTCAGGACTCCCCACGCGGATGCACACCGTTCGGGGAGCCCTGAATCAGAATTAAAAATTAAAATGCTCTATGATACTTAAGTACCGTTGTGTGTGCGCGCGCCTGTCCTTAACCCCTTAATGCCCGCTGAACATTTTTTTGAATGACTTCCGGGAAGTACATGTATGTCCTCTGTCCACCTGGGACATCCGCTCGGGACGTACATATATGTCCTCGGGCGGTAATGGGTTAATAGTTAGCAATATGGTAATTATATTTTAATTATAAGATCTGTGTTATCATTTGTGTAGTTATCTTTTGATCATACATGGGAACTTTCAAAATTAGCTGACCCCGAGAACGTTGAAATATTAACCCTTAAAGTTTCCAATCATGTGGATTTTATGCATTATGTACCTGCTTGCTGTAACCCATGAGGTGCTCCAGTCAGTAAGTGAGGAACCTTTAACATGTTTACAGATCTCACTGTCAAAACACAAACAGGACAAGCAGGACATCTCCCCTGTACAAATGGCACCAATTTAGAGACTATAGAAACATTTAACTGGGGCAAATCATATAGTAGGTGACACACAGCCCTCTCTCCCTGAGAATTTGGCAGTTCACCCTGACACTTGGGTCAAAGCCTGAGAGTTCCCAGGTGTGCTTTTGATTATAAGATCTGTGGTATAATTTTATAATTATATTTTATTGTATTCAAGGTGGTAATACAAGGAATAAAATGTTGAATGTAGCCTAGCGCACACAACAAAGTAGCCACAGGTCAAATTCCCCTCTATAGCGCCACACACTTATCAGTGCCTGGTACAGCGTCCCTTGGTCTACACACTACTCCCACTGACATTTTCTTTCACAGGACCAGATTTACATCCCAAGCACTCCTAGGCAACACACTCTAGTTGTTGTTAGCTCCGCCCATGGCCACACAACCAATCCTTTTGTTACTTCGCCCCTTACCCATACATTGTTTCCATGCACAGAAAATACTCTTGGCTTATAAGAAGCAAAAAAAAAGCTTTATTCCCTTGGATGCTACAGAGCTCTTCAAAGCATTGCAGATCAATGTGTTGGAGATCTCTAACAACCAAGGGTTAAATAATAGCCTGTAAGGGGGAATAAAACTGATTCAGGGATGCTGAAATTGACCTGACCACACCCACAACATTGATTGTGGGTGTGTCCAGCCCAGTTGAGATGCCACTCAAAATCTGTAACTCTAGGAAGTTGCCTATTCTGCCTATTGGGAAATCCGCCCCTGTCTCCTTAGGAATACTTCAGTGGGGGGGACTGAATTAGGCCTGTCACTATGGACATGAAATCTTGTACTAATTAAGGATTCATTTTTGGACAGCCAGTCCATGAAGAATCGATTCACGGTGGTCATTAGAATTTTCTAAAAGTGGAGGTTTATTATTAAGAGTTGCGATTATTCATTTAACCCTTTGAGTGCCAGCTGGCTATGCAATGCATTACAAAGCAATGCGTTTCGTACTCCTCTGGCACTCAGGGTGCTACAGTAGTCTACAAAACTTTGCTTGAAATATGCTGGAGGTGACTCTAGCACCTAAGGGGTTAATACCATATTTGTTTTATACCTGGTAAGGTTTCCTCTTTACTCCATTCACTCCAAACACCAGAATTTGTTTTCGCTCTTACTCTCACTGTATATCCAGTGTCAGGATGAACATTGGGAACTTCTATGAAGTGCTCCTTAATGTCCTGCAGGACAAAAATCATGGAAACATCTCTAGCAACCAAAAGGTTAAATAATAGCCAGTAAAAGGGGGTACAGAAATTGGCCACCCACTCCATTCAAAATGTGGGTATAGCTAGTACATTGGAGGCCTTTCCTCCTCAACCTCTCCAACCAGTTGCCTACTATGTCTAAGGAGAATTTGGACCATGCTTCCACCAGTGGGCCCTGGGCAGCTGTTTAACCCTTTAAGTGCTAGAGAGGTATCCAATGCATTTCAAAGCAATGTATTGGATAAATTTTTGGCACTCAATGGATTAATAGCAAACAATGGGCAGCCAGTGGTTTTCAAGATGATGTTAAACTATAAATCTCATCAACCCTCTCTGGCCAATGCCCAGCAGAGAATTATGGGAACTGCAGTCCAGGAAAAGCTGGACAGACAGACACAGGAGTAATAGTTCCAAATCAGTAAGCTGCAATCAGAACTAATTCTCAGCTCGACCACCATTTACCTTAAATGTACAATAGAGTTCAATATCAAAACTATACATTGCAAGATCTATCTTGCTGAGTAAAACAAGGATACTGCCACTGAGAAAAGTGTTTATTCAAAAGTTATTGCAGGTCAAACTTACATTTTTTTGGGGTGCAGTATTGCCATGCCCTGACATTTTTTAGTGGCATAGTTGCTACAGCATTCTATTGGAGGTTTGTGGTGAACTGACCAGAGATGTACATAGATTGTTGTAGCAACAGTGCCACCATAAATGTCAGACCATGGAGGTACTGCACCAAAAAATACAATTTTAAAGGGATAGTAATACTTAAAATGTAAAAAAATATATATATTTTGTAGTGTTTATGCCCCTGAATAAAACAAGGGCACTGCCACTGCTGAGATATATTTTACTAAAAAATTAAAACAGCTCAAACTTTAATTTTTTAGGTGCAATATCACAGTGGCCTGAAAATTTATAGTGGGGCTGTTGCTACACCATCCTATGGACTGCTCTGGTCTGTAGACTACAAATCTCCATAGGTTGGAGTAGCAACAGTGCCACTGTAAAGTTTCAGTCCACTGTGATATTGCACCTAAAAAATTAAAGTTTGAGCTGTTATAATTTTTTAATAAAATGTCTCTCAGCAGTGGGAGGATCCTTGTTTTACTCAGGGGGATAAACCCTACAACATATATATTTTTTCATTTTAAGTTTTACTATCCCTTTAAGCTGCAATAACTTCTGAATAAAACGTCTCAACAGTAGGATTACCTTTGCCATATTCAGATGGATGAATCCTGCAGTATTTTTTTAAATATTAAACACTACTATCCATTTAAAGTGGGAATAAAACTCTAACATTTACCAGTGAAAAAGTTGAGAGTAATTAACACTTTTAGTGGCAGAAAGGTATCCAACATATTGCACTGCAACATGCTGGATACCTCTGGCACTCAAAGGGTTAAGCCTTTGAGAGCCAGAGGGGTATACAATGCATTGCAAAACCCCTGGCACTCAAAGGGTTAAAATTGTACAGAAATAAATAGTGATTCTGTTCGCTAATGCAGTCCTGCTTGAATAGACCTATTGATCAGTCGCTCAGCTGTACTCACCTTAGAGGGAACTGCTGGATTCCTTTCCATCGTTCAGGCCTACAGATTGCTACCCTGTTGATATACTGGGGCTCACAATATAGCCATGGCCTCCTGCACAGTACTGCTACCATGAGTAGATTTGCTGATGGGACACTATCAGGTGATGCTTGCCCTTTAACATTGTCCTCTCCATATTAACATTTTGAGTGCCAGAGGGGTACGCAACACATTGCAAAACAATGTGTTGCTTACCCCTCTGGCACTCAAAGATTTAAGATAAGTGTGGGTTTATTACAAGTTAGTGTTCCAATAAAGGCATACTAACACTTGATATATAGTAAACTATATACTGCAGGGTGTATTGTCCTGAATAAAACAAGCTTAGACCCACTGCTGAGAGTTGTTTTCTTCAAAAGTTATTGAGGCTCAAACTTGAATTATTTAGGCACAGTATCTCAGTGGCCTGACATTTTAGTGGTGCTGTTGCTGCACCATCCTATGGAGGTTTGTGTTCAAATGACCAGAGCTGTCCATAGGATGGTGTAGCAACAGAAGCACTGTAACATTTCAGGCCACTGAGATATTGCACTGGAAAATTCAAGTTTGAGTTAGGTAAAGGACTCCTTTAAATATTTACCTGCTAGAGCAGGGCTGTCCAAGTTCAGTCCTCAATGGCTACCAACAGGCCAGGATGTAAGGATGTTCCTGATTAAGCACAGGTGAGTTAATTAGTGGTTCATTCATTGTGATTGACTCACATGTGCTTAATCAGGAAATCCTTACATCCTGGCCTGTTGGTGCCTCTTGAGGACTCAGAATGACTGAGCTTCTGAAAAAAAAAAAAAAAGTACTGTAGGGTTTATCAACCTGAGTAAAACAAGGGTACACCCACTGCTGAGAGGTGTTTTATTCAAAAGTTATCGCAGCTCAAACTTGAATTTTCTGGTGCAATATCTCAATGGCCTGAACTGTTACAGTGGTGCTGTTGCTACACCATCCTATGGACAGCTCTGGTGAACTGACCATAAATCTCAATAGGATGGTGCATCACAGCACCACTGTAAAATTTCAGGCCACTGAGATACTATGCCTAAATAATTCATGTTTGAGCTTCAATAACTTTTGAATAAAATACCTCTCAAGCAGTGGGTGTACTCTTGTTTTACTCCAGCTGATAAACCCTACAGCACATAGTTGTTTGTTTTGTTTTTTTTTACATTCTGAGTCACTCACATGTACTCTAGCACAGGGCTGTCCAAGTTCAGTCCTCAAGGGCCACCAGCAGGCCAGGATATAAGGATTTCCCAGATTAAGCCCAGGTGAGTCAATCACAATGAATGATCCACTGATTAACTCACCTGTTCTTAATCAGGGACATCCTTACATCCTGGCCTGTTGGTGGCCCTTGAGGATTGAACTTGGACAGCCCTGCTCTAGCAACTAAATATTTAAAGGGGTCCTTCACCTAATTGGTGATTTGGGGGAAGGGTTCAAATTTCATCTGAATGTTGTATTACCCATTTTATACTTAGAAAAATAGTTTAGATGATAGTTAGATGATGCTAATTAGGGAATGTCATGCAGGAACTTCTTGTCTTACCCTACATTAATGTCCTCACTCACTTTCAGTGCTAGAAGAAGTTGC
Source organism: Rhinophrynus dorsalis (assembly GCA_037306005.1). Classification (NCBI taxonomy): domain Eukaryota; kingdom Metazoa; phylum Chordata; class Amphibia; order Anura; family Rhinophrynidae; genus Rhinophrynus; species Rhinophrynus dorsalis. The sequence goes on along the minus strand of CM074726.1, from coordinate 139,167,853 downwards.
CAATGCTTTTATGAGCATTTATTTATCCCACCTTTGGATTGAATATGTTGTCCCCATTCAACTTGTTAACTTGTACTTCAAAATCTAAAGGCCTGTCCTTATAAGATATTTCCCAGCTCACATGTAGACTTTGGTTGTTGGTCCGTGATATATGGACAATGTTTGGAGCAGGGGTTTTAACTGGAGAGAGAAAAAAAACAGAGGTTAAAAATTATATAATTTTTTTTGTTCATATATGTTATTTATGTGTTATCAGCTAAAGAGGTGCAATTATGGATCAAACCAACAGCACCATAAGGGACAAATGAACATTTCTTCTGCTTTTTAATACATTAGTTACCCATCTGGCATTCAAATGGTTAAAGGGTAAATAGACTCGTTGTCTCTCTGCTTCAGTTACAAAAAAAAAATAAAACTGATGTCCACCTCCATGGACATGACATCTAGGACTGATGGAAGAGGTTATCCCTTGAACAAGGGCCTTTAGGATTTTTTGGCCATAAAAAAGTAGGCGTTACTACTCCTTTAAATTCTGGCCTGTTAAATGTTGTGATTACCTGTTCTAAAGACAATTATCACAATTATCAAATTTGCTTCCCTGCTGCAATCAACACAGAGGTAGGAGTTAAATGTTGCCATTCCATTCTGCCATCGGTGCTCAAGTTTTGAACTTGTTCTATGGATTGTGAGTCTGGCACAGGAGGATGTCACAATGCTTGACTAGCTTATAGACATTGAAAACAACTTAAAAAAAAAAATCTAGCTACACTTTTGACTCCTTTTGAAGGGAGAGGGGCAAGGGTTGAGTATATAGAAAGGTTTTGGAAGGGTTAAAAGGCACTCAGTCTTGCACAATTTGTTTTCTAGGACTACACCACTGCATTTAACCCTTTGAGTGACACAGGGTATGCATTGCAAAGCAATGTATTGTGTACCCCTCTGGCACTCAAAGGGTTTAAGCAGAACTATCATGCACACACAAATTATACCCAATTAAAGGCTAGTATCTTGTTAATCGTGAAAATAGCCTATTAACTTTAAGTGCCACCATGAGTTGGAATCATAACTACATTTGAATCTTACATCAGTATGACAGTTCAGACATCTTGCTGAAGAGGGATCTGTGCGTCTATGCTGTCCATCCCTGTCTTGTCACTGGTAGGTTATTTGCCAATACAGGCAGACAGACAGTGCAGGTGCAAAGATCCCACTTCAACATTTCTGTGCTGTACTGTTGTAAGTTTCATACGAAGTTATGATTCCAACTCATGCTGGCACTCAAAGGGTTAAGAACGTTTAATACTCTATTTCCATGTTTAATAGGCTACTAGCAACTGGGTATAACGTATGTGTGCATGATAGTTCTGCTTAAAGGGATAGTAATACTTAAAATGTAAAAAAAATATGTTTTAGGGTTTATCGCCGTGAGTAAAACAAGAGTATTCCCACTGCTGAAAGGTGTTTCATTCAAAAGTTATTAATTTCAAAGTTGAATTTTTTAGGTGCAATATCACAGTGGCCTGAAATTGTACAGTGGCGCTGTTGCTACATGATCCTATGGACAGCTCTGGTCCCGGTACCATAAATCTCCATAGGATGGTGTAGCAACAGCGCTGCTGTACAATTTCTGGCCACTGTGATATTGCACCTAAAAAATTCAACTTTGAAAATTAATAACTTTTGAATGAAACACCTCTCAGCAGTGGGAGTACTCTTGTTTTACTCAGGGGGATAAACCCTACAACATATTTTTTTTTACATTTTAAGTATTACTATCCCTTTAAGTCATTTAATTGATCCCTCAAAGCCCAATATATATATATATATATATATATATATATATATATATATATATATATATATATATATATATATATATATATACATATCTACATACATACAAACTGGCATTATTCTGGAGTAAACCAGCTGCAACTTGGGGGGACAAATATATATTCCTAAATTCCCATGGACTTGAATAGAGCTTTTTAACCACATGAGCCACAGAGAGGTCTCCAATCTAAACATTTAACCCTTTGATTGCCAGAGGGGGGTACCCCTCTGCCCTCAAAGGGTTAACATGAAATGGTTTAAAATACCAATTTAATTTACCGTGTATTTAGTTGTCCCCTCTGTTTCAGTTGGTTGACTCCATAATAACTCAGTTGGCGTTTATAAATATGGGCCATTATCCTGGGCCTTGGGGCACCAACTTCGCCACTGTCCTGAACTCACCCCTTCTCTGCAACTTCTAGCATTCTCTGCTCCTTGTACATTGTGTTTCACTGGTCCCTATTTTCCATCAATATCATTGGCAGGTTACAAGAGTCACCACATGGGCTGCATATGGCCCTCAAGTCCAACAATTTGGTTAAAAAAGGAGGTTAACTCTGTGCATTCTAGGAACAATTCAAACCTATTCGCCATTCCCTGTTTCACTTAAACCATAGTTTTGTCCTTTTCCCTGTGCTTTCTGGAATGCCCGCTCCCTTATTAACAAATATAACACTGTGCGTGATCTGTGTTTCTCCTGTTCTCTTCAGTTTCTGGCTCTAACCAAAACCTGGCTGTCTCAATCTGACACAGCTTCCGAGGCAATAATCTTCTATGGTGATCTCTCCTTCTCTCACCCTCCATGTCCAGCTGGATGTGGGTGAGGTCTGAGACTGTTGCTCTCTAAACACTTTCTGCCACCACATCACTCTGCAAGCTGTCTGTATTTTCATTCCCATCTCTCTACAGGTTGTGGTAATCTACTGCCCACCTGCTACCACATGTACACTGTCAAGTTTACTTTCTGACTTCAACTCATGGATTTCTTTTTTCCTGTCATGCAGCACACCCTGCCTTCTTCTGGGGGACTTCAACAGCCCTGTGGATGATCCCTCTGATTCCTGGGCAGCTTGTTTTCTCTCTCTAACATCTGCTTTTGGACCTCAATAACGGATATCTGCTAGTACTCACAAAGTTAATTATTTCTTACACCTTGTGCTCACTAGAGGCTGCACTCTTTCTAATTTTAATGCCTCCCCGTTTCCTCTATCCATTCATTACCTTGTAACATTCAGCACTGCTCACACCTTCTGCAATCCCTGCTTCTTCTTCCCTCTTCACATGCAACCTCAAGTCACTCAGTCTCACTGCTCTCCAATCCTTCCTGGCACTAACAGCCTCGTTACAACATACAACTCTGCCTTTTCTTCCTATTTGAACCGGCATGCACCTCTCTGTCTCTGCCACTCCTGTAAATCTAAACCATGGCCATGGCTTAATAAAAACACCAGCTACCACTGCTCCTGTACCTGTTCAGCTGAAAGGCTCTGGATGAAGTCAGGCTCACTGGCATATTTTCTCCACTATAAATTTATTCTTTCCTACATTTACTCTGCTCTGTCCCTGGCTAAAATACTTTTCTCAACTAATTCACATATGTAAATCCAATCCCTGCCATCTCTTATCTACCTTTGACTCTGCCCTCCATGTGCCTCCCTCCCAAACTCTATACAACTGTGAGACTTTGCTCACTTGATTCTATCCATGAAAATAATACTCCCTTGTGAATATCCTCCTACCCTCCCATGTTCCCCTACTTTCATGCTGGATTCTCACAAGTCATAGAGGAGGAATTGACTAACCTGCTATTCTCCTCTCACTCCTCTACATGCACTCTCACTCTGTTTCCCTCTTACCTCATTCAGTCCCTCTCCCCCACTCTAATCTCTGTACTATTACAGATATTTAACTCCTCCTTTGCCCCTTCTACTTTTTCAGATAACTTCAAACATAGTAACACCTGTACTCAAGGACAATTGCCCTGACAGCACCACACCCTCTTACTATTGACCAATTTCTCTACTGCCTTTTGCCTCAAAGCTTTTAGAAAGCCTAGTCTACTCAGGCCTTCTTGACTTCCTTACCACACACAATCCATACTCAATGCTGCCAGCACTAGTTACTGTACTGCCACCTAGGTTTGTCTCCTCCCACCTCCTCCATTCACTCCAATGACTGCCCATCAGGCTATGGATGTCTTATAAAATACTGCCTCTTAAATTTAAGACCCTCCTCTTCTCTACCCCTTCCTAAGTTTCCACACTTATCTCCCCCCTACACCCCATCCTGCCACCTATGATCAGCCAATGACATTCTTCCTTCAGCTCCTTTTGTGTCTACAGCTCTCTCTCGTGTAAACTCTTTTCCCTCATTGCCCCTTATTTGTGTAATGCTCTACCTCCTAGCCTATGCCACTGCACTTCTCTTGTGGTCTTCAAGTCTCATTAAAATTACATCTCCTGAACAAGGCTTCAACAAGCTATAAGGCACTGACGTCATACATCCAAGGCTCCTATAATTTACTTATTTATGTTCCCCCTGTAATCTACTTTTAACCCATGTGTTTTCAGTATGTCTCCCTTTACCATTTTAGATTGCAAGCTTTCAAGCAGGGACCTCATTTCCAGTGTTTTCATTCCCCTAAGCACTTTTCACCGTGTATTGTCCAAACCCTTAAATTGTAATGATCTATGTCAACTTATGGCACTATAAATAAATATATACATATAAATAAATCAGGGACAGTTACATGATGTGCTCCTCCATCTTACAGACATCCCCTGGGTCGGCACTCAACAGTTTGAGTAAAAGCATTCTGAGACTTTTAGCGTTTATTTCCTAGGATCTGCTCAGTTTCTGGAAGTAAAGAAAGAACTACACATCCCAGTTATTGATGATCCAAATCTTAACCCTACTCTTGGAATGTTAAAAGAGCAGTAAACTTTTTTTTTATGAAAAACCTATATGTGTTAGAGCTTTTCCTGCTGAGTAAAACAAGGTCACCCCCACCTCTGTCAGTTGTTTTATTGAAACTTTATAACAGTTCACGTTACCAGGAAATGAATTTACTGTGTTTACTTCCTGATAGTTCTAACTGACAGGAAGTGACTTGTAGGTTCTATCACATTCTATGGAGAACTGTAAGTCACTGACTTTCTTCTGCATTGGAATGTACCAGAATAACTAATTGGAATTTGACCACTAGAGGGCATTGCTAATAAAAAAAAACACAGGTTTAAACAGTAATAACTGGAAATATGCATATTAGCAGTGGGGGGTACACTTATTTTACTCAACAGGAAACACCCTACAATATATATTTTTTTCATAAAAAAGTTTACTGCTTCTTTAAGATACAATGACTCAAGTTCCAGAAGTATGACTGTTAGTGGAACACCTGCAGCTCAAACAGGATCTGGCAGCAAAAAGAGAGATCTCTGTTGGGAGAAGCTTAAAGGGTTAGTAATACTTAAGATGTAACAAATATATGTTGTAGGGTTTATGTCCCCGAATAAAACAAGGGTACTCCCACTGCTGAGAGATATTTTATTAAAAGATTATAACAGCTCAAACATGAATTTTTTAGGTGCAATATCACAGTGGCCTGAAAATTTACAGTGTACACTGTCCTATGGAGATTTATGGTCTACAGACCAGAGCAGTCCATAGGATGGTGTAGCAACAGCACCACTGTAAATTTTCAGGCCACTGTGATATTGCACCTAAAAAATTAATGTTTGAGCTGTTATAATTTTTTAATAAAATATCTCAGCAGTGGGGGGTACCCCTGTTTTACTCAGGAGGATAAACCATACAACACTTTTTTTTTTACATTTTAAGTATTACTATCCTTTTAATGCTTATATTGCGTAATTTACCGACTCAACAGAAGCAGAAAAGTCTTCAATCAAACATGGTCAGTGGTGCATTAATACTTAAATTTGAATACTGCTTACTAAAATGTACATGTATTTGCACTTATGGTGTGATCCAGTTATCAAGGGGTTTATTTAACCCTTTGAGTTTCAGAAGGGTATGCACACATTGCTTTGCAATGCATTGCTTACCCCTCTGGCACTCAAAAGGTTAAAAAATAGCTGCAATTATAAATACTGTACCTGCTTCTGCTACTATTGTCATAAAATTCAAATTATGCTTGGATGGAATTGTGGGGGTTTGTAATTAGATCCACAAAGTAAATACACGTTAATACTTAAGAAGTAATGCAATTTAAAGATGACCAATCTAACTTTTTTTTTTGCAAATATAAATTGCAGGCACCACTACCTGTGTACACAGGAGAAGTACTTTTCACTATACTGGTTTTTAGAAACACCCTCTTAGAAGAAGAGACAGAATAACTGTATGGGAACCTGGAGCTCTTTGATAGTAAAATATATGTAATATATATACATATATATGTATGTATAAAAGAGGAAGCATCATGTGACTTAATTTATGTCTCCCTCAGGAGACAAACACCCCCAGGGGCAGCAATAAGAAACAGTTATGCAAAACTCCTCTATACTGCCTCTCCCATTGGTACAAGATGGGGCTTGATTTTCCCCACTCCTATGAAAATCTCTGCAAGGACTTCATCCTCCACAGCAGTACACATTTGCCACCTACACAACTTCAGCCTCCAACACAATACATACCTCCTCACCTCGCCCTATCCGACTCACATTCACCTCCCACTGTTCAACTCTCATACGTTATGTCCCTACTATTCGCAGACTGCTGTCTATTCCTCTACCTTCCCCATTATATCTAGGGTTTGTCCATACTAACTTTGCTTTTGTCATGAAGTTGTATACATCTCAGTGGTGAAGTCAGCACGATTTGATTTTTATTTCTTTCTATATCTATGTATGTGTGCTTCTCTCATGACACCCTCTTCTTGTATGTTTGTCTGTAACTGTTTCTTTCTTGAACCCCTTGTCTCAAGGCTCTATTTGAGTGTGCTGTATGTCTCACTCTGTTATAGACAACACCTAATTCTTTTTGCTAGTATGTATAAATATATTTCTAGAAAGTGAAAGGATCACTCACTGGTCTTTTCTGAAAAACAGAAATGTATTTAAATAACATTAGTGTTATTTGAGTGCTAAAGAAGTATCCAACGCATTGCTATATAAAAAGTTTATAAAAATTGCTTATAAAAGTATTTCACAATGTCCATGTGTGCTGAACAGGGCAATTATAAAGAGCCCTGAGTCCCCATCTGAACTGTGAATGGAAGCTCACTAATATAGGTTAACATCAGTTTAGTTATAATCTTCCATTTCTTCCCTTCCAATTTGTGAGCCTTATTCCTTATGGTCCATATTGCCACAGGGTTAAACAGACTCCTTTCTGTCAGACACGGACATCTGGGAACCCAAAGGGAGGCCCCCTGAAAATTCTGATGAGGCCGATACTTTAAAATACTCCTAGTGCTTATTTCCTTATGACTCTACATTACCTGGCTTTGGGGCTGCACATGGAGCTATTGTTCAGTTGCATCTTGTAAGCACAAGTGCCACAATTTTGATTTTATACATATACATGGGTAGTTCAAATCACTGTTTTTTTCCTAATTAAGTTACACAACAAAAATGGGTAGAATTTCTATAAAACAACAAATATCAAACACAGAAGAGTATACACTGATGTATGCTTCTTTTCAGTGACATAAAAACTTACTGAAGTTATGAAGATCCAGATATTTTATAAAGGGTTTAATGGTTGCAGATTTGTTTGTGACTACTATAATAAACTCGCACGGATGTTGATTTTGATATTTTAAATGACACCCAACAGGAACTCCGTTCTTATATATATAGTGCTGGCATGGCTCTCCAGACTCCAATAAGTGTTCAAACCTACAAAAAAAAATAAAATCAAAATTAAAAAAAGTTAATCCAAAATTCAATTGATTATGACTTTTGAGTTGAAGCAATTGAATAAACTTAAATGCTATTTTCTATAGTGATGGTTTTCATACTGTGCTCAGTGGAACCCAGTGAAAGGGGATTCCTGTAGCAACTGTAAGTAATGGGGGACAGTGGAACAAGGCTGGTGTGGCAGTCAGTGACATGTAAGATTGCATCATTTCACACAGAGAGGCTGATGTTCTAAGAAGAATTGAAGCAACTTAACTGCACTCTAGCGGACAAACATTTCCAATATTCCTACAGATTTAAATGGGGCTTTACAATTTATTGGAGTCCTCAAACATTCATGACATTGTTACCCCTTTGAGTGCCAGAGGGGTAGGAAACACATTTCTCTGCACTCAAAGGGTTGGACACCCCATTTAAATGAATAGGGCTTTATTGTCCTTATGGCGGGCTCTGTTTGACTTGCCCAGAATTACTCCAATTCTTGTTAATTTTCAGCCTCTAATTTCCTTTAGATTGCTCTTGTAATGAGCACTATAACCTAGTCCCCTTTATAAAAGAAATATTATAAGATACAGTTACATGATCTCTTACCCAGTACAATTAACCTAATAGATTACTCTTACATTACTGGTACCAATCAGCACCCTAATGCATTTAACACTTTGAGTGTCAGAGGCACTCAAAGGGTCAAGACTAATAGAGTATTAGCCCATTTGGATGCTAAAGACCACTCCATTGTGTAGCTCACCACACCTTGGAGGCCCTGCTAGCTTCTAAGGGGTTAAAAAGCTCAGATGTTCAGGTTTAGCATTTAAAATGGCTTCACTACTGCAAAATATTTGGGAACCACTTATCTAGGGTTCTGTGGAGGAGCAGTTCTGGAGCAAATCACCACCATAGGAGAAAAATTAAAAATCCCATTGATTTAAATAGGGTTTTAACCCCTTTAATGCTAGAAGTTGCACAGGTAACGCTAAATGCAGCTCACCCGACTTTAAATTCAGAAGCAGTGATATTAAGGCAAGGCTGCTTTAAAGGGACAGTAATATTTCACAAAACCAGCAGCTCCAATTACAATAATCTTCATAGTATTTGAACCATTACTGTCAGATTTGTAGTTCAAGAGTAAATGAATGATAAAGTATCCCCCTCCTGCCCCTTTTACTGATGCAACATTGCTCACCTCAGAGCAGCAAGACTGTCTGGATCGGTCTCAGAGAGGGACAATCTTCAGTTAGCATAAGGAAAAACCTGTCAATGGGGGCAGAGTTTCCTTATGCTCACAGTAAGAAGATTGTCCCTTTCTGTCATCTATCCAGTCCCAGGACCAGATTCCACATCTGAGGGGAGATGGCTTACACTAGGTAAAAGGGGTGGGATGGGGATACTTTATCATTCAGTTAGTCTTGAACTACAACTCTGGCAGTATTGAAATAACACACTCCATGGCCCAAATACTATGAAGATTAATTGAAGCTGCTGTTTTTGTGAAACATTACTATCCCTTCTCTCCACAACTCCAGGAGAGCCAGAATATTGCAGCAAAAAAAGATTTTTCCTGTGCGTGGTACTTTCCTGTATGACATTTGTTTTGTTTAGTAGATAAGAAGGAAAGTCGCCCAACTGCAGGCAGGAATTCCTGTTTTTGGTTAGTGCTCAGTAAAAGCAAGGATGTAGCTATGCATTAGATACATCTTTGGCACTCAAAGGGGTTAAAAGTCACATTTATATTAAAGGGAGATATGGGAATGTTCAAGTGTCTGCATTAGTGCTAATACAAACACCATATTGGAGAGCTTACTTTAATATATATCAGCTTTGGAATTTTAAAAATAAAAGCATTACTCACATGTAATTATCCACCAGCTTTGTAGTCCATATAGCAGGCTATTGAATAAAACCCATCCTGCTGGGGATTCTCCCATATATCCAGATGCAATAAATGATTAAGCCGAACTCTTCTTATAAAAAAAAAAAAAAATCTTTTTTTGTAGGTACAATAAAATCATAATAATTAATTCTGCAATCATCAGTTCACCGCGTTTCTGAGCACGCTGCTCTTTCATCAGGAACCAGATAGTAATACAAAAAGAACAAACAAACGCTGGATTTTGCTGCCCTGAAATCCATTCTCCCAACCAACAGAATAGAGATCCAAATGAGGCCAATCTGTTGTAACACTCATTAGTACAAACCTAGATGGAACACATCCTCTTTAATTTATATCCCCAATTTATATTCTACATTAGAGACCATTTCCATGTAATATAATATACAACCTCATTATAACTTTATTGGATCCCACCAACATTAAATGATATATCCCTTGCACACTTCTAAATATATCCCAAATTCATAATTTCAAAAGGTCTTCCTTCACTTTATATTCTGAATTAAAGGTGATTTCCATTAAAGGGAAATGGTACACCTCATTAATATCTCCACTTTATCAACCTAAAATTATAAACACCGTGCAGACGACACCATTCTCTATACTAAAAACTCAAACATGTCACACCTTGAGGCCATATTACAACATGATTTCTGTGAGGTTGAAAGATGGGTAGCAAGGAACAAATTGTTTTTAAACACAGACAAAACTGTCACAATGATATTTGGTACAAAAAAACAAAAACTGCGTAAACTCGGGAATACCCACCTATCCATTGTAACGGAGTCTAATTGTAAATTGGCCCCAGTGGACTCCTACAAATATCTTGGTATGTGGCTTGACCCCAACCTCACTTTTGGACATCATATTGACAAGTTAACCTCCAAGCTTTATCCTAAAATCAGTACTCTTTTTAGACACAAATCATGTTTAAGTCCCCTGGTTACAAAACGTATTGTGCAACAGACGTTGCTGCCTGTCATAGACTATGGTGATGTAGTTTATGCTCCAGCACCAGAAATCCATCTTAGTAAACTTGACACCCTGTATAATTCAATATGCCACTTTAGCCTCCAATGTAATTACACTACTCATCGCTGTGATATGTTAAAAGAACTAAACTGGTTAACACTCAAATCTAGACGTGCCCTTCACCTTTCTTGCTTAGTACACAACCACTTCTCTAGAAAATTACCACACTATCTGAGCAGTTTGCTCACTCCTGCTCTCCATACTAAGTATAACCTCTGCTCCACCGCAAACAACTCGCTACGTATACCACAATACAAGAAAGAAGCAGGAAGATCTGCCTTCTCCTTCAGAGCGCCAAAGGCCTGGAACAATCGGCCTGAAGTAATCAAATCTGCTCCCAGTCTAAAATCCTTAAAAATAAATGCTTCTCTATATCTAAAAACAGAGTGTAACTGTTTATAATTTTAAAATTTCCATATGTATGTATATTCATATGTGTATGTATGTATATATAATAACATGTAATATATAATGTTTCTCAATTTGTGTTTAATTGTGCAGCCCTCTACTGTCCAGGACATACTTGAAAACGAGAGAAATCTCAACGTATTCTTCCTGGTAAAACATTTTCTAAATAAAATATATTACTGATATCATATTCATCACTAAATCTTTCTTCACTTTATAATCTACATTAAAGGCAATTTTCACTAAAAACGCTGGATTCTGAAGCTCTGTGTTGGATTCTAATTGATAAATTGGGGATATAAAGTAAAGAGGATGTGTTCCATCTAGGTTTGTACTAATGAGTGTTACAGTATATAGTGAGGGGTTAAATTATCAGATTGGCCTCATTTGGATCTCTCCATTCTATTAGATTTCAGGGCAGCAAGATCCAGCGCTTTTGTTTGTTCTTTTTGTATTACTATCTGGTTCCTGATAAGAGTGGCGTGCTCAGAAACGCGGTGAACCGATGTTTGCAGAATTAATTTTTAAGATTTTATTGTACCTACAATAAATCATTTTTTTTAAGTAGAGTTCAGCTTAATAATTTATTTTATCCAGATATATGGGAGAACCCCCAGCAGGACGGGTTGTATTCCTGCATATCTATAGCTGGCTAAAAAGCCGGCAGATAATTACATGTGAGTAATGCTTTTATTTTTAAAATTCCAAAGCTGAAATATATTCTAGTAAGTGCTCCAATTTGGTGTTTGTGTTTCTATATTCTGAGGATCCTGGAGGTCTTTCGGTTTGGTGGGGAGCAGCTCTGCATGTTGGATGACGGAATCCTTCATGGATGCAAGCTGTCCATTTTTAACGGATGAATATTTAGTAAGTGCATTGGAAGCGGGAGGATTTCCTTATATTGAAAAGATTTAATTCACTATTAGTGCCCCTTCTCTTTTGTCTTTTCATTAGTGCTAATAGTTTGCTCTGGAATTCTTCTAAGTGTTTAAAGGGAATCTATCACCCCTTTATAACTTTGTGTAAATAGTTTTCTTATATAGCAAATATGCTTTAAAGGTTATTCATTTTTTTTTTTTTTTTCCGCTTCTTTACAGAAATTAGAAGAATTAATACAACCACACGCTTGCTTCTGGGCAGGCTGCGGTTACCTGATCCTGTCTGTAAGCTGGAGCACTCTCATTGGTCAGAAATCAATCTGTGCCAATCAGAGCGCTCAGCTTCAGTCCTTGTCTAGTCTGCCCGTTCATGTGATAGCTCCAGGAGCGATCATATGTATTGGCATTCTGATTCAAAACGGCAGTGTGCGTGACACTGTCTTTGGGTCTGCTCTGTGCCTCTCTTCCTTACTATCAAAGTAAGGGAGAGAGAAGCAGAGAGCAGACACATAGATTAAATCAGGCAATACTTGGGGGTATTAACCCCTTCAGTGCTGGGGTCTGGCTGGATGCAGGTCCACTTCTGACCTGCTAAAAGCAACTTTTTTTTTTATATAAAATTAAAAAAATAAAAATGTAAATTAAATTGTATTAAAATAAATATTTTAAATGTACAAGAAAAAATGTGAGTGTGATTTTTGTGGAGCCATGTAATATGCTTATACACACCGTCAAATTATATAAATGAAAAAGTGGGAAAATAGGGTGGGAAAGAGGGACATGGGGATTTTCACCCGGGGAAACAGTGCCCACTTAAAACTGCCCATTTTGTAGGTATGACTGACCGGTCATACCTTTCATGCAGTCTCCATAAAAATGTAACCCACTGAGCCCAAAAAATGCCAAGAGGAAAAAAATGGCATTTTTTTTTTTTTTTAGTTTTATTTAATTTTAATAAAGTAAATAGTGGGTTATCCATGTAAATGTTGTATCAAAAGAAAGCCCTATTTGTGCATAAAAAAGGTATATCATTTATGTGGCTGGAATAAAAACACTGTTGAACAAAACATAGTCAAAAAAGTGTTACAGATTACCTTGGTTCTAGTGCCACCACTTCAGGCGATGCTCGAAATGACGCGTCAACATGCAGCATGGATGCCGCCAGAATGACGCATGGTGGGACGCATCAAAGCTAGATGTGTTATCTGCAGGCGCGAGGCTTCAAGCATGCAGCAGGCCTCTGTTTTATGTGTTTGATTCCTGTAGTCTCCTCCTGCCTACTTCCTCCCTCTGAGCTGCTCCTCTTAACTACTTCCTGAGGAAGGGTTTAAAGGGCAGACTCCTGACGCAGTTGCCCTTGCGTTGTTGTACAATAGTTCTGTTTCCCTTGGGCTTTGTGTATGACCTGGCTAGTTTGAACAGCCATTCTGGTGCTGACTTGTGGCTCTGTCTGACTAATCTTTTGCCTGCTCCCAATGTGTAATGGACACCCAATCTGGTGAGGACCTGTGGCTCTGGCCGACTACCTGAACTGTGTATGACCCGGCCTGTCTGTCCATCCATTCTGGTGTTGACCTGTGGCTCTGTCTGACCAATTTCCTTGTGCATTCCGATTTGGCTTAGACATCCTTTCTGGTGCAAACCTGTGGCTCTGGCTGACTACCTGCTCCATGTATGACCTGGCTTGTCTGGCTACCCACTCTGGTGTTGACCTGGGGCTCTGTCCACCTCGCATCCAGCATACCAACGCTTCAGTGGATATCCTATCTTGTGCAAACCTGTGGCTCTGGCTGACTACCCGCTCCGTGTATGACTCAGCTTGCCTGACTATCCTTTCTGGTGCTGACTAAGGGGCTCTGTCTGTTTCCTCCGTGTGTTGGTCTCCGCTCCACAGACACCCATCTTAGTTCAAACCTGGGGCTCTATAAGACTTCTAGTTTACTGACTGCAAATTGAGTTAGTGCTAGTCCGTTCCGAATTAACTCGAGTCTCCAGTGGGCTGAGGCCTAGTCTCGGACAGTGTGGAATGCTATTTCTGATACAGTGCTTGCCTCTTTGATCACCCTCTGTGTGTTATCCATTTATTTGCATTACTGTGATTTTTCTAATAAAAGATTGTTTTACTTTACCGTACTGACTCCTGGTTCATTCCTGGGAACCATGACAGTACGCAAGGGCCATGAATACTGAGGGTAATAGCAATTAAGCTTTTCAAAGTATCCTGGATAGGATGGAGACACAAGATCAACGTATTGATCAATTGTCTTTTGCCTTACAAATTTTGTTGCAGCACAGTGTGCATTTTGAACAAATAAGCTGACAAACGGTGGCCTCCACCCTCTGTACCGGTGGTTCATATCTCTCCTGATGCAGGCATGATCAAGAGGTTGTCTGGTTCTGCTCAGCCGCCACAGCGGTATGGGAGAGACCCAGAATCATGTCGTGGGTTCCTCAACCAAATTGCCATGTATTTGGAAATGGTGCTGCATGCCTTTCCAACTGAGAGCAGTAAGGTCGGCTTCCTTATCTCTCTCCTTACGGGCAAGGCATTGGCCTGGGCCAATCAATTGTGGGAAACAGCTAAACCTATTTTGCATAACATCACGGAGTTTTTTGAAGTCATTAAAAATGTGTCTGACTTGCCAGGCCGTGTGGTCTTGGCTTCGAAAAACCTTTTGACCAGTCACCAGAGCGCTCGTACTGTGGCGGAGTACGCCATTGAGTTTTGCACTCAGTGTAACGGATCCTACCCATTACTTGACCCCTTGTCTGGCCCTCGAACTCTTCATCCAAATAGTCTGGACATTTAGGGCTGTTTGGACTCTATACTGTGCCTTGTCGTACGAACTGGCCAGCTATTACCTAAGAGCAAAGACTTCTGTTCATAGACTTTGGTTCCTGTACTGTCGAATGGTCTATGTTTAATGTATTGTTGTGGTCGAGGGTTTACACACTCACCAATTACCAGTGGTCGGGGACCTGCGCGGTGTGCGATCAGTGCCATCAGATCAAACATTCGGCGGCGGAGGCAAGAGGTGAAAGCTGGGTCACTCAAAACCCTGGAGTAGGCATGCAGATATCTTCCATAGCCTAAACTGGGGAACCATAGGCAGCTCAGGATTGGTCAAGGTTGGAGCAGGGCATTCAAAGTAGTCAAACAAAGGCTCCAACCTTGGGCCACTGTCCCTAAGATGTGTATTGCAGCCACTCCAGCCATTTGACTATGTGACTGTAGCTAGACCCCCTGCTGTATGTTAATAAAGCCAATGTGAACTGCAGTCAGACCCCCTGCCGTGTGGTAATTAGTTCAAGCCCTCAAGTCTTTGTTCATCAAACCCTTTTGTATCTGAAATGTAATCATGTCTGAGTTATTGTATCTTTTAAGACCATCTGTTGCTGGCCTTTGTCTGATGTTATTGTGACTAGATCACGCCCTGTTGTATCTGGTCTCCCCCATACGTTTCAGTGTGCTTGCTGTATATAAATATCTGTGGGTTTGGTCAATAAAGTGAGTTATGTTTTGGAGTGAACCAGAGTCCTGGAGTCTTGTATGTTCTTATGGTATTAAAGCGGCCACTCTGACACCCATCTGAGCCCAGGTTCCTGCATCGTTCGACCATCTGCTGCCAGCATCCTGCTACCCAACTTCTGATACTGTCAGACGGCAACGTGGACTCTGCCTTGCTTCCTCCAGTTCCATTAAAACCTTCGATTCGAGCTACGGAGTGCTCAAACGGCTTGGCAACCGCTACCCTTTGTTCCTGTGACACTTTTCCTGTTCTTCATAGCCCGGGAGTAGAGGCTTCACTCTCTACTGCCCGGTGTTCCAGTTCTATGATGCTCGACTGTTTGAGACCCCATCGACCCCTCCTCGATCCGCATCCTTCGGCGTAGTGTCGGCTACTCCGGGGTTCAACGCCACTTTGATTCGACCACTGGACCGTTGCTCTGCTCGACCGGTGCATCTGACAGCGCCAGTCAGGCGTTGAGACAGAGAGACCCGGGAACGACGGCGGAAGGCGACGCGGTCCCTTCTTAGCTTCCGTTACACTCAGGCAGCCGAGGAAAGCTGGAATAACGAGGCCCTGGTAGCCGCCTTCTTCCAGGGGCTTAGTGATACTAGTAAGGATGAAATTGCGGCCTGTGATTTACATAATGTACTGGATGACTTAATTTCATTCTGTATCCTGATAGATACCAGGCTCAGAGAGCGAAACTTGTTTAAGGAGCGCCTGGGGAGGGCTCCGGGCCGACTAGCTCCTCATAATACTTGCCCACCCTATCCTGCCTCACCTCCCATGCCTAATGAGCTGGTATATGGGGAGAGCGAACTGGTGCAGGTCTGTGCTACCTGGCTTTCAAAGGAGGAGAGGGCCTTCAGGAGGAGGGAAGGACTGTGTCTGTACTGTGGAAAAGCAGGACATATGCTGAGGTCCTGCCCAGTACGTCCGGGACGCCCGCACCTAAGATCTTACTGGGAACAGATCTTGCGTGGCATTTTGCTGTCCCCAGAAAATGTTTATGATAAGACCATGCTGTGGGTGTGCATCTCTTGGGAGGACAAGTCGGCCTCTGTCCCAGCACTACTTGACACAGGTGCTGCGGGCTGCTTTATTGATGCATAATATGCGGCCTGTAAGGAGGTTCCGTTACAGTCCTGTTCTGCTCCCCGTAGCCGTGGAGGCGATTGATGGTAGACCCCTGCTAACATCTCATATTACTCATAAGACCACTCTGTTAACCCTGAAGGTGGGAACCCTTCCCACCGAAACCCTGAAGTTTCAGTTACTTAACTCCCCACATTATGCTATTGTACTGGGGTTTCCGTGGTTGCAGGGAGTAGCAGGTAAGAGGGATAACAATGTGTAATGTTGGTATCTGATAAGCAGAGAGTAGTAGGTAAGAGGGAGAGCAGTGTGGAATTCTATTATCTGGTAAGCAGGGAGCAGCAGGTAAGAGGGAGAACAGTGTAGAATGCCAGTATCTGGCATTTCAGGGAGTGATAGATGGGATGGAGAATGGTGTGAAATGTGCATATCTGGCTAGCATACTTGCTAGTACTGTCTAATCTGTAAATACTACCAAATAATAAAGCCACATACCTCAAACAATTTTTTTAAAATAAGTGTCTAACATAACATACAGGAGATTTTGAAAGCTTTTTCTCAATTATTTTATTTTAAGGTGTTAAGTTCCATTTTAACCAATTTGAATGCACTTCCTTTGCAAGTAAAACTTTCCCTAATTATCAAGGTATCCGAATGAGAAGTCAAAGCCTCATACACTGAAAATCATCATCTTTATATTTTTCATTTTATTACTGTTGTGATAGTAATCCATTTCCTCTGTAACTTACTGTGAATCTAGCTCCATTTACTCATTTCTAAAGTTCACTTTCACTTCGAAAATTAGCCCACAAAAGGGTGTACAAACAGAAAAAAATTAAATAAATAGCACTAAAGTATAATGATGTAATATATAATACTAGTGTAAAAGACTGTGTACACGGGCCAAAGTCCGGGTAATGTTAACCCTTTGAGTGCCAGCGGGGTACGCAAAGCATTGCTTTGCAATGCGTCGCATACACCTCTGGCACTCAAACGGTTAAGAGGCTGCTACCTCACTGCTCCACGAGATACAGTCTTGCATCGCCTCACTCACGCTATGGAAGCATGCGCAGTAGAGACTGGCTGAATGTGGGCAGTCTCTACTGCGCACGACTGCATCGTGACAAACATCCTAGTGAATTATTATGTAGGATATCTTACAAATCACAACACAGAGAAAGTACAATGTAAAACTAAAGACATGATCTCTCAAGAATATGTAAGTACACAACAGTAAATGCAACTTATTTTACGGGCTTGATTCAAACTTGGTATTTTAATCTCAAGAGAGAAAAGATATTAATAGAAAACCAAACTTTAAGGTACGTAAAATCCGGGATTCCTGGGACACGTTCAGTAGGTCTATACAGACTGCTTTTGATCCAGACTGGTGGCAGGTGGATACACAGACTGTGAAGTGGCTCGACAAGTAAAAACGAGACGGGCTGATACCGTGGAGAACATAGGCAGATTCTCCATGGTTCCAAAGTTTTGAACTGCATATTTTAATGGTGTTTTGCAAACAATCCATTTTCTGTTTACCTATATCTTTGTAAACAGCCAAGTATCTTAAAGATTTTATGTACAATACATTTTGTTATACACTGAATGTCTTGTCGCTCTTTTGAGGTGACAATACTAACTGTGAAGTTAAAAAATAAGTTGCATTTACTATTGTGCATTTTTATTCACGTTTGCCTGGGAGCAAATATATTTTAATAAAAAAAAAAAAATATATATATATATATATATATATATATATAATCTCTATCTCTCATCCTTTTAGACTTTCCACTTTACTTACTGAGTGTACAAACGAACGTGTCTATCTTGATCTACCATCCTGCATCAAAAGGAAAAATTATATCAGAACAGAAATGAATGAAGGGTACAATACATACATGTACAGATATACTGTCAGAATGACCACAAAGCATACTGTGAATACAGATTTCATTATGTGTAATATACATATCATACACACAAGAAACTAAACTTTAACGCTTTTGAAAAATGGCCCTTTGTTCAAAAGAGGGGTGGAGGACTTCTGAGGCAAACCATTTGCACTATAGGGTGGAAGTAAAAATTCCCCAAATTCCCATTGATTTAAATGGGAATTTCATGTTTAGAAAGTTTGGCTGTATGATTGTACCGGAGCACTGCGTTTGTTCTTGTTTGCCTGTGTGATCTTATAAAGTGCTTTGAAGCGCATGTACTAAGTAAAAGTGGAGCGAATCTTGAGCAAACTATCACCTCTGTGGAGCACATAAAAAAAAAAAAAAAAATCAACCCTTTAACTCTTTGATTGCCAAAGGGGGTACGCAGCTCATTGCAAAGCAATGCGTTGCCTACTACCAAGGCATTCTAACAGCCCGAGTGGCGTGCAGCTGCGTGGGGACCCTTGACTGTCATGGGTCCTTTAGGCATGTTCACCCCATGATGTACATGTACATCCTTGGTCCTTAAGGGGTTAATGAAGTTTTCAAATATGTAAACTTCAATCAGTCATGCATTGGCTATCTCTCTGGCGTTCAAAGGGTTAATACACCAGTCTCCGAATATTGGTAGCAAATGAAATCGCACCACTCTGACATTTCATTGATCTGTTGCTCTCAGAGTGCAGGGAAATCAACCGCACATTCCTAGCAAGATAAGAAAAAAGACTAAAATGTTTCTTTGGGGTTAGATGGAATTCTTACACAGGGAAGACTTGCCTGGCATTCTGGGAGTAAACTGCCCTTTTGGACATGGCTAGTCTGAGAAGCACATAGACATTTATCCTCTGCAATGACATTAGGGAGCTAGTATTTGAAGCTCCTGAGTAGTGATTACATGTAAAACAAACAAATTACATTTTATTGAATCACTGAGTATTTCACACTTTTTCTCTTTCTTTACAATTTCACGGATACCAACCAGTACAGCAAACTGTAGGTAGTGTTGGGTGGTGCATCCAGACCATGCTGCCATGTGCAATTCACATACTCCTCTTTGTACCAAAAGCAATCAAAATTTCTGATGGAGGTATTTGGATTACCTGTCGAAATAAAACATTAAAAAGCTGATGTCTATTTTAGAACTTCTCCAGCTATGAATACCACAATTAAATGGAAAGTCTGGTTTTATCAAGTTTGTTCCTCTGTGACAAATCTCAAATAGCCAATGGAGGTGTACTGTACAGTCCATATCAGGTTCTGTTATAATAAATATAGATAACCACATCAGAAGTTCTCTCTCTCTCTATATATTATATATATATATATATATATATATATATATATATATAAAGTTGCTATAGATCAGCACGCTCAGGAATCTTTTCATTTAGTACAAAAGGGTCTTTATTCAGGATCAACGTTTCGATCCCCACAGGGATCTTTGTCAAGCAAAGATCCCTGTGGGGATCGAAACGTTGATCCTGAATAAAGACCTTTTTGTACTAAATGAAAAGTTTCCTGAGCGTGCTGATCTATAGCAACTTTACAAATTAGGTTTTATTCGCCACCCAGGCATTTACATACATATCGAGAGTGCTTCCTGACAGTGCTATATATATATATATATATATATATATATATATATATATATATATATATATACATACATATATATATATATATATATATATATAAATATAATTTTATGGTACATATTAACACCCTGTCACGGTTTGTTAAGACTCTCAGACGTAAGGTTTAGGTAAAAACATAACTTTATTGAAAAGTTAAAGGCAATCCCATAGGGTTTTCATACACATACAAACAATACATAGCAGATAATGATAATCGTAAATAGATTCTACCGGCCTTGCCAATATACCAGGCAAAGCAACCCAGGCGAGTCTGGAACAAGAGGCTCTACCGGCCCAGCCAATATACCGGGCTGGGCAGCCTAACGGGATACCAGTGTAGTAGACTCTACCGGCCTTGCCAATACCGGGTAAGGTAACCTTAAAGGGATAGTAATACTTCGTTTTAACTTTATTTTATTTTGTAGGCATTAAAAAGACATGAAGAATGATATAAGTCTTATCTCTCAAACCTTTATGGTTTAAGAGATATTCACAAACAAAGTATCCCCCCCCCGTTCAACCAGATCAGAAGGGAGGTGCCCAGGTAGACTGCAGAGAGGGACAATCTTCAATTAAGATAAGGGAAAAAGCTGAAAAACTTGTCAAGGGGGGGAAGGGCTTTCATTGTTTTCATACAAAGAAAATTGTCCCCTTCTGTTATCTGTCTGGTCATACAACCTGATCCACATCTGAGAAGAGATGGCTTACACTAGGTAAAAGGGGCGGGGAGGGGAACTTTGCTTGTGAATATCTCATAAACCATAAAGGATTGAGAGATAAGACTTATATCATTCTTCATGTTTTTTTAATGCCTACAAAATAAAATAAAGTTAAAACGAAGTATTACTATCCCTTTAAGATGGAATAGTATGCGGTTCTACCGGCCTTACCAATATACTGGGCAAGGCAGCCTGACGGAATACCAATAAGTAGGGTCTACCGGCCCTTGCCAACACCGGGTAAGGCAACCTTAAGGTGGCAAAGTGAAAGGTTCTACCGGCCTTACCAATATACCGGGCAAGGCAGCCCAAAGGAAGGTGACAACCACAGTAACCTATCAGATGATAATGACAGTAAGATGGAATATAGAGGTTACAAGGTCAAGTGGTTTCACAGTAATCAGAACTCTCATGCCCATATATTGTAGGAATCAATGCTGTTAGGACTGGACAGCGCACTCTGAACCATCAAGAACCTGACTGCAAGTCAGGGAGTAAACCAGCGCCCTACGTTAGGAACATACAGGCAGAATGAGAGCCGCAAGGCTTGGTGGAGCAAACCAGCATCCGCACGCTGGGACCAACAGACTGAATGTAAGGAGCAAGGCTAATGGAGCAAACCAGTGTCCGCACGCTGGGACCAACAGACTATAATGTGAGCTGCAAGGCTAATGGAGCGAACCAGCGTCCGCACGCTGGGACCACGCAGACTGTAATGTAAGCCGCAAGGCTAATGGAGCGAACCAGCTTCCACACGCTGGAACCAACAGACTGTAATGGGAGCCGCAAGGCTAATGGAGCAAACCAGCGTCCGCACGCTGGGACCAACAGACTGTAATGAGAGCCGCAAGGCTAATGAAGCGAACCAGCGTCCGCACGCTGGGACCAACAGACTGTAATGAGAGCCGCAAGGCTAATGGAGCAAACCAGCGTCCGCATGCTGGAACCAACAGACTGTAATGTGAGCCGCAAGGCAAATGGAGCAAACCAGCGTCCGCACGCTGGGACCAACAGACTGTATGTGAGCCGCAAGGCTTAGTGAAGCAAACCAGCGTCCGCACGGTGGAAACCAACAGGAGGAAATGTCGCCGAAGCGAATGAAGAACAATGTCGCCACAGATGCAGGAACTGGAAGCAGGAACCAACAGGAACCAGCAGAGAAGATCAACCGGATCAAGCGCGGCCAAGCAGACTGGCAACAGGAGCATCAGCTACTGAAGAGAAAAACCGGAACCGGACTGGAACTGACAAAGCAGGCAGGAACTCAGGAACAGGTTGACTCAGGAACTCAGCAACAGGCCCAATCAGCTACTGCAGTAAGGAGGAAGTGGATGCTGTCAAAGACACCACGAAAGGGCAACCAGAGGGTGCCCAGACTGAGTTTAAAAAGGCAATGAGAGGCGGGCTGAAGGCAAACAGCCAATGGGAGCCCCCTACAGGTGATAGACACTGAATTGCAGCAATCCCGGGCACCGTGATACACCCCTGAGTTATATTCCCCAGATCTGTATTATGGCATATCACTGCTATTGATTCAGAGTTCATGTATGGTGGACAGTATGAAGGAACTGCTGGGTAACAGAGGGAGCGGAAGTACCAAAAGGATACAGAGGTTGGGGACTGAGCCAACCAGTGTGACTATAGACAGGCAGACATAGCCTCTGGAGCATGCGAGTACTCACTTATATGGGAGATCAGTCGTTACATGAATATATGTTCCTGTAGTTTCATTGGCTCTCTTAGAGGAGATTGCATTGTTCTTTAGTGTTTTTCATGTATGAACTTTGGAGCACATCCAACTACTTGATGAACTAACTGCAGGATCAAATCTAAGGATTTGCCAAGTTGATGTAAGAACTTTTACTGAGAACTTTTGTTTCAATTATATCATTTTATTGGTGTTTTTATTTATCGATTTGAAATATTGACGTTTTCTTTGTTTTATAGGAGAATTTTCCAGTTGGTGCTCCTTTATAGATACATTTCATAGCCATTGTGATATTTATGAATATATATTTTAAGGTAATATGCATATTAATGTAGTGAGGAACTACTGGTAGAAATTGTGAGGGAGTTCCTAGCCATATATGTCAGTTGGGCAGGGAGGTTGGGTTAAACAATTGGAGCTCAATACTGAAGTGTTGCCTTCACATCAGGCAGCTCTGCTCCTATAGAGTGTAATATTTAAGATTCTGCTCTCCCCATAATATTCTGTGAAGTCTCCTCACACACAATTGGCACCTGACTATAGCTAAAACTTTGAGGAGAGCTTCAGATGAACCGGTCATACCCACATTATGAATTGTGCTTATGGCCAGTACAAATCTTAGTATCACTGTGCCCTATTATTGACTACTGAGTAGTCTACAAAATATTGCAAATCAACACGTCTCACATCTCTCTAGCAACCAGTGAATTAAAAGCGTCATTTTGTGCTTCCATAATATGTATATGCAACATCCAGAGTATTTTCTTATTTTTTCCTACAAAGAACACCTTCAAGTATAATTAAGAGCTTCTGGACATGAATAATTTCTTGTGTACTATGTATAAGGTTTCAAGAAGTAGGAAAGAGTCCTGTAATAGGAAGATGTCCTGTTTGAGTCATCCCTTACATTAGGTAAAAGCTATCACACAATCTAATTCCAGAAATGGCCAAAGAATATTCCATTGTCCAGCTAGTGAAAAGTTTAATTTTAATTTTCATTCCACTGAAACAGCTGTCCCATGACAAGTGGAGAGACAGAGAATCAGAAACATTTTAATCCTGCTGTTTCAGCCCACTAGCCCAGCCACTCTCCCCAAATGCCTGTCTAATGACCAGGAGCTGGGTATGTAAGGTAGATAACGTCATATAGGAATATACTATCCTATATAATAATTCACTAGGATGTTTGTCACAATGCAGTCATGCACAGTAGAGGCTGCATTGCGTGGAGCTCAAAGGGTTAACATTACCCAGACCTTGGTCTGTGTACACATTCTTTTACACTAGTAATATATAAAATGCTAAAATAAATTATTATTAATCCTTAACACTTATGAATGCTGATGCCAAATAAGTGTGGTACCCCTCCTTTTGTAGATAAAGGTTTATATAAATATTATGCTGGATATGCTAATACATGTATGTGTGTGTGTGTGTATATATATATATATATATATATATATATATATATATATTCTCTCTCTTTCGCTCTCTCTCTCTCACATTCACTCACATTCACTCATTATGATAAACACAGACATATGCAACACACAGTGAGCATCAGAAACAAGCAAAAGATATGCATATACACACACTGGAGATGCACACATGTAACAGATGTACACATATATAAACGCAACAGACATACATGGGCACAACAGATATGCTCACAAACAGGTAACAGACATGCACAAACACACACAGTGTGGACACTGACACAGATCCAGCTCTTGCTGGTCCTCCGGATCTGTAGGTTCTGAGTGTAGAAGTGTGGGCTGTGGCCACCCTGGGATTAGTGTAGGAGCTTTACAGTGGTGTGTAGGTAACAATCTTGTATTGAAGTGAATATCTGCAGTATTCAGAGAGTTAGAGGCCATATGTAGCCCTCTAAGGACTAGAGGACATTGCTTCACAGCATGTTGCCATCCCCACTGCGGTCCTGAAATTGTGAATTCAATGGTATTTGTGATTTCCTTTACTTTGGGGCAGACTTGCAGTATTATGCCTCTGTGTGTTTGGTGTGTAGAAGTCAAAGGCAGAAAATAAAAGATTATGTGTGAGAGAGAGACTTATACCAACATGTTAAACCATAGAGTGCCATGCAGTATACAGTGGTGTCACGTCAGAGTTAACTCTTTGAGTGCTGGACAGGCATCCAGTGTGTTGTGGTGCAATGCATTAGTTACCTCTCTGGTACTCTAAGGGTTAAATAGAGTGCTGTTAATGTATAAAGAAGCTGTCCCAATGATATAAATAATGTACATTCATTGCCCTACATTACTGGCCCTAGTACTAAATGCTTTAAACTTGAGAAAGGGCATTTATCCCGAAAGCTTGTCAATCCATAATTCTGTTAGTCCAATAAAAAAGGTATTACAAAATATAAATTTTGTTTATTTTACACACACACACACACACACACACACACACACACACACACACACACACACACACACACACACACACACACACACACACACACATATATATATATATATATATATATATATATATAAAACATCCACACACACAAATATTTCTCTACCCTTTTGAAATCTTGTGGGCATACACCAAAACAGGAAGCAGACTGATCATGAGAAACATACACAATCCCTAGGAGACGTTTGTTGCTCAGTTCATGTCTACACATGATTGAGTGATGCAGAGGATTGGAATAAAAAGGACTCATATTGGTACCTTTGTTATTTAAGCAAGTCACCTACAAAACTGTTGTTTTACGGTACCTAAGAGCACACAAAATGTGTTTTAAATGTAGGTAAAACAATTTCAGTTTAATTATTGTGCTTCCTAAACATACTTTTTTTTATTATACCTTCACTTTAAAACTGAATTACTAAATCCACAAGAAATCCCCTACTATGTTATAACTTTTGTTTCCAACACCAGAAAACATTACTGCAAATGTTGTGTCTCTCTCATTTCGTTTAGTATGGAATCAAATGTGACATCCTGTACTACCAGTAAACAGTTAATCACAGGACAGATCCTGAATGTTTGTGTGTCTATTCTGCTTTATCAGACAGACAATGTGTACAATAGAGAACGAATCCAATTGCAATAAATGAAGTGTTCGATAAAATAAAAATCAGTACCTTGCATCTGTTTCTAAACATTGTATGCAAGTACTTCCATTACTGCTTGTATCCATTTATATCACCCCATCTTGTATGGCTTCATTCTTCAATGTCCTCTGTAAACACACAGGTAGTGTATTTGCGCACAGGATATAATATATATATTATATGGTATATTTTTATTTTAGTTCACTTAAGCCATTGGTGGAAGCAACCCAAATAGTTCCTGTATCATTCTTACCCCTTCTGAGTTAGCAACACACACACACAGTTAGAAATTCAATGGACAATTTATATTTCACTGTTTAATCTACTATTATTAAATGCCTTAATTCTAACTAATACACATATCAAAATTTATCTAGATCATTTATCAAGCAAAGATGAGCTAAATGTAATGAAATGCATGTGTCTAATATCACTAACAAGGACAGCTGGGCTGCATAAACACATTGGCAATCCATCCACCGATATACTACTTCACGGTGTCCAGCACTTTTCTTTAAACCAAAGTCTCAGTTCACAGATGTAACATCAATCATGAGTCAAATATATCCATTACACAAATATATTAGACCAACCAACAAGGACAGTGGCACATCTGGATCTTCTTCAAATTTAAGACCAAAACAATTTGCCCTCCCAGCGACTCCCAAATAAAATCATTTAAACTCACCGCTTTAGAGTGGCATCTTCAGTCTCCTTCATCCAGCCGTGCACATATCCACTTGTGTGGTGGCACGGTAGCAGTACAAATGAGACAATATACAGGTACAGTTTAGTGGACACCACCTTTATTTAACAATAGAGCAAGTATGATAGTAATCTAATCCCAAATAAGGTCCTAAGGCATATAGGTGTCAGAACTAGAGATCAAGTTCCACAAAGACAGGAATGCTAGTCAGGAATGGACCCTGATAATCTAGATGTCAACAGAACCCCAACAAACGGTCAGATTCGCCTAAGGTCAAACTGGAGCAGATAGTCAGCCAGAGCCACAGGTCAGCACCAGAACAGATAGTCAGACTACCCCAGGGGTCAAACAAGGAACAGGTAGTCAGCCAGAGCCGCAGGTCTGCACCAGAATGGATAGTCAGACTTAGACATACACAAAGTAGTTAGTCAGCCAGAGCCAGAGGTCAGCAGAAGATCAGACACAGGAACCAATAACTACTGCACTGGACATCACGTAAGGGCAAATAAGATGGTGTAGGGGCAGTTTATGTACCCGATTAAAACAGGGGAGGTGGAGCACACAACAAGCCCGTGCACCTTTGAGAGCGATGCGTGATGTCACTGGGAACTACCAGCTGACGCTCGCCCGCTCGAGGGAGAAGAGGAAAGCGGAAGGGAACCGTATTCAGAGACGTGTCATGACAGCCGGTGGAGACACTGAAGAGGCCATCTCCCAGCAGCCGCTCAAGTAAGCCTCGCTGACAGTACCTCCCCATCAACAACTCCTCTGCAGAAAGGGCCGAGGTTTAGATGGAAAGCGGGAATGAAAGTTATGGATGAGAGCAAGAGCATGCACATCCCTAGAACGAATCCAGGAACTCTCCTCGGGCCCATAGCCCCTCCAATACACCAAATATTGTAATTAACCTCTAACTCTAGGTGAATTCAAAATACTTTGTACCTCATATTCATCATGATCTGCAACCCTGATAGGACCAGGACGGACAGGAGCTGAGGTGTAACTGTTGCAAATCGTGACAGTGTAGCCCTTAGATACGGGTAGTTCCATCTTAAAATCAATCGACAAATGTGACCAGGGGCGTTCCCCATTTGGAATGGGTTAAAGGAGACCCACATGTTGGTGTTATACTTTGGGCACAAGTAGGACACGCTGCTACAAAAGCGGAGCAGTCGGCCCTCAAGCTAGGCCACCAAAAGAGTCGAGAAATGGACCATATCAACTGATCTCTCCCAATATGACCAGCTTCCTTGGAAGTGTGATAAGTCCGGTACACAGCATCTCCCTCTAGGTTTGTCAGCTGGGGTAGAGGCTTGAGAGGCCAAGATCTCTTTTCCCAAAGGAGAGGTAATGCTCATATGTATCATAGCTAGTATACGGTTTGCAGGAATGATAAGCGTGGGAGTACTCTCCTTCTTGGAATTCGAGCAAAACTGGAGTGATATTCTTTGAGCCAGGAAGATAAGAAATCACAAAATTGCATCTAGAAAGAAACAAAGCCCATCTGTCCTTTTGTGAAGACAATCATTTGGCCTCAGACAAATATGTGAGATTCTTGTGATCAGTGAGAATAAGGATTGTAGCGTTAGTTCTCTCAAGGAGATAACGCCACCCCCTAAGGGCTAGAATAATGGCCAGTAATTCACAGTCACCAATGTCGTACAGACATTCAGCCTTCAGACAGTTTCTTAGAAAAGAACCCACAAGGAAGCAACGCCTCACCCGGAGCCGAGATAGGAGGGCGCCTACTCCCGTCTCAGACTCGTCAACCTCCAGGGTAAAAGACAGGGCAGGATTCGGGTGGAACAATATCTGAGCTGCAGCAAAAGCTGACTTAAGGTTCTCAAAGGCTAGCAGAGCACTGGGTAACCAGTCTGAAGTATTCGCTCCCTTTTGAGTCATATCTGTCTGTGGTGTAACCACAGTAGAGAAGTTCCGTATGAACTTCCTATAGTCATTTGTGAAACCCAAAAATCATTGAATAGACTTAAGCCCCGTGGGAAGAGGCCACGGCAAGACTGCCAATAACTTTTGAGGATCCATAGCCAAGCCAGAAGAGGAGATAATATAGCCTAGGAATGTCATCTGAGGTCTATGGAATTCACATTTCTCTAGTTTACAAAATTGGTTATTCTCCCTTAAGAGTTGTAACACCATGGACACGTCAGAACAATGAGCCTCCAACGTTGGAGAGTGGATAAGAATGTTGTCCAGGTAGACAACCACACAACGTTGCAGTAAATCTGTCAGAACATCATTGATAAACTCCTGTAAGACAGCAGAAGCATTGCATAGACCAAACAGCATGACCAAATATTCATAGTGCCCGCTCCGGGTATTAAATGCCATCCTCCACTCCACTTTGATTCTAACAAGATTGTAAGCGGCCCTCAGATTGAGCTTGGTAGAAAGAACCTTTCAGTCGATCTAACAATTTCTTAATCAAAGGATTGGGGTAGGCATTCTTAACCATCAACTTACTCAGCCCTCTGAAGTCAGTACAAGGAAGTAACTTCCCATCCTTGTTTTTGACAAAAAAAAAAACAAACAGCACCGGCCGGTGAGGTAGACTTATGGATAATTCCTCTGGAGAAGGCATCAGACACATACTCCTCCATGGCCTTATTCTCGTCTATGGACAGCAGGTATACACGGCCCTTGGGAGGCACAGTACCTGAAATAAGGTCAATAGTACAGTCGTACGGCCTGTACCTTGTTAAATACTTCACGAAAAGTTAAGTACTCCTCAGGCAGGACCAAGGAAGAAGTACACAGCACTCTTGTGGGGTGCATGAGGCAGGAATCGATGCACTGGGAAGCCCAGGACAAGATGTCACAAGTGTGCCAGTAAATCCTAGGGTTATGCGCCTGCAACGAAGGACAATGGCATAGTGTGGAGAACTGAACACCTGAAACTGCAGAGTTTCCTTATGAAGTGCCCCTACCATCAGAGACAAGGGAAGCGTCTCATGAGTAACATGCAAGGATTGTAGGGGCATTTCATCTATGGCCTCAATAGCCAACGGATAAGAGTGGAGTTGCAAAGGAATGGAGGGTTTGGCCACAAACTCAGTATCAATAAAATAACTGGCAGCACCGAGTCTAACAAGGCTGGGGCTGCCACCGGTGAATTGGCCCAAGAAAGAATAACCTCAAGAATAGGTTTACCTCGTACAACCTCTGGGGACTGGGAAATTCCATCCAGGGTCTGTCGCTGACAGGACCCTAGCTGCGAGCGTTTCCTGGCTGTACAGGACAGATCCGCAATATGTGCCCAGGTTTACCACAATGCAGACAAAAGACCCTCCCTCCGACACAAAGCCTTCTCCGCCGAGAGGCGGGTGAACCCCAGCTGCATAGGCTCACCTCCGACATGGTCAGAACTAGGAGGTGAGGGAGGAATGGGTGTGTGTGCAAAGTTAGGTGCCAGCAGAGGTGGACGCCTACGCAGGCGCTCCCTAATAAACAACCCTGCATGCTAATTAGGCTTGTGCAAAATGGTTCGTCAAAATTCAGAATTCCTTGAATAAGGGGTCATTCGGAGACATTTGGGCAGGCCGAAAGGTAAGAGTCATTTGAATTCGGGTGTTTTTTTATGAACAGCCCTGGTCTCAGAAATTCGGACAACGGCGACCCATGCGCGATACTTTCCCTCCTTCTCTAGTCTAATTAGCTTCTTCGCTTCATGATGGGGGTTGGACTAATGACATGTCAGATACCCAGACAGCCTGCATTTCCTGTTAGTTTGCTTTTGGAACTCAGAGAGATAAGAAGGAAACAGAGAGTGTCCTGTTGTTGTGTAGGCAGGCAGGTAGCATTAGGCTTAGGCAGTCAGCCAGCATTAGTGCCTTATTGCCACTGCAAGGGCAATTTGTTCCTGTGCAAAAAAAATATTAAAAATATGAGAAATTTGTTTTAATAGTTTTCAGAGTGACACAGCCAGTCTAACAGTTGCGTAGACACTAGGCAGGCAGGGTGCCTTATTGCCACTGCAAGGGAGAGTCATTTTTAAAGCATTTTAAATTCAATGAATAATTCGGACTATTGTTGAATTTCGTCCGAGTCGAACAGGTCTGGTCTGAAAAGTGGATCCTCTGAATGAAAAAAAAAATTGAATTTTACTGAACATTTTTGTTGTGCACAAGTCTAATGCTAATGCTAATTCTTCCCCCATCCCCTTGCATCCCTCATTTTTAGTGCATATGGTTATGTGTATCTCCATTGCCAAGGCTATGTGCTTGCCACACATTGCCAAAGAATATCTCCACCCTGTTCTTCTTAGTACATAAGTCTCAATATATTTAACACATTAGGAGCAACTTTTTCCTTATAGTATAATTCCCCTTTAAGTTTACCTTGGAGCTGACAAATACAGTGCCACTGCAAATTTTATGACAAAAGTGATAATGTATAGTCTGCTGTTGTTGGAAAAGATGACTGTCACAAGAAAGGGCTATAGGCTCTGCTGAGACAGTGGGGAGAGTGTGGGAGGGAAAGGGTTAACAATACCAGACCCCTGGTTACCTGTTACTATTCCTAGCAACCACCAAATTAACCCCTGAAATCCCTCCTGCACTATCACCCCAGTACTACAATTCGCTGCCACCACCAAGACTTTATATCTGGGCATCTTAGGTTACCCCAACACAACAGAATACAGTATAAAATCACCTTAATAATCAGACATATATATAATTAACCCTTTAATAACACGTGCTACCTGATCTTCCTTCAGAGTAGTTAGTTCATATTAGAGAACAGAGGCAAGAGCTGATTAATTGAACATTTAATCTGAAAAAAGGCTTCACAGTGCTGGTTACAAAAATACAGAAATAAAGAACATACACAAAGATTACACATTTGCAAAATAGTCCATAAAATAAAATGAGAGAAACACAAGAAATCTTTAAATATAATTACCGATATTTTAAAGCGGAACTAACACCCCTACAAGATGTAGCCTCAATTAGAGTGTTATAATCCGTTAGAACACGATGTGTAATTTTTTTTTTTTTTAGACGTGTTATTAAAGAATAAACAGTATTGCAAAAAGTACCTGGTGACGTCTTCCCCCCAGAAAAGCGCATTGCGCATGTCAGCAACAGAGCCGATCGGCTGTCGTGTAACTCTCCCCGGCTACACGAAAACACCTACGTCATCAGGTTTAGATTCTCCTGCTGGTCCGAGAATCTAAACCTGATGACGTAGGTGTTTTCGTGTAGCCGGAGGGGAGTTACAAGAGAGCCGATCGGCTCTGTTGCTGACATGTGCAATGCGCTTTTCTGGGGGGAAGACGTCACCAGGTACTTTTTGCAATACCGTTTATTCTTTAATAACACGTCTAAAAAAAAAAAATAATTACACAGCGCGTTCTAACGGATTATAACACTCTAATTGAGGCTACATCTTGTAGGGGTGTTAGTTCCGCTTTAAGCGTTCTTGTGGGAACTTCAGATGGTATTTCCCCCTTCAGTTGTTACAAAGAAATTCCCTGTTTTATCCAAAAACCCCCCAATATTAAATACTTTCCACAGTTCCTTCTAAGAGGCCAAACCCCCTGGGGGGAGGTTTGGCCTGACAGTTTATGGCCCACTCAATCAGACCTGTCAGGGATGTTATTGCAGAGTTCTACCTGAAAAATTATAAGGCTTCCCAAAACATGCAACCCACAGCACACCTCTATAATGTTATAATAATCATATTCCTCATATCTGTGTGAATATCTGGACACCTAACATGCTGGGTCTAACTGGTTGCAAAGTGGCTATTCTTGTAACTCACAGCAGGAACTCCTCCTTCTGGCATGTTTGGTACCCACCACAAGGGTAAAACCTGGGCATTCTGAATATATATTTGTATTGAACCATGTTACACTATATATATATGTTCTCCCTATTTCATAGTATCTGACTGTCCCCTGGATGAACTTCCATCAAGACAGAGGGCCCAATACCTTTTATGACCCCTAAATCCTGCTCCGGTGATGTTATCTATTCAGCTAATTTAGCTAACACTTTAAAAGGTACAATAAAATACACAAAATAAACAAATTATACATTCCAGGGCCCTGCAAAGGCCAACTCATGCCTTGGCATGACAATTACGTCTTTCCAAATCTCTGTCTAAAAGGCAGGTTTTCCTAGAGGTGGAGTAAAGTGAGGAATGGGGATGTTGCCATGGAAAGAACTAAGGACACCTAGGGTGTGTTCCGTAGAGAAGCCTGAGATGTTAATCTAGCCCAGAATATGATCAATACATATCACTGTATTTATATCATAACTATAGATTGAAACACCTGTCTCTGCTTTATATATACCTTCAATAAATAAACAAGAAAATAAAAATAAATCGGAAATTAAATATATATTTTCTTTTCCATTCCCTACATGCCATATACATAATGCACTTTTTTTATATTGGTAGTAGATGAGCAATGTTGTTAATGTCAAAATATATTTGCATCTTACTTATTCCTTACTAAATTATTGTTTTACTTTGAGAAATCATCAAATATTAAAAACAAATGTTACATGCAAAAATATTGAACAAAGTTTCACCTTGTGCCACCAATATAGATGAATATGCCCACTCACTGCTTCTCTTGCTATTAGGACATACAGCTCGAACTTTAAAATCAATTCTGTGGTTTAAATCGAGTTCGTTATACTTAACTAAACGATACAGGTTATTGGACCTCTGCAGAAGAGAAGGGAAGATTTTGTTAGTAAGTAAGAAATTGCCAGAACCAGAAAAAGCACAGAACAACCGTTTTACTAAGCACCAAACAATGCTAAAAGGAACAGAAAACTTTTTTATGATATAGGACTTTCCCTGCTGAGTACAATGGACTTCCACTGTTGTCAGTTGTTTTATTTAAATGTTTAACTGTTCAAAATACATTCCATTGCTCTTGACCCACTCCCCCTGTCTTACATGGCCCTTGGCCTGCTCTTTCTGCCTTCCATGGCCCTTGGCCTGCACCCACTGACTTCCATGGCCCTTGCGCCCACTTTCCTTACTTTCATCTCTTTGATACATTTCCCCTGCTATCACTCACTGGTTTTTGCCTGCTCCTCTGTCCCTTCCTCACCCTGGCTTCTGTCCCTACTTCACCCTGCCCTCTGTTCCTCCTTACACCCTATCTCCCTGCCCTTTGTCGCTCCATGATCAGTTCAAAATCAGTTCAAATAGATATTGTTTCATAGTTTTCCTGTTCAGGAGTCAAAAGTGACAAAAAGGAGGAAAGGCACTTCTAAATATATCAGCGCTCACTATTGAGAGGCCTCTACTTAAAATGTACACCCACAATGATATAGTGCAAATAAACAATATAAAATATATCAAAAAATCCCCTCAAGGAAAAAGAAGAAAAGAAAACCCAAAGTCTCTAGTCCAGCCTTCTTTAAATTTCTCTTTTCACTTTCACTTTCACGGTGCCGCTTCCCAATATCAGTCGCTGGTATTCGACTTCCAATACATGTAAACAAAAAACACAAAAGAGAGAAGCGCACACGCTCTAAGTGTAGACTGTAATGTCAATATATGAATTCCTCCACCAGATAATCACCTGTGAGCTAACAAGATGTCTACTCACATTTCCATGAGGCTATACCGGCCTCTCAGTGAATAAGCCTCCACTAGAACACCCCCAGTGCGGGTATCTGTATCACTCCCGTTCCAGATCTTCCACTGGTCTTCCCAATGTATCCCAATTTTCCTCCTCACCCAGAGTAGATGGAGATGATATAATGCTCCAAAGGCTCCAACTAATACTCTATATCCGATGAGGACTAATGTATATACAAAGGGGGGGAAACTATATGGAGTAATACAGTCCCAAAAAACAATAATGACTGGGGGCCACTAATTGAAATAGGAACCACACACTAGATCAAATGGTTCTCCATTAAAAATATACATTTATTATTTAAAAAAGATAAATCACATAAAACACACATATATATGCATGTACATGTACTGAATAATATTGAAAAAATAAAATGATCAATATATAATGATCTCCAAGAAAAATAAAACAATACTCTCACCATACGCGTTGCGTGATGTACTATCACTTCCTCAGGGGTCTAAAAAGGAGGAAAGAGAACACGCTGAATAAGTTGCACAAGAGACAAAACATGGTAATTTTGGAACAAACTAGTTGCAGCTTAAGAGACAAATAAAAAATAGCATTGATTTAAGTGGGGCTTTTAGCTCCTTGAATTCTAGAGAGGTCTTCATGACTTTATAAAGCAATGCTTTGGATAGTTCTGTGGCACCAAAGGGATTAAGGGCGAAACCCTATTATATAAAAAACCCACAAACTATATTTTAGGGCTTTTTTGCTGTGTAAAACGAGGGCACTGCCATTGCAGTGAAATGTTTCAGATTAGTTATTATAGAGGAAACAAAGAGTTGACTTCAACCAGGTGGTGTAGTTGATATTACCAACCATGAAAAGATCAGTGCTAAAGACACAAGCTTTCCATAGCACCACCTAGCAGCAAAAAATATTTAACTGAAGCTATCAGAAAAAAGATCTGTAATAATTTTTAAAAGAAGCATGCCCCAGCATTGAGAGTGCCCTTGTTTTACTCAACAGGAAATGCCCTACAAACATATATATTTTTATCGTCAGTGGTTATTGTTACCAGGCCCATTTAAGCCAATGGAAAGGTTTAGTTGTTCTGTACAGCACAGTTGGTTTGCCCCCAAATGATTCCACTTCTTCATAGTACAGTAGGCTATTAAAAAAAAATCATCATTCCACAGTAAATATTTAAAATAAACACTAACACTTAAAAATTAAATGGAGGTTATATACATTTAAATCACCTGTATGTCATATTATTATTTAAAAATCATCTATTGATTTTCTGAGATGTAAAATCAACTCTTACATATGCTCTGTGGGAGCAGATAAGCCTGCCTTTTCCAGCATTATCTGTAAATAGGCTGAGAAAACAACCTTTCTGAATACAGGAGCAGTGAGCTCTAATCAGAATCAATTAACTGAGTTTAGATCTAGGGAGGGGCAAAACTTTTCACCTCAAAAGCAAAATGTGCAGATTTCCACTTTTTGTTGCCCAGCTCATTGCATTGAAATCAATGATAAGGATAAATTTCCCCTATCACATGGCAAGTTTCCCTTCATTTCCCGAAGGCATAGCAAAAGGGGTGTCAGGTTCCCACAGCATGTTATTTCTGTATTTGTGACATACAGAGAAAGTAGTA
Organism: Rhinophrynus dorsalis; assembly: GCA_037306005.1. Classification (NCBI taxonomy): domain Eukaryota; kingdom Metazoa; phylum Chordata; class Amphibia; order Anura; family Rhinophrynidae; genus Rhinophrynus; species Rhinophrynus dorsalis. Next base: position 139,132,298 of record CM074726.1, on the reverse strand, counting down.
CAATTTTTAGGTAGTTAGGATAGGCAAACAAAGTACATTTAGAGTGTAGTTTAGGGAATCATGTTGGCAGGCAATGTGTTATCTGGGATAGAGGACTCTGGGGGACTGTAAAGGGAGAAAGGACTTTGACCCAAAATACCACAAATCTTGGTTGCATGAGACAGGCAGCTGTGATCCAAGTTCCTTACTTATCTGGCCGTTATCTTTGTGCTAGGGGAGTCTGGGGTGGAGAGGGTAAGAAGGGAGCAAAGGACAATTACCCCAAATATCCAAAATGCTTGTTTCGTTAACTGGGTAAACACAGTGAACTGTGAGCCAAGTTTCTTCCTGATCTGGCTGTAATCTGTGCTAGAGAAGTCTGGGGATGTGAGAAGGGAGCAAATGAGATTTATCCCAAATACACCAAAATTCTATGTTACTGACTGGGAAGACACAGACAGCTGTGATCCAAATTCCTTCCTGATCTGGCTGTTATCTCAGTGCTAGGGGAGTCTAGGGAAAGAAACAGTAACAGGGAGAGCGGCTTTTGTTTTTCTTGACATTGATAGTCATAGGGACAGTTAAAAAAAAAAAAAAAAAAAAGTTGACTGATAGGTGACTGATGTAGGGTTGCCACCCGGCCGGTATTTTACCGGCACAGCCGGTAATTAGCACTGCTGAGCCGGTGCCGGTATAACCGCTATACCGGCAATAGAAAAGCCGGTATTACTGGTGAATGAACTCCTTGGCTCACTGTCATTAAGCCCTCCCTGTACCCTGACCCTCACTCACTCAGCCGTGTGTCATGTCCTGTGTATTGAGTGGCGGCGAGATGAGAGATGCCCCTGTTAGAACTTAAATGTGCGTGCGAGTCACGGATTCTCGAGCAGGCTTTATGTGCACGCACACGCATGTGTAGCTATCTACTCCACCGTACGTAAGTTGCCTGCCTGCCTGGTGGTAATTAAAAAACTTACTACCGCTGTCTGCTGCCTAACCTTCTCTGACTGTCCATCCAGTCGTGCCGCGTGCGTGTGTAGCGTGTAGTCTACTGCCAGTCTTGTGGTGCCTGTGGGTCAGGTGACACTGTGAGAGCTGAGCCTGAGTGCCTCCAGTAACAGTCTACAGACAGTCCAGACTCCAGATCCAGACCCGTTGTGAGAGAGACTCGTCCTTCCTGAGTAAGTGGCAGTGCCAATGCTGTGCTTTGTGCTTAGCTTTAGCCTTTTGCCTTATGTGATGTTTCTTTCTGGACACTCTGATGTCTGTCTCCTCAGCATACAACTTACAAGCTATGTCTCTCACTGGACAGGCTGCTCTCTCTCTCTCTCTCTCTGGGTAAGGTAACTGATGTCTCTGGATTACACTGAGTTGTAGCATCAGATCAAAGTGCATCAAGTCAACCAGCAATTGACCTGACCATAGCCCTTCTAGCACATAAATTGCTTTATATAGCAATATGGCTTTAAAATCCTGAGCACACAAATTCTTGTTAAAAATAAAATGTGTTTATTGTATGCAGTATGACAGATGAGAACTGAGCTCCTGGCACCCGATACCTGTAATGAGGCGCCTGAAGCTCAGTTTTGTAGGGTCATGCAACATTGATTGGTTGTGCCCCTTTTGTGGCTCCTCTCCTTTTTGACTCCGCCCTCACCGACCCACAACTATTGCCGGTATTCTTTTTAGGAAAAGGTGGCAACCCTAGACTGATGTGAGCTGTGACTGAGGCAGACTGATACTAGAAGAGTTATAATATTTTGAAAAGAGCAATACATCACACACAAAATCAGTTCTGTTCTGTACTTCACTGTTAAATAATGACCAGCAAACACACTAGTGACAGGGTAGGGCAAAAGGACTAGTAGCAGTGCAGGGACGTGTTATTAAAGTGGTAGTCCAACAACTGACTGCAGCCGTGGATGTTGCAGCATGTGATGATCCTTCTGAGGAGGCAGTTTGTCAGAGTCCCCCAAAAAATTCAATCACTACCAGAAATATAAAAAAATCAAACATTTGTAAGGACACTGAAGACAACGAGTCATATTCTTGTGTTGATGGCATGATGGATGAAGTTGTAGCAGCTCAACCAACTGTTGCATCTAACAGTGAGAGTAAAACACCAATCCTCAAAGTAGCAACACTGGGGAGGAGGAAAGTTGTGACCATATACCATTGTTGTACCACTACTAAGACCACTGTTTAATGTTTACAAATGATATAGTAAAAATAGAAAGAGTAATAGGATGTTGATCCACAGGGAAATATCCAACTGCCATTTGGAGTTACGGAAGGAATTTTTTCGCTCACTTGGGGTTTCGTTGGAAATGGCTTTAAAGGGTTATTCTTCCATCTTGTGGCTCAACAGGGATAATATGGCATATGGATATTTATGGCATCTGTAAACATCTGTAAACAATGTTTTTACTGGTCTCTTTATAATTTTTTTTAATTTTCATAAATGGTGTATTTTTTTTAAATGCAGCAAATCAAATACTCATCTTATTTCATGCCACATATAATACTAGTGTAAAAGCCCTTGTACACGGGCCAAGATCCAGAACCCTTTGAGTACCAGAGGGGTATGCAATGAATTGCTTTGCAATGCATTGCATACCCCTCTGGCACTCAAAGGGTTAAGTGGCCGCTACCTCACTGCTCCACGCAATGCAGTCTTGCGTCGCCTCACTCACGCGCCTCACTCATGCAATGCAGTCTTGCATCGCCTCACTCACGCGATGCAATCATGCACAGTAGAGACTGCCGAGCGTGTGCAGTCTCTACTGTGCACGACGGTTTCTGACAAACATCCTAGCGAATTATTATATAGGATGATAATGCGTTGGATGCCTATCTGGAACAGCAAACAAAACAAAGATATGCACTTAAAAACAATACCAGAGTTCTTTGGTGTGGTGGTGGTATATTTGTAATAACACTGTAAAACTTCAAGGTGTCATTTGGACAGAGATAAACTCCTTCAGGCATTTTCCAATTCCACGTCAAATTAAATACGGAGTCCATCAGGAAAGTGATATTGGTTGGGGAAGGAAGCTTATCTGTATTAAAAAAACAAAAACAATTATAATAACAGAACTGTATAATTAAATGGAAAAATACAAAGTGGTGAGTGCAAGAATGTTTACTTGTTTTTTTAACCCCTTCAGTGCAGCTGGGGTGTGCAATGCATTCCATACCTACCATGTGCCCCTCTTGAGGAGAAACAGTCCCTCTTTGAGACGCAAATCCCTCTTTCCCACCCTGGTGTCCCTGTGTTTAGGAGATCAGACTGTGTGGTGTGTATATAAGTGTATCACCCTGGTGTCCCTGTGTTTAGGATATCAGAATGTGCGGTGTGTATATAAGTGTATCACCCCGGTGTCCCTGTGTTTAGGAGATCAGAGAGTGTGGTGTGTATATAAGTGTATCACCCTGGTGTCCTGTGTTTAGGAGATCTGACTGTGTGGTGTGTATAGAAGTGTATCACCCTGGTGTCCCTGTGTTTAGGAGATCAGACAGTGTGGTGTATATATAAGTGTATCACCCTGGTTTCCCTGTGTTTAGGAGATCAGACAGTGTGGTGTGTATATAAGTGTATCACCCTGGTTTCCCTGTGTTTAGGAGATCAGACTGTGTGATGTGTATATAAGTGTATCACCCTGGTGTCCCTGTGTTTAGGAGATCAGACTGTGTGGTGTGTATACGTGTATCACCCTGATGTCCCTGTGTTTAGGAGATCAGACTGTGTGGTATGTATATAAGTGTATAACCCTGGTGTCCCTGTGTTTAGGAGATCAGACTGTGTGGTGTGTATATAAGTGTATCACCCTGGTGTCCCTGTGTTTAGGAGATCAGAGTGTGCGGTGTGTATATAAGTGTATCACCCCGGTGTCCCTCTGTTTAGGAGATCAGACTGTGTGGTGTGTATATAAGTGTATCACCCTGGTTTCCCTGTGTTTAGGAGATCAGACTGTGTGGTGTGTATATAAGTGTATCACCCTGGTGTCCCTGTGTTTAGGAGATCAGACAGTGTGGTGTGTATATAAGTGTATCACCCTGGTGTCCCTGTGTTTAGGAGATCAGACAGTGTGGTGTGTATATAAGTGTATCACCCTGATGTCCCTGTGTTTAGGAGATCAGACTGTGTGGTGTGTATAGAAGTGTATCACCCCGGTGTCCCTGTGTTTAGGAGATCAGACAGTGTGGTGTGTATATAAGTGTATCACCCTGGTGTCCCTGTGTTTAGGAGATCAGACTGTGTGGTGTGTATAGAAGTGTATCACCCTGGTGTCCCTGTGTGTAGGAGATCAGACTGTGTGGTGTGTATATAAGTGTATCACCCCGGTGTCCCTGTGTTTAGGAGATCAGACAGTGTGGTGTGTATATAAGTGTATCACCCTGGTGTCCCTGTGTTTAGGAGATCGGACTGTGTGGTGTGTATAGAAGTGTATCACCCTGGTGTCCCTGTGTGTAGGAGATCAGACTGTGTGGTGTGTATATAAGTGTATCACCCTGGTGTCCCTGTGTTTAGGAGATCAGACAGTGTGGTGTGTATATAAGTGTATCACCCTGGTGTCCCTGTGTTTAGGAGATCAGACTGTGTGGTGTGTATAGAAGTGTATCACCCCGGTGTCCCTGTGTTTAGGAGATCAGACAGTGTGGTGTGTATTTAAGTGTATCACCCTGGTGTCCCTGTGTTTAGGAGATCAGACAGTGTGGTGTGTATATAAGTGTATCACATTTCTCCACAGGAATAAAACTCACTTTAATGTTTTTTTAAACATCAGTATGTGTTTTAATAAATTAATCTATGTAAATTAAATATGTTGGACAACTCTTTGTGTAATTTACTAATTTACATATAAAGAGACTTCATGAAATAACCTACAAATTCTTGGTAATGCCATACCACCAGCAACGCAACCTAAAGCAAGGGTCCCTCTCTGAAATGTTGGGAAATGTGCATTGCAGAGCAATGTATTACACAACCCTATGGCACTCAAACGGTTACATACTAAAGAATATATTTCAAAATATAAAAGCAAAATGGAGTTATTCTGGGGAAACCATGTGTACCACTGGGGGGGACATAATTCTTTCCAATCCAGTTTATTTAAAATAGACTTTTTAACTCCTTGAATGCTAGAGAGATCTGCATTGCTTTCAAGAAGTTAAAGAGATTTAAATTTCCCCCTATACGATGTAGTTGGTTTGTTCCAGAAATGCACTTTTATAAGGCACATTAATGTACTGTATGTTCAGCGCCATGATTTGGCTATCGTCTGGTGGGTGTGCCTGTCCTCCCCTCTGTTTCCCCACCAGTGTTCTCACCTGCACTCCTCTAGAGCTCATCCTTAGCTTCCCAGTGGCTGTGCTGCTCAGAGAGAAGTGAGCTCAGTACTGCACTCGCCTCTGTATGCTGGAGTAGCTCTCACACAGCCTGCATTTCACCGCAAGCACCTATAGAAGGCGTCCTCCTGTGAACTAACCCCTTTTGTGTTTAGGCAGCCCTATAAGTGGATCAGCATCTGCCCTGCTGCACTCTGAATTCCAAATCTGCCTACCAGCACAGCTCCCCTCCAAAGTTCATACTAAGTTGTGAAGCTACTGATGGGCCTAGCGGGAGGATGAATCATGTGCAAGCCAAACTAACAGCTTTTGTATTACCCAACAAGATCATTCATTATGTCATGGCAACATCAGCACTCGCCACTGAGTCCAGTGAGTTTTACTCAGCACTTTCACATTTCTTTTCATTTTGAAAGTGGTGCTATGTGCTCAACCAATGGAGATCAGGTAAATGACATCTGTAGCATCACTGATCTCAGCTCTGTTGCCAGGAGCACATTGCACCACATTTGAAATTAAAAAGAAATATAACAGTGTTGAGGGAAGCTCACAGGACTCAGTGGCTAGCGCAGTTGTTCCTCTGAGGTCACTATGATGGTGGTGGTGGTGGGTGTCACATAACCAATGCGATTGGATCATGTTGGCCAATGTTACACGCACACACAAACTGACATTTCAGCTTACCAAAATACCACTTAAAATGATAACAGAACAAAAAAACAAAAGCACTATCCCATGGGTGCTGGTATTTAAAAAAAAAAATCCCCAAATATGTAAATTGATTGGAGTTAAAGGGGAAATAATACCAACTATAATACTCAGATTCTAATTTCTGTAAAGAGAAGGACTTACCTAGGTAGGAGTACTTCATACATAAGTCTGATTATTTATACTATACACACAAACATGTAATTATTAAAGGGATAGTAATACTTCATTTTAACTTTATTTTATTTTGTAGGCATTAAAAAACATGAAGAATGATATAAGTCTTATCTCTCAAACCTTTATGGTTTAAGAGATATTCACAAGCAAAGTTTCCCCCTCCCGCCCCTTTTACCTAGTGTAAGCCATCTCTTCTCAGATGTGAATCTGGTTGTAAGACCAGACAGATAACAGCAGGGGACACTCTTCTTTGTATGAAAACAATGAAAGCCCTGCCCCCCTTGACAAATTTTTCAGCTTTTTCCCTTATCTTAATTGAAGATTGTCCCTCTCTGCAGTCTACCTGGGCACCTCCCTTCTGATCTGGCTGAACGGGGGGGATACTTTGCTTGTGAATATCTCTTAAACCATAAAGGTTTGAGAGATAAGACTTATATCGTTCTTCATGTTTTTTTAATGCCTACAAAATAAAATAAAGATAAAACAAAGTATTACTATCCCTTTAAAATTGCAGTTGACCCCCATTAAAGCAGATTCCACCAACACTGAATGACTTACTGGTTATTTAATAAGTAATGGATGAGAACAAATAAAGGGGGGGGGCAATTTTCCTCTCTGAACTTTAACGGCCATTTACAGTACTTTGGACTGCAGAAGTGAGTTTTAACTTCTGCTTTAACATATATGTTTTTGCCTTTTACGTTCCACTGCTCTTGGCTTTTTTTGTAATTTAATATTTTGATTGACTGAGAATGGTTCATGTGCACAGTCAGCCTTTATTTAATATGGAATATTTTGTTTGATCAAGCATGTTTTTGATGCTTTAACCCCTTAAGAACCCATGATGTGCCAAGACGTGGTTCTGTACTTAAATGGATAGTAATACTTAAAATATAAAAAAATATATATATTCATGTTGTATCCCCCTGAGTAAAACGAGGGAACTCCCACTGCTGAAAGGTGTTTTATTCAAAAGTTATTAGAGCTCAAAGCTGAATTTTTTAGGTGCAATATCACAGAGGCCTGAAATTGTACAGTGGTGCTGTTGCTACACCATCCTATGGAGATTTATGGTCTACAGACTAGAGCTGTCCATAGGATGGTGTAACAACATTGCCACTGTACAATTTCAGACCACTGTGATATTGCACCTAAAAACTTCAACTTTGAGCTGTAATAACTTTTGAATAAAAACACCTTTCAGCAGTGAGAGTACTCTTTTTTTTCCCCTCAGGGGATAAACACTGCAATGTATATATTTTTTTTTTACATATTAAGTACTAGCAGTGTTGGACGGCATTGCCCGTGCGTTTTTTTTTTTTGTTCCTGTATTGAGTTATATTAGGTGGAATTTTATAATACAACTGCATACAAACATATTCATACGTACACACATACCTGCATACACAGACATACATATGTATGTAGTTATTATGGTACATACATATACATGATGCACACATACAAACACACAGCCTGATGCACACAGACATATATATACATACGAACACACATACATAAATAGAGACACACGCCTATCTACCTGTCACCTGAGGTCTGTTATGAAGAGGGAAGGTGGTAGGAAATACACATCGTGTGAGTGTGTGCAGCTGTCAATACCCTAGGACAGTGTGAAGTTAGAGAATGGAGATTTGAGGTGTTTTCTCCTTTGAAATGGCCAGTGTCCTGGGGCTGTTGGTATTGTGGATTATGGTGGGGAGATTCATTAAGCAGTGATAATACAGTGGAGATGACTTCTCCAGTTTATCACTTCTCCAGTTTCTATGCTATTCTATAGAGCCTATGCATTAAGATCTCCAAAGCTGAAGAGATCTTAGTGTATAGGCTCCATACAATAACATAGGAACTGGAGAAGTGATATCATTGGAGAAGTCACCTCCACTTTATCATCGCTTCGTGAATCTCACCCAAAGGTGTAGGAGCCACAGCTGGACTTCAATCCCAGGTTCCTTTGTTACCCACAGAACAAGAGGCAAATATTACTGATTAGAGAAGTGGCAGGCCTGTTGGAAGCATCTATTAAAGGAAACGTGAGAGTCCTGATTTTATGTCTTTTTCACAAACATAGTAAATAACTTCAGCTTAAATATTAATAAGAATACCACTTCAATCTACTCATCTTCTTGGTGAAGCTGAGGCAAAGCTGTCCTATGTGCATTCAGTACCACCCAGAAGCTAGTGCGTCAGTCCCTTTCACTGATTTTTGACTTCCTACTCTTTCCACACATCTGAGTTTTGTACCCACCTTTTATAGATAGGTCCCTGTTTTGGATTATATCATACCTGGGAACTTTGATTCTCAGAGTAGCCCTGTGGTGCACTGGGGGAGATAGATAAGGTGATTGGTATCAAAAAAAGAGGTGGGGGAGGGGCTTAAGGGAGGTGGAAAAAGTGGCAAGAATGAGCTGGGGAAGGAGGAGAAGTACCTACATTGGCCGTTCGCACCACACAGCTGGCTGGGGATCATGGGAGTAGTAGTCTTACCAACAAGAAGCAACTTTTCATGAATCTATACGTAGACTGGTTTGTAATTGCACGCATAGACTTAAAACATACTATACAGAGTTAACAGAGAACAAGTGAAACATAAATAAAAAAAAAAAGTGAAAATAAGACTGCAGTGCTCTCCCTGTACTTAGCAGCGAATGTGTGTTTAACTGCATTGACAGGATGTTAGAAGAGCATCCACTGACTGTTTAATAGTCAAAGTTGTATGAAAGTTGCTGTAATGTGTTACGAATTAGTGTGGGAATGAAAGATTGAAATGTTGGAAGTACTGTGACGGATTGCATTGAAAGAGGATATGCAAGTATCATGAATGAAGGGTTACATTAATACGCTTGTGTGGAAGACGATGCAATGGCTTGTGTATGATTTTATTGAGGCCGAGCTGAAGTGGGAGACAGTGGTAGTGGGTAGGCGATCCGCCCCTTTAATTGTAGGCAAAAACAATTATAGAATTGTATGCAGGGGGTGGAGCCTACCTTCCTTCCTTGGCTGCAGCTAGCCAACCAGCTCCAGAAAGATTTGATACACTAATTATTGACTAGATAGTGGAAGGGAAAGAAGACTCCTGAAAGCATGACCCCGAAGGACCCCCACGTTCTGCCACAGGAGAGCCAAGCATGGTCCCTTGACAGGGCGGGAGACCAGTAACCTGTATGGACTAAGAGAAAAGGATTTAACAGGTAAGACTAAAATCCTCTTTTCTCTGTCGTCCAATACAGGTTACTGGTAACTTTGGGATGTCCAGCCATTGAGTTTCCCAGAGGTGGGAAGTAAGACAAGGACCAGGCGTAAGGCCCCAAAGTCACCAGAGCAGAGATAGCCCAACAAAACAATGAAGTGTCAATGGACGCTGTACCAGGGTAACAACACCCCAAACTGTTACACAGCACGCTGAACTAGAGTCAACAGGGCTCAAAAGTGAAGGAAGCACCAAGAACCGAAGAAGATCCTAGACAGGCAAGACTGCCTCCAGGATCTTCCTACCAAAGCTGGCGTCAGCTGATGCCAGCACATCAACACGGTAGTGCTTCAAAAAGGTGTGCACAGACGACCAAGTGGCAGCCTTGCACAACTGATCAGCAGAGGCCTGATTCTTGTAAGCCCAAGAAGCCCCAATTGATCTTGTAAAATGAGCCATGACCCTGAAAGGGACAGGCTTCTTCCTCAGCTCGTAAGCCTTTCGAATAGTGGACTTGATCCAAAAAGCAATAGTCACTTTGGATGCAGGTCTTCCTGCCCTTCCTGCCCTCCGGAATGATGAACAGCATGTCAGATTGCCTGACAGACTCAGTGCGATGTACATAAAACTTGAGACAACACACCACATCCAAGTGGAGATCCTTCTCCTTGACTTCTGGTGATAATAGTCCTGATCGCAAAGGAATTGAGATCTTTCAAATCCAAAATAGGGCGACAACCGCCGTCCTTTTTAGAGATCACAAAGAGGTTCGAGTAAAAACCCATACCTTTGTCTGAACTGGAACCGGCTCTAGAACATACTTGTCCAGAAGAGCCTGAATAGTGCTGTTGAACAGCCGGCGCTTCTCTGCTCCCTGAGGCGTATGAGAAGGAAAGAAACGAAAGGGAGGAAGAGAGACGAAAGGGATCCTGTATCCTTCCGCCACCACCTGTAAAACCCATGAGTCCGCCACTGAATCCTCCCAGACGCTGTGGTAGTGACGCAGACGGCCACCGACAGGAAAGTGGGGACCTGGGTTCGCTGAGTCATGCCTAAGAAGGCTTGGAAGCCTTGGGTAGACAAGGGTAGACAAGAAAAATGAAGTCGCTAGGTTAAGCGGTTGTAGAGATACGTCCCAAACTGTACAGTTCCATAGGAACGAATGGAGAAATGGCGCCTGAGGTAAAGCGCGAGGAACTCAAATTTTACAAAACTGAAGGTGTAATATTAAAAGAGATGAAACATCACAAAAACATGTTAGGATACCAAAAAAACACTGAACAGGTAGGAAAAGTGTCAGAACCCCCCCCCCCAATGAATGCCAAACCAGCAGCTAAAGGGTTAAAATACCCTGCTCCAAAACACCCAACAGATATACAGATAGACCCAAAGAGTGCAGGAGTGTGCAATAGGAACTCCAAAGGTAAACCCCTGTGTGGAGGGGCACTGTGGAACATGTGGACCTGCAGCACTCAAAGGGTTGCTCACCTTTCCTGTAGATCTTCTGGCTTCAGATTACCATGTATTAAGAAGAAGCCTCGGTGGGCAACTCCTGAGGAAAAAACTTGTAGCCAAGATTTTCCCCCCAGGGCTTAAGGTCCACAAAAAGCACCTGGATACTGAGCTAGCCACATCTAAGGGCATTGCCAGTTATGGTAATCGGCCTAATGGTGGTATTCCATTTCTAACAGAAAAATAAAAAAACATTTTTAAAACTATAGTAGAACTGTTCTCTTGCCTTGTGTCTCCACCAAGGAACAAACCTTTCTGGAGCTGGTTGGCTAGCTGCAGCCAAGGTGGGAAAGTAGGCTCCACCCCCTGCATACAGTTCTAGAATTGTTCCTGCCTACAATTAAACTGGCGGATTGCCTACCCAAACTTACCAGTAACCTGTATTGGAAGACAGAGAAATGTATGTTTCTTCTTACAGTAAATTCAGTGGTACCTGCAGCTGCTTGTGAAGAGCAGGGACATGCTGAATAAGCACTCTGCTCTCAGTGAACATGCGAGGAAGTGGTGAAGGTACGATGAGGGCATGAGAGAGAGAGATTGAATCGGACAGGGAATTAGAGATGTTCGTGAGAGGATTGTAGGAGGGGAAAACACAGGAATGGAATGGTCTTGTAAACAGGTTTGGAGTGAGGTGGAGGATTTTAGGAGGGTAATGACCATTGCACACAGGGGAGGGAGTTGAGAAAAGAGTTGAGAAAGAATGTGTAGGCTGTATGCGTTTGTGAGCATCAGCCTTATCCAGTCCTCGCAGTCTCAGAAGTTTTTGGCCAGAGCTTAACCTTTTGAGTGTCAGAGGGCTACACAACGAATTGCAGTTTTTCTTTTCTTCCTTTGCACACAAATTCTCCTATTCACTCATTGAAGCTGCTTTTTCACCATATCTAGTCTTAATTCAACTACATTTTACTTAATCTTGTAGTAATAGAATACACATATTTAAATGCACGCATACTTCAAACAAGCACAATTTCTTAAAGGGGTGTCTTTTAAAACACAGTATGTGCCATTTGCTCAATCGCTTACATGCTGGGGTCTCTTTTTAATGAAATATACAGGTATCATATGTTTTGCAGTGTTGGTGTGGTGTTCACTCGTTTTTGGGTTTTCACCTACCTACTGCGAACATTTCCTGTTTAAAAGTATGTAACAGAGCTTAGTCCGTTACTGGATCTCTTGTCTGGCCCTAAGACTGTTTAGGCAAGAAACACCAGAGACTGTGGACATTTTGCCCTGTTTGGACTCTGCTTTGGGCCTGTCTTATGAACTGGCCAGCCATTACCCTGGATAAAAAGACTTGTGTCCTACTTTATGTGAAAAGACAGTAGAGTTGAACAGAACTTTGTGCACAGAACTGCCCTGTTCTAGGCAAGTCAAACATTCACTGGCTAAAAACCTGCGTTCATAGAGTGTGTTTAATGTACTGTCGAATGGTCTATGTTTAATGTATTGTGGTGGTCGAGGGCTTACACACTCACTGACTACCAGTCGGCGGGTACCGGCGCAGTGTGCGATCATCGCCATCGGATTGAGCGCTCGGTGGCAGGGGGCAAGAGGCAGAAGTTGGGTCACTTGAATCCCTGAAGGAGGTATGCAAATATCTTCCATAGCCTAACATGGGGAATGGTAGGCAGATCAGTGATTGGTCAAAGTTGGAGCAGGACATTCAAAGTAATCAAACAAAGGCTCCAATCTTAGACCTTTGTCCCTAAGATGTGTATTGTAGCCACTCCAGCCATTGACTATGTTGTACTGTATTGAGACCCCCTGTGGTGTGTTAATGTAATCACGTCTAGGCCATTGTATTTGTTAAGACCATCTATTGCTGGCCTTTGTCTGATGTGTTGTGATTGAATTATGTTCCCCATTGTATCGGGTTTCCCTATGCATTTCAATGTAGCTGACTTGTATAAATATGTGTGGTTTGTGTCAATAAAGAGAGAGTTACTTCTGGAGTGAACAAGAGTTCTGGAGTCTTATGTTCTCATGGTATTAAAGCGGCCACTCTGACACCCATCTGAGCTGAGTATCCTGCATCTTTCGACCGTCTGCTGCCAGTATCCTGCAACCCAACTTCGGATGCTGTCAGGCAGCAATGTGGACTCTTCCTGCTTCTTCAAGTTCCTGAGATCCTTTGATTCCAGATACGGAGTGCTCGAATCTGCTTGGCGACCGCTACCTTTGTTCCTGCTACACTTTACCTGTTTGTCGTAGCCCAGGAGCAGAGGCCTCACTCTCTACTGCCCGGTGTTCCAGTTCTGCGACACTCGACTGCTCGGGAGCCCTGTCGACCCCTCCTTGATCCACATCCTTCGGCATAGAGTCGACTATACCGGGGTTCAATGCCACTTTGAGACGACAACCGGACCCTTTATCTGCTCGACCGGTGCATCCGACTGCACCAGTCCGGAGTCGAGAAGGAGAGACCCGGGAACGACGGCGGAAGGCGACGCGGTCCCTTCTTAGCTTCCGTTACAAAGTACACCAGTCTTACCAAGACAGGATTAGATTCTTGAGGGTTGGGATGGGTCATTTTAATTAGTCTTTCATTAGTTTTTCAATCTAAGTACATCAACATATACGCGTTTCTACAGAAGCCTCTATCAAGTCTAATTATATTTTATTTTTTATTTCAAGGACTCTCTTGAAATTGAGGTACCTTGGCATGTTAAGAGAGCTTATACATACTTTGTTTGAATACTCACATAGGAATAGAATATACACAACACCGGATTTATAATTTCTGAACAATTTGAATGGATTAGCACAAGAATGCTTTTCCTTTTGTTCTTCTTCTGGGTTTTTCCCATTTGAGGATTAGGATAATCACTTCTTTCCTTGCTGCTCTGGTGCAAAGAGGAGCTTCCTGTAAAGGGGATAAGTGGAATTCTGTTGGGACTTTTATGCTGAGTGTATGTTTGTACCTGAAGAGTTAACATATTTAAAGGGCAACTTTCACCTCATAAAAACTTTTGACCAGTTGTTTAAACATTCAAGCAGCATTAGGAAATTTGCTTCTTATTTTTTATTTTTACCTACTTGTTAAGATTTTTAATGTCCAAACCATGCACTTCCGTATTCTGCGGCACTGTGTTTCTTCCCAGCACTATCACATCCTCCTCCCTCCCAGCTGCCCCAGGGAGCGTGTTCATGCTTCAGTTCAGTGTGCTGTGAATGGCTACTAGCGTTACAGCAAGCTATGATTAGCATTATACTGAGGTTGCAACAGTCTCAGTATTGTCTCTGAGAAAAAGCAATACATCAAAACATGCCCGACCATCCTGCTCGACATCTCTGCTGCGCCAGTACCGCTACAGAATGGGACATGCATACACACGTTACCTAAGCTGTGGCCTATAATCACATACATGTCTGATTCATCAACGTCTTCAACCTCTTCAGATCCTAGACACATAATTAACCCTTTGAGTGACAGGTAGTACCTCTCTGGCACTCAAACGGTTACAATAACTGTAAAAACCATGAAGGAGAAAGTGGAATTTGCTGTGCCGGAGCAGCACCATTCTAGAGGTCTGGCGACACGGTTCATAACAATGGCTCATTTATACCCCACATTCCGGCCTAACGTGGTCCATTTTTACTTAACATACAATCAACATGTCCACAACCTACTATGCCTAATCACATGGTGAACTCCAATATGTACTACTGTCTCTTACTCTAATACATAAAAATAGAACACCACCAAAAAACCCACACTAGCATCTGCTAATATTACACCTCCATTCGGTTTTGCTTAAATTAACAGAGACACTCTGTTTAAATAGGCCGCACCATATCTTTAACAGTTTCAGTACCAGAGGGGTTGCCTACCCCTCTGGCACTCAAGGGGTTAATCCATATGTCCGCTGTTTCACTCAGGCACATGGTGTGAACGACAGCTTATCACCGCAGTTATATGATTAACCCTTTGAGTGCCAGAGCAGCAATGTGCTGCCTACCCCTCTGCCGCTCAAAAGGTTAACTCTTTGCATGTCTTTCTGTATGCCACCTAAATGCCATCCTTAGCACTCGCTTCAGAAAAAGATAGGGAAACAAAAAATGTAACATCTACTCTAGTTAAGTTAGAACAAACTAATAAAGCTTGTTATACATACATATAATATCAATGGTCTATAAAGCTCTTACCTGTAAGGCACTAAGTCAGTGATTCTCAACCAGGGTGCCGTGGCACTTTGGTGTGCCACGGACATCATCTTAGGGTGCCCCACATTTCCTAACAAGACTAACAAAAATGGACTTGTAAATAAAGATTAATAGAAATTGTTCTGCACAATATGTTTAGTTTTGTTACTATGATTGTAAGACCTAATAATAACTGTATATTTATGTATTGTACCCTTTATTATGCCCTTGATAAAGTACCTTAAATATGTTAGGGGTGCCCCGAATGTTCTAGATTATGTGTTAGGGGTGCCCCGAGCAAAAAAAGATTGAGAACCACTGCACTAAGTGCTACATGAAATGGAAACATAGCAATAAAATAGTAACAAGTGTTATGTATTGAGTGAAAAAAATAAAAGCAAATCCTATATAATAATTGCTAAGATGTGTGTCACGATGCAGTCATACACAGTACAGCCTGCCCACATTCAGCCAGTCTCTACTGCGCATGATTGCAAAGCAGTTCTCAAAACACAACAAAAGAAAGAAGAAGCGCCCAATGGTGAAATACGTTCACATTAGATATATCTCCAATACTGATCAAATACCATTGTACTCACATTTATTCAAGGTCAGCAGAGGGGATATTCCAATGCTGACAAACCAGCTCGTGGAGAACTTACACCGTCTCCACTCGGTAACCAGGGTACTGCTGCTCCAAAAATCACCTTCCACTCCAATAAATCCAAAACGATGTTTATTAAAATTACAATAATTTGCAAATACAGATAAAAAGGCAACGTTTCACGATTTCAAATCGCTTTCTCAAGCCAATTAAAACAAACATCTAATTGTCTCACATCACGATATTTAAACCTCCCTGTTAATGATATGATTGGGTGTACACTGAATCCTCACATCAACACAACCAATAATATCAGTACACGTATAATAGTTATCATTGGATCCCTACTAAAACTCGGTGCTCTGTCCATTCAGTCAACTCCACCCCGCACATGCACATTAAAACAAAACACCCCCCTCTATAACGTGCATGAGTGGCAAACTGAATACCAACGGAATGTGAGACAATTAGATGTTTGTTTTAATTGGCTTGAGAAAGCGATTTGAAATCGCGAAACGTTGCCTTTTTATCTGTATTTGCAAATTATTGTAATTTTAATAAACATCGTTCTGGATTTATTGGAGTGGAAGGTGATTTTTGGAGCAGCAGTACCCTGGTTACCGAGTGGAGACGGTGTAAGTTCTCCACGAGATGGTTTGTCAGCATTGGAATATCCCCTCTGCTGACCTTGAATAAATGTGAGTACAATGGTATTTGATCAGTATTGGAGATATATCTAATGTGAACGTATTTCACCATTGGGCGCTTCTTCTCTCTTTTGTTGTGTTTTGAGAACTGTTTTGAACCGCTGGGAGAGAGCGTGTAAGGAAGAGGCAGCCTTAAAGATTCCTGTGCTGAATCAGGATAATTATTCAGCAAGTTCATATGCTGTTTTTCATATATGTGATTTAACAGCCAATTGTTTTGTGAGTACCCACGTGTGGGGTGAATTGGTGAAGGACAAGATTCAATTTATTGTTTGAATTGCACTAGGGCTCTCCCTTTTGCTCTCCTTTTCTTGTCGTTACAGTACATGATTGCAAAGCGTGAGTGAGGCGACACAAGACTGCATTGCGTGGAGCAGTGAGGTAGCAGCCTCTTAACTTTGAGTGCCAGAGGGATATGCGACGCATTGCAAAGCAATGCATTGTATACCCCTCTGGCACTCAAAGGGTTAACATTACCCGGACCTTGGCCTGTGTACACGGGCTTTTACACTAGTAAACTATAATTAAAAAATACCAAGGTCAATATACGGTAAACATTATTGATATAAATACCAAGGTTGTCTCAAATAGTAGATAACACCCACTTTAGATATAGATCAATTAGGAATAAAAAACTGAGACAATATAGAAGTTTAATTATTAACTCTAACTGACAGGATGAATAAAGGTCTAAAATGGCATTAAGGAAAGGGTCCTGCAAATCAAATTTTCAAGAGTAGATTCCATAAACATCCAAAGAATTCAAGTGAATGTGTTTAGTCGTTTGGTTGAGAAGTGCGACATCAGAATCTTGCTCCAATCAAAAGAGTGACATTCTGATATTGCATGCTTAAAGGTCGTAAAATAGAGGTTATTTGTGCAAATTAACTTTAGACAGTTATCAAAATGTATAGCCATGACTAACATTTGCCATTGGCAACATGACCTGCACTGCAAATTACACTATCTTTTGCCTTCATGTACATACAGATCTGTTGCATTGCATACTCCTCTGAACTCAAAGGGCTAGAGCAGCAGTGAGCAAAATGTGGTCCTATTACCTATTTACAACTCTAATAATAATAATAATAATAATAATAATAATAATGTATGAAGTGCTACCACTTGGTCAGTAGTAAATTGAGACATAAGGAAATAACTGTTTTACATGTCTGCACCCTTTCTAAAAGTATTAATCTTTTTGAAAGTACCAGTGAAGTTGATCATACCATGATTCTGTGTAACGTGCCTGGTGTACTTTGTTTTTCAGTACTGTACTGCATAATCTTCAAAATTATTATTATTATTTTTTTAATTAAAAAAATGTAAAAACATTATTTTATTAATGTTTTACATTATATACTCAGGATCAAGAATATCTTCAATGCCACTTGGCCCTTTAACCCTCTGAGTGCCAGAGGAGTACGCAGCGCATTGCTCTGCAATGCAATGCGTTGCGTACCCCTCTGGCACTCAAAGGGTTAAGAACCAGAGGCGCATACAAATCAATGGTTTAAAATGCGATGCACATTCCTCTTGTCCATAACAGGTTAAAGATTGACAATACACATACAGAAGATGCAAATAATGCTACCCAGAATTAAACAAATGTGCTGTTCAACCCCCAGCACTCAAAGGATTAAAATGTATTCAGATAAGCTTTGACACTTTGTAGTCAGATAAAATAAAGAGTTAGTGAAACAGGAAGCATGTTTCCAAATGACAAACATTTCCTTTTCAGAGCGATATAACTTTGTTTAAAATAACTTATGGTGCAGGAATGAGTTTGCTTTGCAGCCACAACTGAGGAATAGTGTTCATCTTAAAGTATAAGCAGTGTGGAATCTCCATTTAGGAAGATGAGGCAACTTTATTGGCTAACTAAGCAGATTTAGAATGCAAGCTTTCAAGACCTCTCAGGTCTCCTACTCAGGCATGTTAAACAGGTAAAAATGAAAAGACCTCTTATATGCAAATACACATTGCATTGTTTAGAATGGAAATCAGATAAGAAAGCTTAGTCTGGACCCAGTCAATGGTAGAGGAGTGTAATGTAAATTGCAGTTTTCCTTTGAGGAGTCAAAGGTATTTACGATCCCAGTGGGACTGTTGTAAAGGTTAATCCACAATGTGATAATGTGATAGGAATTCTCTGTCTGTTCAGACCATTATTTAAAGCATTAAACTGCAGCATTCATTTAACCTCCCATATTTTTCTGTCCCACTGAGTGTGAAACAGTCCCATCAGTACAGTCAATTTAATATCTCTGACACTGCGTCCATTTTGGCAAAAATGTTCTCTCACTGGTGTCTCAATCTTTCTGTGGTTAACGCTGGATCTGTGGAAATTAAACCTTTTATGGTAGAAATCTCTAGCATGGGGTTATAAGTCTTTTCTTTGTGCTTGTTTGTTAAAGGCTAATTGTATTTTCTGTGCCAGTGAACAGTGGATGGACTGTAGGTGTAGCACTATGAGGAGAAGAAGGGTATCTATGGGTGGAGCTAAGGGCACCTAAGGTGCCTGGTCTAGAGCCACCAGAGATAACTATGTATTTACCCATTCTGAAACCAGTATAAGGACAACCCACTAAAAGCAAATCACTGCAAATAATTTACTATGAGTGGTGTAAGAAAGCAAGCTGTGTTCTATACTTTGATTTGGATATGATGTGAATAGTTTGTGAAAAGTACTGTAAAATGGCAAGATTCTGCTGCAGCGGTGACAGTACAAGAATACTTTATACATTTTGCATTAAAAAAATTGTATTTATATCAGAAATTATATATCCTAGGATGTTTGTCACGATGCAGTCATGCTCAGTAGAGACTGCCCGCGTTCGGGCAGTCTCTACTGCACACGACTGCATCGTGTGAGTGAGGCGACGCAAGATTGCATCTCGCGGAGCAGTGAGGTAGCAGCCTCTTAACCCTTTGAGCGCTAAAAGGGTACATAATGCATTGCAAAGCAATGCATTGCGTACCCCTCTGACACTCAAAGGGTTAACATTGCCCGGCCCTTGACCAGTGTACATGGGCTTTTACACTAGTAAAATTAGAATCTAGACGTCAATATATTTCTTGTGTTAATACAAGACAAACAATTTCCCCACATTTTTTAATTAGATGCAAGATATTTGTTGCTCCAAATGGCACACAACTTTTTTTTTGCCCTTAAAAGTAAAGCTGGAGAATCGTTCCTGTTTTATGTATTGTGTAAGGCCCATTGTGTGTAGAGATTGCGATGAGCAGTGGTAAGAATCCAGACCCCCACCACTGACTGATGTATCCAGGTATCTGCTAATTACAGGTTTATTTAACATCTAGCACTAACAGTTTTATAGATTTCTAGCCTTGAAATGGTCAAATCTGTGCCTAAATTCTTGGAGACAAAACCACAGCAATGTAAATACAACACAGCAATTTTTAAAAAAGGGGAACAGAAAATGAAATGTATTCTAGAAACTAAAAGAGAAGTATAATACGTTCCTAAAAACTGTGTCTTTATAGATAAAACTGCAGATGCCACCCCTAGAAGTCATTTCTGTAAATTATATTGGCATACCTCCCAAAATTTCAAATGGCCAAAGAGGTACACTTGTTTTACATGGCACTGCTGGGGGTGTGGCTGACGGGAGGGGCATTACCAAGACTTTTTAGGTTATTTCATGAAGTACTGACACCTCTTTGTGTATCTGAATAAATGATTTAGAGTAAGAACAAAGTATTTTATTTACCCAGACTAATTTACAAACACACATATACTGCTCCTTTGTCAGGATCAAATGTTGGTTAGTGGTCTCACAATACACGTCCCTGTACATGGATATTCTGGTGAATGGGACCAGGGATTCTTTATTCTAAGTGCCTACACTCAAGACTTCAATCTGGTAAGTGCAATTAAAGAACAGTGTGAGATCAATTGCCCTCAATTGTGGAGACAAAGATGGCGTTCTCTTGTAGGACATATGGAGAGATCCTGAAGTGTGGACACACAATTCTACCCCTGGGGTAACTATCCATCTGAAAGCAGGAGGGCAGAGGAATAATAACATGCTGGACTGCGGTAACCGTGAGTGTACATGAAATACAAAGTGGGTGTTCCAGTGAGCATTTTAAATATTCAAGTAAATGGACTGGACGATCACTGATCTAGGATAATCTTCTGTTAGGGACCAGGAACCAGACAGGACACAATAATATAAAATACAATGCACCATTATTAAAGTATCAAAAACAGAATTGTGATCCAAGAACATAAACCAAAAAACATGCCAGGGTCAGGAACCAAGACAAGTAATCAGCCAAGCCGGAGTCAGGAACCCAGATGTCTGTGATGTCAGGAACAAGCCAAGGGTCATGAGCACAGAAGTCTGCAATGTCAGGAACAAGCCAAGGGTCAGTGGCACAGATAAAAAAGAGCGCAGGAGAATCCACAGCAGCCAGCAGCAACAAACACAAGGACAATAGGAAGTGAGCCAAGCTGCTTTAATACCCTGAGGGGTTGGCTGATAACAGTCAGGTGAGTAATCAGCAGCAAAGGATATCAGACCACTAGATTAGCTCAAATAGCAGAATCAATAGGCAGTGTAGAGCAGCTCAGCCAAACCTTGACATCTTCATATTGGCGTGATCTTATCTGGATATAGAAGATCATATACACTATCTAGGAACATTTGTGCCAGATGGATGTCCACGGAAAGAGGCAACACAAGGGACAAGCCAGACAGAGCCACAAGACAGCACCAGATAGGATGGTCAGACATGCCTGGTCATACACGGAGTGGTTACCCAGCCAGAGCTGCAGGTCTGCACCAGATTGGTTGTTGGACAAGCCTAGGGTCATAGACGGAATGGGTAGTCAGACAGAGCCACATGTCAGCACCAGATTGGTTAGTCAGACAAGCCTGGTTATACACGGAGCTTTAGTCAGCCAGAGCAGCAGGTCTGCACCAGATTGGTTGTCGGACAAGCCTAGGGTCATACACGGAGCAGGTAGTCAGACAGAGCCACAGGTCAGCACCAGATCGGTTAGTCTGACAAGCCAGGTAATACATAGAGCCCAAACAACTATAATTGCACTGGAACACCACGATGTGGTGTCCAGGCAGTTTAAATACTTATTGATCCACCTCTGAGAGGTGGAGCAATAAGGGTATCGTCACTTTACGAAAGCCGAGTCGCAGCGTCACTAAGGGAATCCTTGTGACGAGCTCCCGCACTCTGCTGGCTGGAAGAGGAACTCAACGCAGCAGGAGCCGCACAGACCCAGACCCAGAAACCGTCTGCCAGAGCAGCAGTAGGAGGCCAACCACTGATTGGTACTCAGTGGCCGGTTCTCCTAGGTAAGCGTCGCGCTTACAGCTATACACTACACAGAGCTGGGCTTCACGGAAGAGTGGCCAGAAGAAAGTCATTGCTTAAAGAAAAGAATAAGCAAACATGTTTGCCGTTCGCCTAAAGGCATGTGGGAGACTCCCCAATCATGTGGAAGAAGATACTCTGGTCAGATGAGACTACAATTGAGCTTTTTGGCCATCAAGAAAAACGCTATGTCTCGCACAGACCCAACACCTCTCATCACCTGGAGAACACCATGCCCACAATGAAGCATAGTGGTGGCAGCATCATGCTGTGGGGATGTTTTTTTTATCGGCAGGTACTGGGAAACTGGTCAGAATTGAAGGAATGGTGGATGGCAATAAATACAGGGAAATTCTTGAGAGAAACCTGTTTCAGTCTTCCAGAGATTTAAGACTGGTACGAGGTTCCCCTTCCAGCAGGACAATCACCCTAAGCATACTGCTAAAGCAACACTTGAGTGCTTTAAGGGGAAACATTTACATGTCTTGGAATGGCCTAGTCAAAGCCCAGACCTCAATCCAATTGAGAATCTGTGGTATGACTTAAAGATTGCTGTATACCAGCGGAACCCATCCAACTTGAAGGAGCTGGAGCAGCTTTGCCTTGAAGAATGGGCAAAAATCCCAGTGGCTAGATGTGCCAAGCTTATAGAGACTTGCGGCTGTAATTGCTGCAAAAGGTGGCTCTACAAAGTATTGACTTTGGTGGGGTGAATAGTTATGCATGCTCAAGTTTTCTTTTTTTTTTTTTGTTTTATTTCTTGTTTGTTTCACAATAAAAAATATTTTGCACCTTAAAAGTGGTAGGCATGTAGTGTAAATCAAATGATACATAGTACCTGTTAGATGTAGTTACAAACTGTTTTGCTAATTAAAAGGGAGTTGCCTTCTGTGTATAAAAATAGGTTTGTTATTAGCTGGGTGTCACGGTTTGTTAGACTCAGACACAGAGTAAGATAAAAATCAAACTTTATTGAAAAGTTTAATGGGAACCCTCACGGGCCCAGAACATACACACATATCACATGTACATAATGGTTACAAACAGTAGTATTAGCAAGATACAGAATGTAGGCTCTACCGGCCTTGCCAATATACCGGGCAAGGCAGCCTGTAAGCTGGCACAGTGGAATGGAGACAGGCTCTACCAGCCTTGCCAATATACCGGGCAAGGCAGCCTGGAGGGTAACAATCAATCTGAATATGGCTCTACCGGCCTTGCCAATATACCGGGCAAGGCAGCCAGGAGGACAAAGGACAGCTCCACTAATGCTGAATAGATGGAATAGCAGCATAAGATGGAACAGTGGAGCAAACCAGTATCTCCACCAGGGAAACCAAACCGGTTCTATACAGCGAATCAGCAACCGGTGAAGAGTGGAGTAAACCAGTACCATGTACTGGGAGACAGCGAAGCCCAACCGGTTCTATAAAACGGAATCAGCAACCGGTGAATAAGGAGAGCCCAGTAACATGAATGGATAACAATTGCGTCTAACCGGTTCTATACAGCGAATCAGCAACCGGAAATGTGGAGTAAACCAGTATGGTGTAATGGACAACAATAGCGTCTGACCGGTTCTATACAGCGAATCAGCAACCAGTAGTGTGGAGTAAACCAGGATGGTGTAATGGACAACAATAGCGTCTGACCGGTTCTATGCAGCGAATCAGCAACCGGTAGTGTGGAGTAAACCAGGATGGTGTAATGGACAACAATAGCGTCTGACCGGTTCTATACATCGAATCAGCAACCGGTAGTGTGGAGTAAACCAGTATGGTGTAATGGGCAACAATAGCGTCTGACCGGTTCCATACAGCGAATCAGCAACCGGTAGTGTGAAGTAAACCAGTATGGTGTAATGGACAACAATAGCGTCTGACCGGTTCTATACAGCGAATCAGCAACCGGTAGTGTGGAGTAAACCAGTATGGTGTAATGGGCCACAATAGCGTCTAACCGGTTCTATACAGAGAATCAGCAACCGGTGAAGAGTGGAGTAAACCAGTACCAAGTACTGGGAGACAGCGAAGCCCAATCGGTTCTATACAACGGAATCAGCAACCGGTAGTGTGGAGCAAACCAGTGATCAGAATGTCACCCAGGGGACCCAATAGTCAATAGATGAAGTCAGGATACAACGCAGGAGCAGTAGACAAGCCAGGACGCCCACAGGAACGACAGGACTGCCAGCCAGGTCAGGAACGGAGCAGGAACAACAACAACACGGGGTCAGGAACGGAAGCAGGAACAGCAGGCCAACCGGATCCGAACAAAGGCAGGAACCATGCAGGAGAGGCACTGACTACTGGAGACCACTGACACTGGTAACAAAGGGAACAGGCCCAAGGAACAGATACTGGAACAGGCAGGTGACTGCTGACATAGAGACACCACGAAAGGGCAACTAAAGGGTGCCTCAGCCCAGTCTATATAGGCAATACTGGGCGGGTAAAAGAAAGGCGGCCAATGGAGAGTACACACATCTGACTGACAGCAGAAGTCAGCAATCATGGGCACCGTGATAGTACCCCCCTCTCAATGACCCCCCCCTTCTGGAAGAGGGACCTGGTTTCTGGGGGTACTTGGAATGAAAAATTTGCAGTAATTTGGCAGCATGAAGGTCCTTACTATCCACCCAGGATCGATCCTCAGGACCATAACCTTTCCAATGTACCAAATTCTGCAATTTTCCTCTAAATCTGCGAGAATCAATAGTACTCTGAACTTCGTACTCCTCCTGACCTTCTACCTCTATAGGCCCTGGTACCACAGGGTTAGTAGTATAACGGTTGCATACAAGAGATTTGAGGAGAGATACGTGGAACACATTCTGAATGCGCATGGACGCAGGGATGTCCAAGGCATACAAAACAGGGTTAATTTTGTGGATAACCCTATACGGACCAATAAACCGGGGAGCCAATTAATTAGATGGGACTTGCAACTTAAGGTTTCCGGAGGATAGCCATACCCAGTCCCCAACCTGGAAAGAGACCTCTGGTAGCCGTCTACGATTAGCATGGCGCTGGTGGCACTGGAACGACTGACTAAGTGCCCTTTGAACCTGTGCCCATGTGGAGCGGAGCTGCTCAATATGCTCATCCAGAGCTGGAATCAGTTGAGACTGAAATGAATCCGGGAGCAAGCATGGCCGGAACCCGTAGTTAAGAAAGATAAGAAACGGAGAGCTCCCGGATGAAGAGTTAACCGCACAGTTCCTGGCGAACTCTGCCCACGGCAACAGGTCGGCCCAGTTATCATGATGGTCAGTAACAAAACAGAACAGGAACTGCTCCAGTCCCTGACTGGCATGCTCAGCTCAGCAGCCCCATTGGTCTGGGGATGGTATGTGGAGGAAAAGGACAATTGGATGCCCATCTGTTCACAAAAGGCTCTCCAAAACCTAGACACGAACTGGCTCCCTCGGTCGGACACCAGAACTCTGGGAACCCCGTGCAACCGGAATACTTCCTTAGAGAAAACCATAGCTAGTTCTTTGGCAGAGGGAAGGCCACAGAGAGGTACGAAATGAGCCATTTTAGAAAACCTGTCCACCACCATAAGTATGAAGGAATATCCCCTAGACACTGGCAATTCTCCCATAACGTCAATGGAAATGTGAGACCAAGGACGTTCGCCATTAGACACTGGTTGAAGTAGGCCCACAGGGAGGTGTCTAGGGGTCTTGGCATGAGCACAGGTGGCACAGGCATTGGTAAAGACGGCACAATCTGCCCTCAAGGAGGGCCACCAGAAAACTTGTGATAGTGACCATATTAATTGATCCCTACCAATGTGCCCAGCAGCCTTAGAGGAATGGTAGGTTTCAAGTAGTCTAGTGCAGAATGGCTCATCGACAAAACACTTGCCCACTGGGGTTTCTGGGGGAGCAGTACCCTGGGTGGACAGAATCTCTTCCCCCAGTGGCAAAGTGATACTAGTGCATAATGTAGCCAATATACGATCAGGCTGTATAATAGGTGCTGGGACCTCGCCCCTGTCGGTCTCAGGCTCAAATTGTCTAGACAGGGCATCAGCCCTAACGTTCTTGGAACAACATAATTGAATCGGGAAAGGAACAATGCCCATCTGGCCTGGTGAGAAGACAATCTTTTAGCTTCTGAAAGATAAGTCAGATTTTTATGGTCTGTGAGAATCAATAAAGGGTTTCTGGTGCCTTCCAATAAATGACGCCACTCCTTAAGAGCGAGAATGATAGCCAATAGTTCTGTGTCACCTATCTCATAGTGACTCTGGGCAACAGACAATTTCTTTGAGAAAAACCCACAAGGTCTGAGGGTACTCCCTTTTGCTGGTCTTTGAGCGAGTACTGCCCCCACCCTGATCTCTGAGGCATCGACCTCCAATGTAAACGGGAGAGCTGGGTTGGGGTGGGATAACACTGGAGTAGCAGCGAAGGCAGATTTTAATGTCTCAAAGGCACATTCAGCCGCCTCGGACCATTGGGAAGGATTAGCGCCCTTATGAGCAAGGTCCGACAATGGTTTAACAATCAAGGAGAAGTTCTTAATAAACTTTCTGTAATAATTAGCGAAGCCCAGAAATCGCTGAATCGCTTTGAGGCCTTTGGGTTGTGGTCATTGCAGAACTGCCGCAAGTTTCTCCTGATCCATGGCAATATCCTCCTTGGCAATCACGAACCCCAAGAAGGGCACACTGGATCTATGAAACTCGCATTTTTCCAATTTGCAATACAATTTGTTGTTACGTAGGCAGAGCAACACTTCTGACACATCCTTGATGTGTTGTGACAAGTCATCTGAGTGAATAAGTATATCGTCCAAGTAAACCACCACACAGTACTGCAGCATATCTCTGAGGATATCATTAATTAGTTCTTGGAATACTGCAGGTGCATTACAGAGACCAAACGGCATCACTAGATATTCATAGTGTCCGGATCTAGTGTTAAAAGCCATCTTCCACTCATCACCAGCTCTGATCCGGATCAGGTTATATGCTGCATGTAGATCCAATTTTGTGAAAATGGAGGAACCTTTTAAGCTGTCAAATAATTTGGTGATGAGCGGTATCGGATACGCATTTTTAGGCATTAATTTATTTAAGCCACGGTAATCAATGCATGGTCTTAATTTGCCATTCTTTTTCTTCACAAAAAAGAACCCAGCCCCAGCTGGTGAGGTGGATTTCCTGATTATCCCTCTTTTGAGGGCATCTGAAATATACTCCTCCATAGCTTGGTTCTCCTCATAGGACAGAGGATAAGTACGGCCCCTAGGGGGTATCACCCCTCGGGGGTAGTTCAACTGCACAATCGTAGGACCTGTGCTGAGGCAGGGTGCCAGCCTCCCCTTTACTGAAAATATCACTGAACTGTTGGTACTCATCTGGCAATGAAGGGGAGGCACACAGAATCTTTACCAGGTGAGACACACAATGATCCATACAGTATTGGGACCAGGCAGAAATCTCACACTTTTGCCAATCAAACTGAGGATTATGCAATTGCAACCAAGGAAAACCCAGGATGACTGCATGGTGAGGAGAATTGATTATCTGAAACTGTTTTTCCTCTTTATGGAGTGCCCCAATAGTCATAGGAAGAGGCATAGTTTCAAACGTAACCTGGGCAGGCTGCAGTAGTCTGCCATCAATAGCCTCAATAGCCAAAGGGGATTCTCTTTTAACCATCGGAATCTTGTGCCATTCAGCAAAAGCATTATCCATGAAATATCCAGCGCCACCAGAATCAATCAGGGCCAGAACCTCCACAGAGCGATCTGCCCACGAAAGTACCACCTGGATGGTGGGTTTTTGTATGCTCAAACCTGGGGACGGATGAACACCACCTAGAGCCTGTCCCCCAAGGTACCCTAGGTGTGTTCGTTTCCCGGACATACGGGACAGGTTCTTAGCAAGTGCCCAGATTTACCACAGTATAAACATAACCCCTGCCTTCTGCGAAGTGCTCGTTCCTCTTTGGTTAACCTGGTAAAACCTAATTGCATAGGTTCAACAAGTTCCCGTGCATGGTCATTGGTTTTAGGCAATGAGGGAGGGGTGGGTGGGTAAACAAAACTGCCAGGCCCAGTGTTCTTTGACCGTCCCCTACAGTCTTTAGCCGTAAGCCTGTCCCGAATTCGAGTGTCAATTAGAATTGCGTAATCAATATATTCATCCAGATCATTAGGCAGCTCTCTAGCCGCAGTTTCATCTTTGATATAATCGCCCAGACCTTGAGCAAAGGCAGCCAACAATGCCTCATTGTTCCAACTTACCTCTGCTGCTAGTGTACGGAATTCTCGCCCACAGTCCGTTTGCCCTGTTGAATCTCCATTAGACGTTTAGCAGCAGAGGTGGTTCTACCAGGGATCTCGAATACTCTCCGAAATGTTTGCACAAATTCCCTGAAATTTTTTGTGCAAGGTTTAGCATTTTCCCATAAGGGATTGGCCCATGCCAGTGCACGCCCAGTCAATAGGGATATCATAAACCCCACTTTACTGCGATCATTGGGAAAAGCATGAGAAGTCAAGTACAGAAATATTTCAAGTCGATTGATAAACCCTCTGCACAGACTGGGTTCGCCATCATATCTGAGTGGCAATGGTGCGGAAGTGGTTAGCCCTTTAACTGCAGCCACAGGGGAAATAGTTTCATTTTCTGGTGTTGAAACTGGGGAGACCATCGGACTTGAAACAGGCTTTTCAGTAAGTACAGTACGTTCAAGAATAGTTTGGATGTCCAATGCCAATTGATCCAAACGCTGCTCATGTACATCCATCCTCCAATGGATGTTCTGTGCGTTACCTTCACTCTTACTGTCTGAGGTCATGGCCCTTTCATACTGTCACGGTTTGTTAGACTCTCAGACACAGAGTAAGATAAAAATCAAACTTTATTGAAAAGTTTAATGGGAACCCTCACGGGTCCAGAACATACGCACATATCACATGTACATAATGGTTACAAAAAGTAGTATTAGCAAGATACTGAATGTAGGCTCTACCGGCCTTGCCAATACACCGGGCAAGGCAGCCTGTAAGCTGGCACAGTAGAATGGAGATGGGCTCTACCGGCCTTGCCAATATACCGGGCAAGGCAGCCTGGAGGGTAACAGTCAATCTGAATATGGCTCTACCTGCCTTCCAATATACCGGGCAAGGCAGCCTGTGAGCTGGCACAGTGGAATGGAGACAGGCTCTACCGGCCTTGCCAATATACTGGGCAAGGCAGCCTGGAGGGTAACAATCAATCTGAATATGGCTCTACCGGCCTTGCCAATATACCGGGCAAGGCAGCCAGGAGGACAAAGGACAGCTCCACTAATGCTGAATAGATGGAATAGCAGCATAAGATGGAACAGTGGAGCAAACCAGTATCGCCACCAGGGAAACCAAACTGGTTCTATACAGCGAATCAGCAACTGGTGAAGAGTGGAGTAAACCAGTACCACGTACTGGGAGACAGCGAAGCCCAACCGGTTCTATAAAACGGAATCAGCAACCGGTGAATAAGGAGAGCCCAGTAACATGAATGGATAACAATTGCGTCTAACCGGTTCTATACAGCGAATCAGCAACCGGTAATGTGGAGTAAACCAGTATGGTGTAATGGACAACAATAGCGTCTGACCGGTTCTATACAGCAAATCAGCAACCGGTAGTGTGGAGTAAACCAGTAGCACATACTGGGAGACAGCGAAGCCCAACCGGTTCTATACAACGGAATCAGCAACCGGTAGTGTGGAGTAAACCAGTATGGTGTAATGGGCCACAATAGCGTCTAACCGGTTCTATACAGCGAATCAGCAACCGGTGAAGAGTGGAGTAAACCAGTACCAAGTACTGGGAGACAGCGAAGCCCAATCGGTTCTATACAACGGAATCAGCAACCGGTAGTGTGGAGCAAACCAGTGATCAGAATGTCACCCAGGCGACCCAATAGTCAATAGATGAAGTCAGGATACAACGCAGGAGCAGCAGACAAGCCAGGACACCCACAGGAACGACAGGACTGCCAGCCAGGTCAGGAACGGAGCAGGAACAATGACAACACGGGGTCAGGAACGGAAGCAGGAACGGCAGGCCAACCGGATCCGGACGAAGGCAGGAAGCACGCAGGAGAGGCAGTGACTACTGGAGACCACTGACACTGGTAACAAAGGGAACAGGCCCAAGGAACAGATACTGGAACAGGCAGGTGACTGCTGACTTAGAGACACCACGAAAGGGCAACCAAAGGGTGCCTCAGCCCAGTCTATATAGGCAATACTGGGCGGGTAAAAGACAAGCGGCCAATGGAGAGTACACACACCTGTCTGACAGCAGAAGTCAGCAATCATGGGCACCGTGATACTGGGCTAATCATTAGCTAGGCACTGAGCAATAGAAAGTGAGCAATTGTAAGTGCAGAAGGAGATATTCTGTAGATAATCTGGAGGTGATCTGTGGTGATTAAAGTCAGAAAACAACTCGGAAAACAAAATCTGAAGGTATTTTTTTTTCTCTGTCCCTTGATTACATTAGTGCTGTGAACATGTCAGGCATGTTGCAGTGCAATGGATGTTTTGCTTTTCTCCCCAAGGAAACCTTTTGGAGGTTCAGAAGTTGTCCAATTTGTCAGCAATTTTCTGTTTTACAAAAGGAGATTGATAATTTGAAGGCTGAAATCTACAAGATGTCTGTGAGCTCCACAAAGATACAAAAGAAACAAGTGCCACTGCCTCAGAGACTTCCAAGAAATGGCAGATGGACTACAGTTGGCTCTGGAAGGGTAAGAGTTGTGGACAAGAGGCATGTCCCACAGAAATCATGTTATAATATGGCTTCAAGTTGTGATACGTTTGAGTTTTTAGCATAGATCATGGTGTCATCTGCATACATGTGTACTGAAGATGATTTGCAAACCGTGGGAAGGTTATTTATAAGAAGAGAAAATAGAAGAGGGCCAAGAATGAAGCCTTGGGGAACTCCACTTGTTACTTTGAGCAGAAGGGAGTCATGTCAGCAACGGACACATAAACATATTCATTCATTCATTCATGCATTCATTCATACTGCATACTGTCTGATAAATAGGATTGGACCCAGTGTAGAGAATTATTACCCTATCCTGAGCTTTGGAATTTGTTTATAAGAATGTTATGGTCTACTGTGTCAAAGGTCTTGGTGAAATCTAGGAAAATAGCTCCTGTGGGTTCACCATTTTCCATGCCAGTCTGGATATCATTGGTTACTTTTAGGAGGGCTGTGACTGTTGAGTGATTTGGTCGAAAGCCTGATTGAAGAGGGGTGAAGAAACTGGTCTGTCGGTAATACTTATATAGTTGCACGTGTACACATTTCTCTAGGATTTTAGATAAAGTGGGGAGTGGGTATATCGGTCTGTAATTTGATACTACATTTTTATCTCCACTTTTGTGGATAGGCACAACTGTAGCCACCTTCCAGTCTTTGGGCATATACCCTGATGCCAAAGTGGCATTAATTAAAGATGCATTCGGTTGGGCAGTGACCATAGCACTGAGCTGTAATAACATTGCTGGTAGATGGTCAAGGCTACATTGGGATTTCAGTTTTGGGTTGAGGAGGTGATCATATATTTCACTTTCATTTACTAGACGCCAAGTACAATTATTCTGTGCAATTTTAACCCTTTACAAGACCAGAGATGTGCACAGCATACCTTAATTCTTTGAGGGATAATTATACACCAGTGCTTTTAGATTCTAATCCATACCTCTCAACATTTTAATTGGACAAAGAGGGACACTTTTGTTTTAGATGGTGTTGCTGCTGGGCCGGGCATTACCAAGAATGTGTAGGTCATTTCATCACCTATTGACACCTCTTTGTGTAACTGAATAAATTATTTAGTACCTGCCCACATATTTTATTTACACAGTCTAATGTATAAACACATATACTGAAGTTTAACCCCTTAACGTCCAATGCTGTGCCAGGACTGCTTGGCGAGCCCTGAATCGGATCTCCAAGAAAAAAAAAAGAAGCCCTGTGGCCCTCCAGTGTCGGCCACGGGTGCTCGCGACGGTCGTTAAGGGGTTAAACAAACATTAATGTGAGTTTTATTGCTGTAGGTCAGTGTGATACACTTATGTACACACCACATAGTCTGATCTACTAAAAAGAGGGACACCAGGGTGAGAAAGAGGGACAGAGGGATTTAAGTCTGGCAGAGGGACTGTCCCTCCTAAATAGGGACACTTGGGAGGTGTGCTAATCATTGAATTTCTCTTTACACTCTTATGAAAAGGATCCAATTAAACAACATACAGAAGAAAGCTTACAATCTATGATGCATTATAAGTAAAAGTTAACTGGCTGTGTGAACAAAAAAAGATGGGCAATTTTTGTACAAACCAAATAGACCATAGAGGAGAAATTAACATTTCTCTTGCTCTAAATATGTCTCTTATTCACTTGAATGATAGAGAGGTCTGCAATATGTTGGAGACCTCTAATAGTCAAGGAGTTAATATCTTTAAGTGCTGATACCTCTCTGGCACTGAAATGGTTAAAAGCCTCATTTAAATCAATGTTAGTGCACTTTTTTCCTCTGCACAGTGCAACACAATGGATCCTTCCGCAATAGAAAGTGAAAGCATGAGAGAACAGTAAACATTGGGAGAGATTACAATTTAACACTTTGAGGAGAGAAAAAGTGCAACACAATGGAAACAACCAAACAGAAGAGAGTGCTAACGTAGCAAAGAAAATATTGGGAAAGTTTCCAATTTAATCTCCTGAGGACCAGGAATTTTAGCAAAACATTGTTTTGCAGTGCATGGGGCAACCATCTGGTCCTCAAGGGGTTAACCCTTTGAGTGTACAGGGGTACGGAATTCATTTCTTTTCAATGCATTCCGTACCCCTCTGGCACTCAAAGGGTTAAATAGTACCCTCGTATAGTTCACAGAATTCAGAAAGGTGCAATCTGAAGGAACAGTGCAGCTCAACTGGTGATCACCAGCAACTCCAGCAGCTGAACTATTGAGTACATGCTAGAGCAGCAGTGGAGGACTACATTTCCCATTATTGTTGAATGGCTAGGAATGATGGGAATTGTAGTTTTGAGCAGCTGCAGCTTCTCAGGTTACCCTTCCATGAAATGGAGTGTAAGATCACTGTAGTACATATCGGCACACATTCCACCGTTTAATACAGAAGGCACCGAGAAAAGGAACACCCCCAAATGACCTTACCCATACACATGTCACCTTTAGCTAGGGACACATGAAAAATGCCTACTGTAGGGCTACTATGATTTCAGTGAAGTCCTGAAATCTGCCATATTTCCTATGTGTCCCTGGTTAAAGCTGCTGTCTAGACAAGTGTGTGTGTGTGTGTAAGCACTAGAAAATGCTAAATGTTTTTTCTGGGACAATACTGTCCCTTTAATGTTGATAAATGTAAAATAATGCAATTGGGATGTGCAAATCCAAAGACAGAATATAGTACTAACTCTTTGAGTGCCAAAGGGTATCCAATGCAATGTGTCGGATACACTCCTGGCACTCAAAGGGTTAATGGTATTGCGCTGTTAGTGACAACAGAGTAGGGTGACCACTTGTCTGGGACAGTCCTGGATACTAAATGTTTGTCCTTTGTCCCAGGCAGCCCCCTTCTGGGACAGTGCAATGAAGATCCTAGAACTCAGAGGTCTAAACACTAGAAGAAGAATGACCCATAGACTACTGTCACAAAGTGATGTCTCTGCTGGGCTACAGAAAAATGGCTTCCAGATAGAGCTCTAAACACTAGAGAGAGAACGGAGCCTTGATAATGACATCAAAAAGGACCTGCAGTGCAGTTTTGTTGTAGTATAATGCTAATCTAAGGCTTTGGGCTTGATGTACATTTTCCTGTAGCCCACTACAGGCACCATTTTTTTATCCCTCCATTGGTTAGAACTCCGTGGTGTGCTCTTCTCTCTGCAGTGTCCCTGAATGGCAGAACTGAAATGTGGCCACCCTACAACAGAGGAAAGAGAATTGGAAGTAATTATTTCCAATGACTTGGAGATAAGATGGGGATGAATGGAGTTGTACTATGACAGCAGCTAGAGGGTCACATGTTGCCACTCTCTTCAGCCCAGCCTCCCTACACACTTTAGATCTTTTGTAACTAAGAATGTATTATACAAATATGCACTAGAAGTACAAGATATTAAACAAATAAGAACCACTTTAATTTTCAGTTTCGTTGCATTTTCTAGGTTCTGAGAAAAGATTAGCCAACACCTTTCTATTATATTAAACAGAAAGTGGCCGGGTAAGTTTCTCTGCAATAATAGATTGCAGGTACCAGCTGCACCACTACGTCCTTAAAGGAGAACAAATAATAACCCCACTTATATTGCTATGTTCAGTAAATCCTAATGACCCCTATGAACTTTGCTTAAGAGATAATATTTTCAGTAAATCCTGGATGTCATGTCCATGGAGGCATACATGACAGTTGCTACCAGGATCACTGGATCTTAAACTATTCTCAATACTCATGGTAATCTTAAAAACAGCAGCTGCAATTAATCTTCATAGTATTTGGGCCATGAACAGTGTTATTTCAATACTATCAGAGTTGTAATTCAAGAGTAATTGAATGATAAAGTATCCCCTCCCGCCCCTTTTACCTAGTGTAAGCCGCCTCCCCTCAGATGTGGAATCTGGTCTCTTGACTGGACAGGTCGCAGCAAGGGACAATCTTCTTACTGTGAACATAAGGAAAACCCTGACCCCCCCCCCTTGACAGGTATTTCAGGTTCTTCCTTATGCTCACTGAGATGGCAACCTTACTTCCAACATGGACTGGGACCTCTATACCATCTAAGGGGTTAAAATGTTGTACTCACCCTCAGTAGCAGTTGTAGCTCTGATTCCAGAAATCCAGTTAGCACAGATCAAAGTCAGACTCACAGAAATCCAACAGCAGCGACCTGTCCCCATTTCTGCCTTCGTCTTCTAGCCAACTACAGAGAAATTCACACCAGGGTCCAAATGACTGGTTTTTTTTTTTTAACCCTTCCCATCCAAACTGTCCCACCAATCAGCGTTTCACGTCATCTAGCAGTGATTACACAAAAAAATGAATCTGTTGTAATTCAGCAGTAAAACCCTCCTTTTCCCAGAATGTGTGTACACACATAACTGAACTTCCCAACTCAAGTATCCACCCACAAAAAAGAGACAGAGAAAAATCTATTTTCCTTCCCACTCTAGTATCCACCCACAAAAAGGAGACAGAGAAACATCTGTCTTACTCCTCCCACACCAGTGGATTAATATATATAATCATTCAAACTTCGTATCCAAAAGGTGTGATAACTAATCTCCCTTTAAATGTAAGAAATTGTTTAGAATGACAGTCTGTTCTTAAACACAAACATGTCCCAAACACAGTGAGTCTCAAAGTTACTCCTCATCACATCCCCAGCACGTAACTTTTTCAATACAGCCCTGCTTGTTCACAAGAAGAAGGTAATCAGTGGCTCAGTCATGGTGATTGCACTTCCTGTACTTAGTTATATCTTTAAAATCCCGACCCTTTTGGTGTAAGTACTAGAGCTGAGAATCACAGTGTTAACCCTTTAAGGACCAGAGGGCTGTGCAAGGAATTGACCAAGTTGCATAGCCTTCTGATCCTTAACCCTCTGAGTGCCAGCTGGGGAAGACAATGTATTGCAGAGCAATAATTTTGGGTACCCTTCTGGCATTCAAAGGGTTAACATGTAAATCTCTAATTGATGTCTATAGTAGTTGTTTTTGCCCCATAATATTGGAGGATATCATTCAAAACATTCAAGTATTATTTTTTTTTTTTTTTGGAGGGGGGGGGCATTCTTCTTTAGATAAAACAAAGAATATACAATGGAACTGTGTTCAGAACAAAAATAAGAAGTCTCACTTACATAAACAAATATATATATAGAGATATAGATGAGGTATGTATGTGTGTTGCTGAAATCCCACCAGCCTCTCCTCTTGTGCTGCTCCTTTAAATTTCTTTCAATGAGTTTCTTTTGATGTAATCGGTGGCAGAATCAGAGCAGTAGTTCTGAACCAGAGAGCTGTGGCAATTTGGTGTGCCCAGAGCCTTAGGGTGCTACTTTTTTCCATGAAGATTTTGATGAAAATGTTAATACTGAGACTTTTAAATGCATATTTAACCCTTTGCGTGCCCAAGGGGTATGCGCAACCCTCTGACACTCAAAGGGTTAAAGATATTGGTATTCAATATGCTTGCATTTGTCCATCTGATTGTAAAACATAGCAATGACTGGATATTGATGCGTTTGTCCTCTTGATTACCTCCTTGAGAAATTGCCTATAAATAGCTACAGGTTCCCTGAAAATTCCAGACTACATGTTAAGGTGCCTGATAATTCCCTTTAAATGTGAGACATTGTCTTGAATGACAGTCTGCTCATGAAAAATATGAGAACATCTGAATTAGAGGAAGAAATATGAGACTAGATTAATTAATCAGACCCCAGAAAAAATCCAGTATAGTTTAGGGGATATTCACACTTTTATTTCTGGGGAAGTGAAAGTGAAAATATCCTGATACTGCACAGGGCTTCATTAGCATATGAAACATCATTCACAACCTTCATTAGCAAATGACACATCACTAAAAGCTTTTAGTATATGAAATGTCACTGAAAAGCTTCATTAGAATATTAAATTCCATGGGTATCACAATTATCATATATTATCATTATTTAGCATATGGTACCAAGTATGAATATCACCTTAAATGTTTGTTGGTCTTTCGTCTAACATGACATATAGGCAGTTTTTAATGAAGTTTCCAAATATGCAAACCTGAATCAAGGTGACATACCACTTTAAATTATTTAAAAAATGTTTTTAGTAGGATGCACTGCTTCTTTAAAGGGACAGTAATGACCCAGAAAAAATATATATCATTTTGTAGTGCTTAAAAAGTTCAGATATTCTGGATCAAAGTTCCCCCCTCCCTCCCCTTTCCCTGACGTCAGCATTGTGCTGACTGCAGGGGAATCCTGTCCGGAGACCAACTGGCGGCTCTGCAGCAGAGCCGCAATTGCTTTATTTAAAAATAATGACTTCATTGGAAAGGTCTACAAAGTGTGCCTGGTTTGCAAGCACACTTTGTAGACCATTCCAGTGAAGTAATTTGTTTTAAATAAAGCGATTGCCACTCTGCTGAAGAGCCTCTTAGTGTTGGCCAGCTGATCTCCTGCCATCAGTAAAGCTGACAGCAGGAGTAGGGAAACTGTAAATGTGAATATCTCTCAAACCGTGGTGGTTTGAGAGATAGGATTTATTGTATTTAGTTGAACTTTTTAAGCACTACAAAACGATAAATATTTTTTCTTGGACATTACTAACACTTTAATAAATGTTTACAAGTGTTTGTTTTGTAAATTATAGCATTACAACAAATTATTTTATCACAATAAATGACATATTGTAACCCCTTATTGTCCCTTTCACTCTTTGGATACTAGAAAAGAACACTTTTTAGAACGTTTTACCTATAGATATAAGGGCTATTATTGTGTTGCTACTGTAAGATGTGAAAGGATTCCTTTGTGTGTTCTGGCCCTAGTTAGGCTAATTATTCTATTACAGTCCTACTTACCAATGTTTTACCCTATTTTTCTTTTTGCAGGTCTATCTCTGTTTTTATTTTTGGTTGTTTGTTTATTAATGTGTTTAATCCTTTGAGTGCTCAAAGTTGTATTTTTTAGGTGCAATATCACAGTGGCCTGAAATTGTACAGTGGTGCTGTTGTTACACCATCCTATGGACAGCTCTGGTCCATAGACCATAAATCTCCATAGGATGGTGTAGCAACAGCGCCACTGTGCAATTTCAGGCCACTGTGACATTGCTCCTAAAAAATTAAACTTTGAGCTGTAATAACTTTTGAATAAAACACCTTTCAGCAGTGGGAGCACTCTTGTTTTACTCAGGGGATAAACCCTACAACATATTTTTTTTTTTTTTTACATTTTAAGTATTATTATCCCTTTAAGGATGGCTGATTGCACATGCGCCGTCACTTAAGGACCACTGATCTTTTTTTTTTATTATTTTTTTTTTTTTTATTTCTGCATCTGGTTCAGGGCTCCCTGAATGGTGTGCAGCCACACGGGGAGCCCTGAATTCCATGACGGCAGTGGCACGTCATGCGTCCTTACACAAATCTATTCACGAATACCAGGACTGTCAAGGGTCGTTAAGGGGTTAAGCAGCATTGTTATCTCATAATGGCTTTGAGTTTTTTTGTTTATAAGATTTCTCCATCAGAGTGTTGATGCCTGTGGCAAGAAAATGGGAATTAAATGCAGACAAACACAAGCATCAACAGATACAATGCAAGCACACACACACTACCCTTGAGCAATACCTTTTGGAAGTTGAAATCATAACGGTTATTTATTTGGTGTTATTGGCACTCAAAGCTGTGGTCTTTCTTTGTCGTGTGTGTGTGTGTTCTTTATAGATAAGTACCCCGTTCCCAAGTCAGGTCCTCCAAGATCAATTCCCTTCCTCTCACTCTGGACCAGGGCTGCTAGCAAGGAGGACAGTTGCCCAGGCCACACTGTCTGATGTGCCCTGGACACTAGGCAGCAGTTGGTGCATACAGTTTACCCCTTTCAGTACAGAGGACTGAGTATTGCATTGATGCGCAATGCAATCTCACCCCTCTGACAATGACAGTGTTACAACAAACTCCAACTCTATGTTGTAATCACAGCATTTGCAGTATGTTTAACCCTTTAGATGTTACACATCTACAGTGCTCAGCAATCTGTGCAGATGTCTTTTAGCATCCATTGAAATAAGCCACCATAAGCACCAAAGACATGATGGTTTACAATCACAACATCAACCAACAGTGTGAGGAACTACATAATTACTCTCATCCACTCTCTACATACAATTAGGGGAGGCAGCTGGAAGTAAAGAGATACAGAGCTCATTGCTCAGCTCCATTTATCAGTGAAGGAAGTCTGCAACTTCCTGGAGTAATCTGGATCAGAGATCAGTGTTAGTGACTTATACACAACATTACAAACGATTGCATTACTAAAGAATATGGGAGTGACACGGATGCCATCTTGGGTGTCCACATGTCCCGGATTGCCCGGGACAGTCCCGGATTTTAAATGTTTGCCCCTTGTCCCAGGCAGCCCCCTAATGGGACAGTACAATGTCCTGGAATGAAGATTCCTGAACTCAGAGGTCTAAACACTAGAAGAAAAATGACCCATAGACTACTGTCTCAAAGTGATGTCTCTGCTGGGCTACAGAAAAATGGCTTCCGGACAGAGCTCTAAACACTAGAGAGAGAACGAAGCCTTGATAATGACATCAATCAGGACCTGCAGTGCAATTTTGTCATAGTGTCATGCTAATCTAAGGCCTTGGGCTTGATGTACGTTTTCTAGTAGTCAACCACAGGCACCGTTTTTTGTCACAGAAGTCAATGAGCAGTTCTCTCTCCAGTGTTTAGAACTCTGAGGTGTGCTCTTCTTTCTGCAGTGTCCCTGAATAGCAGAACTGAAATGTGGTCACCCTAGTGCCATCTAACTTAGCAGTGAACTTGTGCAGGTTCTTCCCATCTGCTCCATAACATGCACGCACACATGAAGGAAATTCTACTGCGGCTCTTGGGACAAGGCCAAACAGAGCTTTGTCACAATGAAGCTGTGCAGAGCTCACTCCCTACTCTGCAGCTTATTAACTGGAAGAATGCCTAAGGATCTCTCAAATTTTCAATACGTAGACTTCAATTAATAACTGTATCGGGGAGAGTGCAGCATATTGCATAGCAATGCTTTGCACAACCCTCTGACACTCAGGTGGTTAATGCAGAGAGCAATCTGCAATAAAGAGAATTCACAGACAGGATCTGCTTGGTCCTGCCTACTACAAGGTACTTGTAGATAAGTCAGTAGATCCCTCTTTTTGCCTCCATATCTTCCCTACCACAATTAATCTACTGCACAACAATTATATTGTGAATCCCAGCAAATACTGGTCATGTCCTCCTCCACATCATGACCCTCCACCTGTCAGCCCTTTCATTAGCACAGGGCTGTCCAACTCATTGCAGTGGAGGCCCATTCTCTTTTTACTTTCAAGGAAGCGGAAGAGGAGAGCATGACCAGCACCCCCGGGATCACAAATGTCATTTCTGTTGAACAGGTACCTTCCAATATGGGGGAGAGTGCTTTTCTTGTAGATACAAACAAAACGTTGGTGCTTCAAAGAGTTACCACAGGCTTTCTTAATCAATGAGGGTCCACAGGCGTCATACTTGATCCCCTTATGGAATGTGCTTGCCAGGGTATTCTTCCTATACCCTCTAGACATATAGCAACAGTAAAGGATGGCTGCACTAATCCAACGAGGAGAGTAATGATGAAAATTGATAAAAAATCTATCCTTTATTGTTGAAAATCATTAAAATACAATCAAATATATTACGGACATAAGAGGTAGAGTCTCATGTTTCAAGCAGTGCAAAAGCTACATAGTCCACGCGTTTCGCGCTAGATGGTCATGATTAAGCACATCTAGCGCAAAACGCGTGGACTTTGTACCTTTTGCACTGCTTGAAACATGAGACTCTACCTCTGATGTCCGTAAGATATTTGATTGTATTTTAATGATTTTTAACAATAAAGGATACATTTTTTTATCACTTTTCATCATTACTTTCCTCATTGGATTAGTGCAGCCATCCTTTACTGTTGCTATAGTGGTGCTTTTCTTGCACAGGCAACGCTGTGCTTATAGTTATATAAATCTGTGTTTAATGCATACTGAGGCTGTAATACTAAGACGTAAGCCAACTGCACCACATGGGAGACAAATAAATACAATACTAAGTGTTCCATTGATATCCCTTGGAGACAACAACCAAGAAAGTGTTTATACTCCGGGTTTATTTGTAGCAAGCGAAAATCAGACTCAAGGTCCATGTTCACATTCAAGGCCCAGGACCCACCTTGGAAACCAATGTGCACCTGATCCCACAATATTCTGGGCATCACCACCATGTGCTATTGGATCTTTGTGTTTTACAGCAATGAAAATAACCCTCCATATATGCAACACCATTCCAGATATTGTCTTGGTAGTAGAACAATGAGTAGCATCTCTGAGAAAACCTCTTGCCAGGATAGAGAAGCCATGAATCCAGTTACCAAAAACTTGATTTTTTCCATTCCTTGCTCCTACCATTTTCCCATCATCCTTCAAGTTCTCATTCATGTGCTAAAAAAAACTGGAGAGCGCTAACACATAGACTAGGCTAAACAATAAGTCTCATAGGAATATGCACATGAAACTAAATATTTAAATTGTATATGTGATTTATTAAATATATCACAATGTAATTAATGAAAGTGTAAAACAATAAAACAATGGGATTCCCAATATAGCATATTCCTATGAGACTCGTTGTTTAGCATAGTCTATGTGTTAGCGCTCTCCAGTTTTTGTAGCACAGGCATTTTACTTTTATCACAGTGCCTGTGATTGCTGCATTTTCTTGTCTGTCACCAGTAGGGGGCTTCTATTGGCTGTCTGCATTTAGCCCGCCTCATATTGCCTATTTAAACCTGGATTGGGCACCCTTTGAGTGCCCTTTCGTGTTGTTTCTGACATTTTTCGCTATCACTATGTCCAGTGATTGTTGGGCCTCTGTTCCTGTGTTCCTGAGTTCCTGATTGCAGCTGTTCCAGTGCCTCCTGAATGCTGAGTTGTTCCAGTCCTGGTTCCGGCCTAGTCCTCTGTGGTTGCAGTTCCTGCTGACCTTCTTCTCTGCTGTTTCCTGCCCTGACTGATCGCTCTGCTGGTTCCTGCCATCTCCTCGCCTGTCTCCTGTGATCCTGGCGACCTTCTGCTTGGTCGCATCAGCGACATTGTTGTTAGTCCCAGCGTGCGGGCGCTGGTTTGCTCCAAAGCCTTGCGGCTACACGATTCAGTTGTTACTCCAGTGTGCGGACACTGGTTTGCTCCAAAGCCTATCGGCTATACTATTCAGTGGTTGGTCCCAGCGTGCGGACGCTGGTTTGCTCCAAAGCCTTGCGGCTACACGATTCAGTTGTTACTCCAGTGTGCGGACACTGGTTTGCTCCAAAGCCTATCGGCTATACTATTCAGTGGTTGGTCCCAGTGTGCGGACGCTGGTTTGCTCCAAAGCCTTGCAGCTACACAATTCCCTGTTG
Source organism: Rhinophrynus dorsalis (assembly GCA_037306005.1). NCBI lineage: Eukaryota > Metazoa > Chordata > Amphibia > Anura > Rhinophrynidae > Rhinophrynus > Rhinophrynus dorsalis. The sequence goes on along the minus strand of CM074726.1, from coordinate 139,090,312 downwards.
GTCCAGTGTGCGGACACTGGTTAGCTCCAAAGCCTATCGGCTACACTACTCAGTGGTTGGTCCCAGCGTGCGGACGCTGGTTTGCTCCAAAGCCTTGCGGCTATACGATTCATTTGTTAGTCCAGTGTGCGGACACTGGTTTGCTCCAAAGCCTATCGGCTATACAATTCAGTAGCTGTTCCCAGCGTGCGGACGCTGGTTTGCTCCAAAGCCTTGCGGCTATCTGATTCAATTGTTAGTCCAGTGTGAGGATGCTGGTTTGCTCCTAAGCCTTGCGGCTATACGATTCCTCTGTTGGTCTCAGTGTGCGGACACTGGGTTGCTTACGATCCTGTCACTCTGTCATTATCATCTGACAGCTATTGATACCTCTGGGCTGCCTTGCCCGGTATTGGTAAGGCCGGTAGAACCTTGCTTCGCATTCCCCTTGAGGTTGCCTTAACCGGTATTGGCAAGGCCGGTAGAGCCTATATCGAGGGTTGTTGTGCTGCCTTGCCCGGTATTGGTAAGGCCGGTAGAACCTTTTGCCACATTCCATCTGAGGTTGCCTTACCCGGTATTGGCAAGGCCGGTAGAGCCTACACCGTGCACTTATTGGGGCTGCCTTGCCCGGTATTTAGGTAAGACCGGTAGAACCTTGACGCTATTCCATCTGCAGGTTGCCTTACCCGGTATTGGCAAGGCCGGTAGAGCCTATTATTCCATCATCTCAGACTGTCCTGTCTGGTATATTGACAGGACCGGTAGAGTCTGCATACTGTCTTTGCTATTTACTCTTGATATATATGTATGTGATTGCCATTCTAAGTGATCATTTTATTATTTCAATAAAATTGAGTTTTTTTTACTTAAAACTTGTGTCTGAGAGTCATAACAAACCGTGACAGTACGAAAGGGCCATGACCTCAGACAGCAAATGTGAAGGTAACGCACAGAATATCCATTGGAGGATGGATATGCACGAGCAACGTTTGGATCAGTTGGCGGTTGCAATTCAAACGATCCTTGAACGTACGGTACTCGCTGACAAATCTGGCTCTAGCCCGGTGGTCTCGCCAAGTCAGACACCGGAAAGTGATACCAGGCCCCTAGGGGGGACTGTTAAAGGGTTAACTGCTTCTGCACCCTTGCCGCTAAGATATGATGGTGACCCTAGTCTCTGCAGAGGGTTCATTAACCAACTTGAAATATTTATGGAATTGACGGCACACGCATTTCCCAATGATCGTAGTAAAGTGGGGTTTACGATATCACTGCTCACTGGCAGAGCATTGGCTTGGGCTAACCCCTTGTGGGAGAATTGCCTATGTCTAAAGGGTATTCCTTTATTTTCATGGTGGTGGACAGGTTTTCTAAAATGGCTCATTTCATGCCCCTCCGTGGCCTTCCTTCAGCTAAGGAATTGGCAATTGTGTTCGCCAGAGAAGTATTCCAGTTGCATGGAGTGCCCAGGGTACTGGTGTCCGACAGGGGGAGCCAGTTTGTGTCTAGGTTTTGGAGGGCATTTTGCCAACAGATGGGCATACAGCTGTCCTTTTCCTCTGCCTACCATCCCCAGACCAATGGAGCCGCTGAACGAGCTAATCAGGGCTTGGAACAATTTCTCCGTTGTTTCGTTACTGACCATCATGATAATTGGTCCGACTTGTTGCCTTGGGCAGAGTTCGCCAGGAACTGTGCGGTCAATTCTTCATCGGGGAGCTCCCCGTTTCTGATTAATTACGGGTTTCAGCCCTGTTTGCTTCCAGATTCATTTCAGACGCAACAGATTCCAGCTCTGGATGAGCATATCGAGCAACTCCGTTCCACATGGGCACAAGTTCAGAGGGCACTTGGTCAGTCATTTCAGCGTCATCAGCGCCATGCCAATCACAGAAGGCTCCCAGCGGTTTCTTTTCAGGTTGGGGACAGAGTATGGCTTTCCTCCAGAAATCTCAAGCTGCAGGTTCCGTCTAATAAGTTGGCTCCTCGGTTCATTGGTCCATACAGAGTCATTCGCAAAATTAACCCTGTCTCCTACGCTCTAGACATACCTGCATCCATGCGTATCCATAATGTGTTCCATGTGTCCCTTCTCAAGCCTCTGGTTTGCAATCGCTATACTACCACACCTGTGGTGCCAGGACCTGTTGAGGTTGAGGGTCAGGAGGAGTACGAGGTTCAGAGCATTATTGATTCCCGAAGGCTTAGAGGAAGGGTACAGTACCTGGTACATTGGAAAGGATATGGTCCTGAAGATCGATCATGGGTGGATAGTAAGGACCTTCATGCACCTAGGCTAGCTAGGGTCTTTCATGCCAAATACCCACAGAAACCTAGACCCTATTCTAGGAGAGGGGGTCTTTGAAAGGGGAGTACTATCACAGTGCCTGTGATTGCTGCATTTTCTTGTCTGTCACCAGTAGGGGGCTTCTATTGGCTGTCTGCATTTAGCCCGCCTCATATTGCCTATTTAAGCCTGGATTGGGCACCCTTTGAGTGCCCTTTCGTGTTGTTTCTGACATTTTTCGATATCACTATGTCCAGTGATTGTTGGGCCTCTGTTCCTGTGTTCCTGAGTTCCTGATTGCAGCTGTTCCAGTGCCTCCTGAATGCTAAGTTGTTCCAGTCCTGGTTCCGGCCTAGTCCTCTGGGGTTGCAGTTCCTGCTGACCTTCTTCTCTGCTGTTTCCTGCCCTGACTGATCACTCTGCTGGTTCCTGCCATCTCCTCGCCTGTCTCCTGTGATCCTGGCGACCTTCTGCTTGGTCGCGTCGGCGACATTGTTGTTAGTCCCAGCGTGCGGACGCTGGTTTGCTCCAAAGCCTTGCGGCTACACGATTCAGTTGTTACTCCAGTGTGCGGACACTGGTTTGCTCCAAAGCCTATCGGCTATACTATTCAGTGGTTGGTCCCAGCGTGCGGATGCTGGTTTGCTCCAAAGCCTTGCGGCTACACGATTCAGTTGTTACTCCAGTGTGCGGACACTGGTTTGCTCCAAAGCCTATCGGCTATACTATTCAGTGGTTGGTCCCAGCGTGCGGACGCTGGTTTGCTCCAAAGCCTTGCGGCTACGCGATTCCCTGTTGGTCCAGTGTGCGGACACTGGTTAGCTCCAAAGCCTATCGGCTACACTACTCAGTGGTTGGTCCCAGCTTGCGGACGCTGGTTTGCTCCAAAGCCTTGCGGCTATACGATTCACTTGTTAGTCCAGTGTGCGGACACTGGTTTGCTCCAAAGCCTTGCAGCTATCTGATTCAATTGTTAGTCCAGTGTGCGGACACTGGTTTGCTCCAAAGCCTATCGGCTATACTATTCAGTGGTTGGTCCCAGCGTGCGGATGCTGGTTTGCTCCAAAGCCTTGCGGCTACACGATTCAGTTGTTACTCCAGTGTGCAGACACTGGTTTGCTCCAAAGCCTATCGGCTATACTATTCAGTGGTTGGTCCCAGCGTGCGGACGCTGGTTTGCTCCAAAGCCTTGCGGCTACGCGATTCCCTGTTGGTCCAGTGTGCGGACACTGGTTAGCTCCAAAGCCTATCGGCTACACTACTCAGTGGTTGGTCCCAGCTTGCGGACGCTGGTTTGCTCCAAAGCCTTGCGGCTATACGATTCACTTGTTAGTCCAGTGTGCGGACACTGGTTTGCTCCAAAGCCTTGCGGCTATCTGATTCAATTGTTAGTCCAGTGTGAGGACGCTGGTTTGCTCCTAAGCCTTGCGGCTATACGATTCCTCTGTTGGTCTCAGTGTGCGGACACTGGGTTGCTTACGATCCTGTCACTCTGTCATTATCATCCGACAGCTATTGATACCTCTGGGCTGCCTTGCCCGGTATTGGTAAGGCCGGTAGAACCTTGCTTCGCATTCCCCTTGAGGTTGCCTTACCCGGTATTGGCAAGGCCGGTAGAGCCTATATCGAGGGTTGTTGTGCTGCCTTGCCCGGTATTGGTAAGGCCGGTAGAACCTTTTGCCACATTCCATCTGAGGTTGCCTTACCCGGTATTGGCAAGGCCGGTGGAGCCTACACCGTGTACTTATTGGGGCTGCCTTGCCCGGTATTTAGGTAAGGCCGGTAGAACCTTGACGCTATTCCATCTGCAGGTTGCCTTACCCGGTATTGGCAAGGCCGGTAGAGCCTATTATTCCATCATCTCAGACTGTCCTGTCTGGTATATTGACAGGACCGGTAGAGTCTGCATACTGTCTTTGCTATTTACTCTTGATATATATGTATGTGATTGCCATTCTAAGTGATCATTTTATTATTTCAATAAAATTGAGTTTTTTTACCTAAAACTTGTGTCTGAGAGTCATAACAAACTGTGACAACTTTTCCACATAATCATTCTAGGAAATAAGTGATTCCACATAGATTAGTAATATAACACTACGTATTGCATTTGGAGCTGTAACTAGAGTGCCCATTATCACTACCCTGCTTCCAGAACCCATGCAAAGCCAAGGACCAACTGGACAAGATCCTAAGCCTCCATTTCCAGTGTAAGACCAACTTCTGCAGTAATGCCATAAATATGGATGGACGAAACCCCAAATCCAATTGCAGCCTTTCCAATACCATTAAAAGAACCCACAACAGGAAGATCCACTCCTTACCCTGTCCCCATAACTGAATCTCCTACTGAACTTTCAACTATAACTAATGGACACATTACATCTACTGAACTTCCTGACACCTGCTGTCCAACAAAACTCACAGATAAAGGCTGTGACTGATCACTGTCCCAGGTGACGTGAACCCCACCCAGGACCTGCTGCCTGCTCTACCAAAAAAAGATGGTGTAAGAGTGAAACATTTAGATACATGCGCCATGCTCCTGGCACACTTTGTGTGGTAAAGTGACTCAAGCCCATCACCTATGGTATGCACAGTGGACTAGGCTCACCAAGCAGATCTCCATTACCACCTCTGCCAATGTTGTAGATGCCACCACAGTGCCAGCTGTACCAGGAGCTCCCAAGGAATCAGCACCAATCACCAACCTAAAAAGAAGAATGGGGGAAAGAATATTGCTTAAGAACACTTGAAACCCCTCCCCGGAACCCACCAATGCCATAACAATCCCATTGGAGAGCCTAGTACTTTGGGTGCCAGGGCCCCGTGGTCCTAGTCCTCATCTGTAATCCCAATCCATCTTCACTTAGTGATTGAGACCCATTCTGTAAAGTAACCACTTGTCCTGCCAAACTGCCTTCTGCAGGCCAGGCTTCTCCATCAGTTATGGCCACATTCAGATATATTGCAGGCATTTCTTCCCCCTATGTGAGCTCAGAGATAAACTGGCTGTATATGAGTTCCATTCCCTACTCATCCTGCCAGGGCTGAAACTTCTGCTCCTCCTTTGCTTATCGACCAGCAGATACTCAACCTATCTGGAGGCTTACCTCTGACCTTACTCATCTGTCTTTCTGTTGCTGGAACTGTGATAGTGTCTCCCAAAACTAGCAGCCTCCGTACACACCTCCTCCATCAACTCATTGGTTTTCCCCTATTCTGCACCTGGATGACAATAAAAATACGCAACAATACCTGGGTGAATACATGCAGCACATACACTGGGGAAGCATGCATTCAGCAGAGGAAGCTTCTCGAGCTCACCAGTCGCTAAGAATGGCCTATCACTTACCCTTTGCTTCCTATTCCTCCTGTATACTCCTCCCCATCCTTCTAACCCAATACTAAGCCCTATCTTCCTCCTGACATGCTTCTCTTCCCTGTCCTCTCTGACACCTGTTCAGAGAATTCTGTAGTATGACAAAGACAAAAATAAATGTAATGTACTCCCAGGCATCATTTGAAGAACAATCTAATATGGTGCATGAAACCTAATATATATTATAAACATGTGCTTCCTGTATATGTGGAGGCACCAATGCCTTATCATTTGATTCCTGACATTGTTATTCTAATGCAAGCTTTAAACTAGTGACCCGCACAGTTTGTTTTATTTAAATGAACACTAAAAGCCTCTTAAAAATAAACTCCCACTTACCTTAATCTAGATAGATTTCAGTCAGAGGCGTAACTAGAAGCCACGGGGCCCTGGTGCAAGAACTGCCATGGGCCCCCCGACCACACTGGCCACCTCCACATTGCCCCTCAATCTCCACATTGCCCCTTCCACAATGCCCCTCAATCTCCACATCGCCCCTTCCACAATGCCCCTTAGTCTCCACACTGCCCCTTCTACAATTCCCCTCAATCTCCACATTGCCCCTCAATCTCCACATCACCCCTTCCACAATGCCCCTAAATCTCCACATCACCCCTTCCACATTGCCCCTCAATCTCCACATTGCCCCTTTCACAAATGCCCCTCAATCTCCACATTGCCCCTTCTACAATTCCCCTCAATCTCCACATTGCCCCTTCCACAATGCTCTTCAATCTCCACATTTCCCCCATTTCCACATCGCCCCTTCCACAATGCCCCCATTTCCACACTGCCCCTTCCACAATGCCCCTCAATCTCCACATTGCCCATTTCACATTGCCCCTCAATCTCCACATTGCCCCTTCCACAATGCCCCCATCTCCACATTGCCCCTTTCACATTGCCCCCATCTCCACATTGCCCCTTCCACATTGCCCCTAAATCTCCTTCCTCCCTGGTGGTCCAGTGGCAGAGGACAGGTCTGTGCCTCGTTCTGCACAGACCTCTTCTCCTGCCTGGTCCTCTTCAGTAATGCAGAGCGCTGGGAGATGATGTTATCTCCCAGTGCTCTGCATTATGAGAGTGCCAGTCTGCCGGAGGGAATACTGATCTCTTTCTGGCAGACCGGCACTCTAGTAATGCAGATCCCCAGCGCTCTGCATTACTTAATTGCGGGCGTCAGGCGAGGGGGTCGCAGGGGGAGGCCGGGCCTCTGGAGTGACGGGCCCGGTCGCAGGTGCGACCCCTATAGTTACGCCACTGATTTCAGTTCCCCAGAACTCCTCCACTTTTATTTTGAACATACTGCTCTAATTGTCCATGGTGTTTTCATTTTCTTGGAAATACATCTTCTCCACTTTCTTTAATCCTCAATGTGTCTAAATAGATTGTTTGGAAATATTAACTGGTTACATAATCTAATTTGTAGATTACAGAAGTTATATAACAAAAATAATAATATAACCAGAAGTTACCTAAGACACAAATATACAGTATTTTATGTTACTGCAATGAAGAAATTTGAAATACACTTGTAATGAGTAGTTTAACATTATCCTGATAGGCAAGATTTACACCAACATTGTATGACCAGTGTTTCTAACCTTCTCCTTGAATACAAAATTATTAGTCAATACGGCAAAGTATGTTTTATTTGTCCAGGCAAATTGGTCGCATCACATTGCCAAATAACACCTCCAGCACATTGAATCTTAGTGCATCTTTCTCCAGGAGTTGTTTATGGATATAATTAGGGCCGGTGCCACCTATAGGCGAGATAGGTGCCAGCCTAGGGCGCACATTCTCCGAGGGCGCATCGGCCCCCGCTGCCGTTCACCATTTACTGTGGAAGCAAAAAAAAAAACGTACGTTTTGGTGCCCTCCGTCAGCTGGCTATTTTTTTAACGTAGCACAGTGATACTTGTTTCTATCTCCCCCTCCGCTCCCTTCAATCCTGGACCAGGATTGAAGAAGCGGAGGGGGAGAGAGAAACGAGCATCGCTGTGCTACATTAACCCTTTCAGTGCCAGAGGGGTATGCAACACATAGCTTTTCAATGCGTTGTATACCCCTCTGGCACTGAAAAGGTTAAATAAATAGCCAGCCAAGGGAGAGCACTGTAACGTACTCACTGGGGGAGAGAGAGACATGCACCGGAAAGAGTAAGTGGAACAGGGGTCAAGAGGGGATAATCAGTCAGACGGGGAGAGAGAGAGTCAAAGGGGGGATCAGCAGTCAAGAGGGGGATCAAGAGTCAGACAGGGAGAGAGAGAGTCAAAGGAGGGTCAACAGTCAAGAGGGGGAGAGAGTCAAAGGGAGGGAGAGTCACATATAGAGACCATACACTCTGTCACACTGATACACATATAGAGAAGCACACACACATACTTACACATTGATATCCTTACAGAGACTCACACACACTGACACACTTATATACATATAGGGAACACACACTGACACACTTTTATCCATACAGGGAACACATACACATATAGAGAACACACACACACAAACTGACACATATAGGGAACACACTGACACTTAAACACATACAGAGGCGGGACATAAATGGGTAGGGCACAAGGGGTGGAGCCAAGGGGCAGCAAAATTAGGTTTTGCCGAGGGTGGCAAAAATCCTTGCACCAGCCCTGGATATAATTCATGTGCTCATACCTGCCAACATTTCAAATGGCCAAAGAGGGACACGTGTGTTTTAGGGGGTGTTGAGGGGCACGGCTGGTGGGAGGGACATCACCATGAGTTTTTATGTTACTTTATGACCTACTGATACCTCTTTGTGTAACTAAAAAAATGATTTATCATAAGACCAAAGTATTTTATTTACACAATATGATTTACTAGTCGAAGAGCCCATTGCACGGGCCACAGTGCCACTGCCAGCCGGTCGCGGGGCAGTCATGCGCAGTAGAGACTTCCTGTGCCGCGGCTGATACAGAGCTGGACGCTCCTTAGGAGCGTCCAGCTATATATCAGCCACGGTGCGGGCAGTCTCTACTGTGCATGACTGCAGCATGCGCAGCAGTCTATACTGTGCATGACTGCGGCGTTACACACGTTTTAGCAAATTATTATATAGGATAAACACATATACTGACGTTTAAATCAGCATTAATGTGAGTTTTATTGCTGTGGACCAATGTGATATATACTCCACTGTCTGACTTCCTATAAAGAGGGACATCAGTTTGGGAAAGAGGGACAGATGGATTTTAGCCTCAAAGAGGGACTGTCCCGTCTAAAAAGGGACACTTGGGAGGTATGTGTGCTGGTTGTATGTCTGCAAACTCTTTAAAAGCATTTTGTTATATGAGGCAAGTTCATATTATATATTCAAAGGCAAACAAATTTTGTTAAAGTCACAGTTCTCAATCAAATGCACAAAAGCCTGGAAATACAAGTTACATTCTCTTGACTTAACTCTATACTCACATATTCTTTGAGGTTGATATCAGACATGACATCACAAATGCACTATAGGGGACAAAGAAAATGTCCTATTGATTTAAAGGTAAAGTAGCACATAACCCCACGTATATTACTTTGGCCAAAGAACTGTACTTAGCGCCTCTGAATTTTTCCTGGCTCCTTGATTCTAGAGATATCTTCAGTCAGACCTGAATGCAATGTCCATAGAGGCAGTCATGATATTTGAAACAAGGACCTCTGAATACAAACTTTACCCACTGCACATTGCTTCACATTGCCTTGCACATCCTTTTGATCCCTAATCCTTTTAGTGCCAGAGGGCTACACAATGCATTGAAAAACAATGCGTTGCATACGTTGCATGGGGTGTTAAACCCCTTGAATAATAGATGTCTCCAAAATATTTATTTGATCACTGTGGTGCAGTTAGTACCCTGCCCCCTGTAATTTCTGTACTTTTCATTTTAGAATTCCCCACAAGCCCTAAGAAGGGGAATCATGTCAGGGCTGTGGGGGGGTCAAAGAAAGCTTGTAAAGGGTATCGGCCCCTTTAATGTTTAGGAAGGGGTGGGGCATGGGAACCAATATAATGGGGACACTTGGAGCATCACTTCCTTTTCAGAAGTGAATACCAAAAGTATCGGATCTGCTTACTTGTGCTGTCTTCCATGGCGCCATCTGCTTTTCTGTTGGCTGAAGTCCAGCGGTGGTGATTGGCTGCGGTAGCAGCTTTCTTGGAGGATGGATTCTACTGGCGTGTCTTCGGCAGGGGTGGCCGCCTGGCTTACGGGGAGCATCCGGACGCGGCCACCTGAACGCCTGAGCCTTGGGACGGACAGTGGAACATCCCTCAGCCTAGCCCAGCCAGCTTTTGGAAGCAGCGGGTCCCCTTTTCTGGCTCCAGTTTCCTGATGCAGGTGTCTGTTGCAGCTCTGCAGCCCTCCAGATGGACTGGGGTTCTGGGCGCGCTTCGGCGCGTGGGCGGTGCCTTTCCCTGTCAGCTAAGTCTGCTGGTTGGCAGGTGCCTGATTGTTTTCCCTTCCTCCTTTCTGTCTCCCTGGGTCCTGTTGCCTCTTTTCTGTTCTATTTTGCCTGCCTCAGCTTCTGGTGGCTCTGTTCGGCTGCTTTTGTCTTCCTTGTTTGTTTGCTGGTTTCCCTGTTCTCTCTCTTGTTCTGCTGCCCCTCCCCCCTCACTTTCCTTTTGCCCCTGTTCCTGGCTGCTCTGTCTGCTCTCTTCTTTCTCCTCCCCCCCCCCTCCCATTTTTTCCTTCTTGGTAGGTCCTGTGGGCTTTCTTCTCTTAATGTTTGGGTCTGTTTGTCCTGCTGAGGGTGATACTCTGGGACCCTGTCCTGGTGATGTGTGGTTGCAGGGCTCTACCTGCTGTGTTGAGTATATAACAAAAAAAAAAAAAAAAGTCAAAACAAATGCCTGACGAACTATGTTTCTGTGTGTGTGTGTATATATCTGGAAACTATATATATATATGTGTGTGTGTATATGTAGATGACAAAATGTATATTTCTGTGTGTTTATATTCTAGGTAAAAATATGTGTGTGTTGATATATGAGAACATGCATATGTGTGTGTGTGTATATATATGAGAACTTATATTTGTGTGTGTGTATATATATGAGGACATTTGTGTGTGTGTATGTATATGAGAACATGTATGTATATGAGTGTGTGTATATATCTGTGAACATATGTGTGTGTATGTATATGTGCACATATGTATATGTGTGTGTGTATTTATATGTGTACATGTCTATGTGTGTGTGTGTATGTATATGTGAACATGTATATGTGTGTGTATATTATGTGAACATGTATATGTGTGTGTGTGTGTGTGTGTCTATGTGAACGTATATATATATGTGTGCGTATATATGAGACAATATGTGGGTGTGTATATTTATATGACTAAATATGTATGTGTGTGTACATATGGTACGAAATATTTGGTGTGTGTATATATATATATATATGTATATGTGTGTATATATATGTATGTATGACCAATATGTGTATGTGTGTGTATATATATATATTTGGAACAATATATATGTGTTTGTGTATATCTCATGACATTAGAAGGCATAATAACGGCAAACGGGCATTGATGGTGACGGTGGCCTGCACGGGCCTGGCTATAAAAAAAAAAAAAAAAAAAAATTCAATAAAGGCATAAATACTTATTTTAAACATAAAATAATATTTAGACAGGGTGTGGGGGCCTTGGGTGCCCCTGGTGGGTTTTTTGTTTTTCTTTTTCCTTTGTCCTAGGTGCTGTTTCCTGTTCGGTGGACTGTACTGGCGAGTGGGGTTTTTTGGAGCCCCTGGTTTTGGTTCCCCTTTTTCTTTTCCAGGGTTTACCTGTGTGTCGGATTTCTTCTGCTGGAGCTGATTCTGGTGTGGCATGGATGGGTGCCTCTGCTGAGCTGGCTGCTACGCAGTCTGTACCTCCCATTGTGTGGTGGCAGGTATGGGATTGCCTGGGGCAGTGATTCTCTACCTGGGGTGCCGTGGCACCTTGTGTTGGTTTCCCTTTTCTTTTCAGGGTTCACCTGGGTAGCGGAGTGCTTCAGCTGGTGAGGAGCCTGGTGTGGCACTGATGGGTGCCTCTGCGGAGATGGAAGTTACGCAGTCCGTGCCTCCCGTTGCGATAACAGGTACGGGATTGCCTGGGGCCGTGATTCTAGGCCAGGGTGCATGGCACTGTGGTGTGCCGTGGGGATCAGCTTGGGGTACCCCATGTTCTCTATGTCGATGTTGACACACTATGTGTATATTTAATTGTGTTTATGTTGTGCGCAACATGTTTAGTTTGTTTTTCTGGTTGTGCAATGTAATAATACTGTATAATTATGTATTATTCCCTTCAGTATGCGTTTGTTATATTACATTAACAGTTTGGCTGCAGTCCCTGGTGTTGGGGGTCTGGGTTAGTCTAGGTTTGGCATGTTGGGAGCTCTCGGGGACCAGTGAGCGCAGGGGTGATCCCCCCCTCTTCCTCCTGGTGGTGGTGGGGGGTGTTTATGGGGCTGGTCTTGTTTATACTGGGGCGCCCGTTGCAGGGGCTGGTGTGGTTATTCCTTTCGGCTGCTTCCCAGTTATTGGGGTTAGGGGCTGCGGCTGGGTGTTCACTCTTTTGGGGGGTTCCCATGGCGGCCGTTGGACTGCCTATTTTTGCTGGGCCAGTCCTTTGGGGCTACATTTGAGGGTTGAGGTTCGGGAGAAGTTTTGAAGGTTGTCATGGTTTGGCTGATTTCGTCACACGCTATGCTGTTGATTACTGCTGCCTTTCCTTCCCTGGTGGGCTGAGTCGGCTGGGGTTGACCAGACTGCCTTGATCTCTCTGTTGACATGGTTGCGCACCTGCTTGTTTCTCAGCCAATCCCTTCCAGGCTGTTTCACACAACTGGCTCCCTTCCTCCTTGTCCTTATGTTTGCTTCGGTGCAAGGGCATTTTCCTGCGTTTGATTATCTGTGCATGACCTGCCTTCCTCTGACGTCCCTTCTGACTCCTGGCTTATTCTTGCTGTTGCTGATCTCTGTATTCCTGATCCTGGCTTGTCTGCATACCTGCATAGGTTCCTGACCCCGGCTTGTCTTTTGGTCTATGCTCCTGGATTGCGGTTTTGCTTTGGTTGTTTCACTAAGGGGTTTTTTGCACTTTACATTTGTCTGGTTCCTGGCCTTCCAGAGGAGCAAATTTGTGGATATTTATTCTCGGCTTTCCTTGGAAGAGGCTCCTCCGGACCGGCATATTCAGACTGCTGCTGGGACGAAGGCGGTGAAGATGTGGTGGTATTGGAGGATACCCAAAGTTTTTCAGGGATTGCTTTTGGGCGTTTTTCCATTCTTGCTAGCGTGTTAGGTGGGCGTTTTTCTGCGGCGTGCTCCTTCTTGTTCTGTTACTAGGCCATGATTTGGCACGCCTGCTGGATTTCTGGGGCTCGAATAGGGTGTTGGATTTGTGTACAGTGGCGGCGTGTTCTTTGCGGTTCGGGTCCTTGTTTGGGCTGGATTGGGTTGGCCTCTTTGGCCTGTGACTTGGGGTCTTCCGGTTTGATGAGGGACCTGGTTTTTCCTGGAAGTCTTTCCAATTGTCATCGCTTTTACTTTGTGGGTTGTCAGGTTGCAGAATGGTAAGGTTGTTTTTTGTACTCGGACGCTATGGGGGTGGTGCTGGCGGTTCATAACTTGTTTTCCTCTTCTGTCCCTGTTCTGTCTGCTTTGTTGTTCGGTGCCATCTGTCTGAGTCCTGATATATCTTTTTGGGAGTGGCGTGTGCCTGGGTTCTGTATGTGGCTGCTGATGCACTTTCTCGATTCCTGGTCGTGGAGTTTGGTAGGCATGTCTGGGGGCGACGGCTGTGGGGTACGCCTTGCCCTGCCCACTGGTGGGATCTTGGTGGTCTACAGTTGTATCCGGGGGAGGTATTCATTGGCTCCAGCCTCTTTGGCAAGGTGTGCGGTTGCTTGGGATGAGTGGATCAGTTGGAGGCTGTGGTGGGGGATGCTGTGGGGATTGATGGGGTGTTGTGGTTGGTACTGGAATTGGTTTAGTCGGGGTGTATTCCCGGCGGCTATTGGGGGGCCGGGTGCCTGGGTTGGCTTTTGGGTTGTTGCGGGGGGACAGATTGTTCATAGGAATTTGGGGTGCGCAAGTCTTTGCGGTCTTGACTGGTGGTGATGCAGTCTGATACTCGGCGCCTGGTTTCGTTCTCACTCTTGCAACAGTTATCTTCCAGGTGTTTGCTCGGCTCATTCTGGTCAGTGTTTGGGGTGGCTTTTTGTTTTGCTTTTTTGTGGCTCTGCGTCTGGGGGAGTTGTTTAGTTCTTTTCAATTCAGTCCCGGTGTGTGTTTCTGGATTTTGTGCGTTTGCTTCTGGTTCTCTCTCGTTTCGTATCCGCCGCTTCGAGAGGGATGTCTATGGTTCTGGGGTTTGGGTGACTGTTTTCAGTGGCGGGTTTGGATATCATTGGGGCTGCTATGAAGGCGGATATGACTGGTTTGGGTACTGAGTCTGTTTGCTGTATCGGTCGGTGGGAGTCCGCACGGCTTTCTCTTATGTTAGTCCGGACAGGATGGTTGGGTGTTGTGTTGTAGTTTCTGTTGCTATACTGCTATACTGTGTTTTTTGTTTTCTGTTCAGGTCATGGCCTTGTTGCTGCTGGATTGTTGGCCACTTTCGTTATTTGGGTGTGATGGAGAGCGGCGGATTGTGGTGGTGGGTGCTGCTGTCTTTCGACCCTTTGTTTTTTCATTGGTGTCCTGGTTTGTCTATCTGGGTCCGCAGTGGTCTCGCTTTCTTCCTGAGGTTGGTTGGTACGTTTAGTGGTCCCCCTTGGGTTCTTGTGGTGCACTTGTGGGGGTAATGACCTTGGCTCTGGCCCAGCTTGGCTTTTGGTGCGGCCATTCATGGGAAATTTTTCTGTTCTCCTTTGCCATTTCCCTAGGCTGGTGTTCCGTGGCCAGTGATTATTCCACGCCAGCGCTGGGTTGGTGACAGGGATCGCAGGGCATTGGAAGTACCGGATTTGTCTGACTCGACGCGTGTTGAGTGTGTCATTCACAATTGGGGGTTGTCTGTGCAACATTCTGTTTTTGTGGATTCGTCTTTTCCTTGTTTAGGTCAGATGGGGTGGCTCACTGTGAGGTTGGGCTACATTTTCTTTTTCTTTTCGTTTCACTTTGGACATTTTGGGGGGGGGTTTGGAGCAGGCCATAGCTTTCTATGGGGGGAAGGGCCTGGCTGCGTAGGATGTACGCATCAGGCCCTGTGGCGCTTTTGGCCCTTGCCAATAGGAAAAATGGTACATCATGTTTGGAATGCATGGTTAACAGGTGGATGTCAGGCCAGCGGCCTTGGGCATTAAGCACCCGGACCACGGTCGCGGGTTGTGGTCACCGCCCCTCATTGAGCTGCACGACCAGCTAATGGGGTGTGGTGGAATGGAGGAAAAGATGGGTTGAGCCTTTTGGGGCTCAGTAAGGTGGGCATAAGTTTATGCCTAGCATTTGGCAAGGGCTTAAAGTTGTGGTGGTTATTAAATTTTAAGTTAATAAAGCTGTGGCCTGGTTTTTACATCCAAACAAGTTGTGTGTGTCTTTATTTGATCTATACCACATGCCCTAGACAAGAATTCCCCACAAGCCCTAAGAAGGGGAATCATGTCAGGGCTGTGGGGGGGTCAAAGAAAGCTTGTAAAGGGTATCGGCCCCTTTAATGTTTAGGAAGGGGTGGGGCATGGGAACCAATATAAGGGGGACACTTGGAGCATCACTTCCTTTTCAGAAGTGAATACCAAAAGTATCGGCCCTCCCTCCCTCCCTGTATTTGGGTTTTATTGTTAGTTTGGGGTTTGTTTTCTGGTGGATTTTGGGTCATGAAAGTACCTGGGTTTACTTTATTTGTCACAGCTTTTGGCGCTTTTGGCCCTTGCCAATAGGAAAAATGGTACATCATGTTTGGAATGCATGGTTAACAGGTGGATGTCAGGCCAGCGGCCTTGGGCATTAAGCACCCGGACCACAGTCGCGGGTTGTGGTCACCGCCCCTCATTGAGCTGCACAGACCAGCTAATGGGGTGTGGTGGAATGGAGGAAAAGATGGGTTGAGCCTTTTGGGGCTCAGTAAGGTGGGCATAAGTTTATGCCTAGCATTTGGCAAGGGCTTAAAGTTGTGGTGGTTATTAAATTTTAAGTTAATAAAGCTGTGTCCTGGTTTTTACATCCAAACAAGTTGTGTGTGTCTTTATTTGATCTATACCACATGCCCTAGACATGCATACCTCCCAACATTTCAAATGCCCAAAGGGGGCGAGACTGGTAGGCCGACATTACTAAGAATTTATAGGTTATTTCATGACCTGCTGACACTTCTATCTGTAACTGAATAAATTATGTAGTGTTTTATCTACACAGACTACTTTATAAACACATTTGATGACATTTACGCAAAAGTGAGTTTTATTGCTGTGGAGCAATGTGATACACTTATATACACACCACACAGTCTGATCTCCTAAACAGAGAAAGAAGGACAGAAAGACCTTGGTCTCAAAAAGGGACTGTTACTCCTGAAGAGGCTCACTTATATTCCACCAGTTTAACCCCCACCCTCCCTTTGGTATTAATAGGGAAGACACATGTTAACCTCAATGTATGACTAAAAAGTGTGCGACTTATTGCAAATGCAATGCAGACCTCACTGACACTCCCTGAACACTCCACTCCCTGGATTTTACTGAACATGGCAGGGTAGAGGTTGAACTGTACTAGAGGGATATGTAACACATTAGAAATTGGATTAACCTTATCCCATTGGGGCTGTGATTCTCTTCACATTGAGTTACCATGAATTCATTCAGCATTTGTGGGATGAGATCTGGAAGGTGCAATAAAATTGGACAGAAACTTGAACAGTATAATATTTTGTTGTAAGCTGAAAAGCCAGATGGTGGTTCTTTTTTACTGGGATAGACTCTATTGCAGGGGATACATTATCACTGGGTTATTCTCTATGTTTCACAGTAGAATTCAGTAGCAATTTCTGATATAAGTATTACAAAGTGTATCACCTGAAATTAATGTAAGCCCCTCCCCCCTTTATGCTAGACACTAATGAATATTTAATTCAGCAGTGCTGTGTAAGAACCAGTACAGCCTGCAGTGAATATGTTACATAATCCTCCTGCATTAACCTTTTAAAGAGGAACTACCTCCGCATAAAATCTTTATCTAAATTAAGGCTCCATCTGGTGACTAGCTGCTTAGTAGCGCTAGTCGCCAGAAATATTACCTGTTTTAACTGATTTACGAGTTATTCCGCGGCTGACACTAGCAGGAAGCACGGACATCTTGCCATAGTGCCTGCGCTGTCAGTCCCTTTTGAAGCCGGCTACTGTCAGCCGCGGAATAACTCATAAATCATTAAAACAGGTAATATTTCTGGCGACTAGCGCTACTAAGCAGCTAGTCGCCAGATGGAGACTTAATTTAGATAAAGATTTTATGGGGTGGTAGTTCCCCTTTAAGGATAATTAAGATTAATTATTATTATTGTTATTATTAAGGATCAAAGGCTGGGCAAAGCATTGGACAGCAATGCTACTAACTTTGAATGGGTAGTACTACCAAGGACCAAATTATGTTACGAGCAGTAACAGTTTAACTCTTTAAGGCTATCCTTTTGGTCCATCAAGCATTAATGGACTAAAATAAAATAAACTGTTGTGTTTTTGTCATTACGTCTCTTACATATAAAATAAAAAATGGTTTATCAAGTCCCTATTAGCTGTCTAGCGCCTGAGGGTATGTGTTACATAATCCTCCTGCATTAACCTTTTAAAGGGATAGTAATACTTAATTTTTCAAAAGCTGCATCTTGTAGCCCTTAAAAAAGTAATTTAAATGCCTCCAGTGCCATCTCTCAAACCTTTATTGTTTGAGAGATAATCTCTGTCAAAGTTCCCCCCTGCCTGATATCAGTGCTCCAGCTGACTGTAGGAGAATTCACTCCTGGGACCAGCCGGTGGCTCTGCAGCAGAGCAGAGATCATGTTAATGAAAAAGAAATCCTTCACTGAAATGGTCTTCTACGTGTGCTTGCAAACCAAGGACACGTAGAAGACCGTTTCAGTGAAAGAATTCTTTTTCATTGACGCAATCTCTGCTCTGCTGAAGAGCCTCTTGGACAAACATGGGAATAGTTATTTCCAAATATATGATTAGGGAATTTGTTATTCATAAGATGTTATTTTTTTGCATTTGTACCATTTAATTTGCCCTTCACAAATGTCTTATAAAAATTAGATGCACCCTTTGAAGTCCAGACTTCACCCTTAGCCAGAAAAGACGGATCGCAACGAGGGACAATATTGTGTCAGAATAAGGAAACCCCTGCCCTGCTTCATCAAAGGTTTTCCTTATACTGGCACACACAATATTGTCCCTCGTTGCGATCCGTCCGGACCTGCTTTCGGATCTCAGGTAATTCTGACATGATGCATGACGGGAGGGGGAACTTTTAGCTCGATTTTCACGAAGAATATGAAAGTAAAGGATTTTAAAAATATACTATTCATTACAAAATTTTAATTGAACAATTGTATATAGATTTATAGGTGAAACAGTAGTAGAGAAACAAAGGGAAAAGGGAGCAGACCCTCTAAGAGCACATCTGTTTTGTCAACGGTATACAACAGACCCCCCTTATATTATATGCTCACCAGAACCAAAACGGTTAAATGCACATCTGGTGTCAAATGATCTTCGCCTTGGCATCTCCTCCACATAAAATCAGCACTCACACAGGGTATGAGGATTATTATGGACTGTATTTATTAAATTAAAATATTCTGCAAAATAAAATATTGTTTAAGTATATGCACTATTAAAATAACTCCCCAACATGTCTCATATTTAAAATAACACTTTTTCAAGGGTAAAGTGTAAATAATATAAAAGTTAGCATATAACAGATTTTGCAAGTATTTACTACCTTTATAATCGGCCCTGTTTGTCCCATGGTCTGTTTGTGAGTACTCCTAAGCCGATTACAGAGTGGATATACTGCCAAAAGAGAGCTTTCCTAGAGGCAATATTGCTCTGTCTATGTTTTTCTTGCTTGAAAGCTGACTTTGCGTCTGCTGACATTGGCTCCAATGTAATAGCTGCATGGAGAATAATATATATGGTTCATGTATCAGCTGCCCATATCCTAAATCTAATTGCTACTTGATTCCTCTCAGAATTAAAATCCATGAAAGAAATGCTAAATATCGCCTACAAAATCTGTGCTGGTCCTATAGTTCAGGCAATGTATTAAATTCCTTGTAACCACCTGTCCCATCACCAGCTTAAAATGGAGGTTCCGAACTTGCTACCAGGCCTTTTGGATAAGCAAAACAATGCATTACTGAATATGTAATGTAACTGGAAGAACCTGGAGGGGACTTTTGTCATTTGGTTAATGGCAGCTAATGTGTATCATGCTGCTGCAGGATAATTCCACTAATATATTTACTACAGAATAAATAAATAACAAGGTCAATGATTCTTACAATAATGATGTAGACATGAACCAGCTGGTCAATGCAATTAGTATGCTCTGAACAAGATTCTTGTGTAATCTCCTTTAAAAGCAATGAGGAATACATCCGTGCTATGTGGCTGGACCCCACTTTAAACATAACATTTTTGAATTTGTGCCAATGCATGATCAGCAGCATTATGAGGAATCAGATTTTGTGAAATCATGTAAAAAATAATTATAGAGGAATAGAAGATGCAACACAGACACAAATGTAGGGACAAAATTACTAGAATACATAGTGAAAAGGAAGCAAGCAAAATAAGTATACACTCTGCATCAGCAACAACATAACAACACCCTGCAAAACACATACTATCATCACAGAAAGAAAGACATTTGTCTCGAGGTGGGTAGTGTAACGTTTACGCTGGTGAAGGCGACACGGACATATCTCTATGGGACTTGCTCCCAGAATATGGGTTGGTAACTGAAACTGATGCACATGAACACCGTGTATCTCTAAGGAGTGGCAATTCCAGTCCAGGTTTTAGTAAGCACACCCAAAGAAAAAAAACACATTTAAAAATTGCTGGAGTGCGACCAGTTTTGACCAAAATAACTAAAAGCAAATATACATCCTTATCTTTAATATAGTAGTGATATGCAGCCACAATGCTGCAGAGTAAAGGGTTAATGGTGATGAAAAATTTGGATGTGCACCAATACTTTGTATATTTGCTTTCTCTAAGGAGTGGCCCCACTGCATGTGAGATGGTTACAGCATACTTGCAGGATAATTCTATACTAGGCCAAGCTGACGACCCATTTGAGTACTGGCAAATAAAACAGTATGCATGTGCAGTCAGAGCTTTTATGTAGTTAATGATTGTAGGATACATCTATCCAGAAGCAGTGCTGATAGGTTTACATTTTAAGAAATTAAACGGATTTGAATAACATATGAGTATGTAGCAGAAGTGGGAAAAAAGACATGAGACAGTGAAACATATGGAAAAGGATGCACCGAAGAGGAGAGAGTTGCAAATTTGCCACCATCGATGACAAATGGGACCAGTGCTATGATCATTGATTGGCATTTGGCAAATAATCAATGTTAAATCCAGTGTTACATACTGCACATGACTTGTTAAGCATTCCTTCCTATTTATCACATATTCACCACCAATCCACTACATTAAATTCAACTTTCCATTATTTATATTTGTTATTGGATAATTTTTGTGATAATATAATGTCATCACTTGTATATTGTCTGTTAATGTTATTTCATTGTTAGTCTACTATGGCAATGTGAGAGCGTGAGAGAGAGATTAATCGGGACTTGATTGAATGAAACAATGTATACAGGAAGAACACAAATTGTTTACTGAGAAATACCTTCAGATGTTCATAGACTGCTGGGTTGAGAAGGAGGAGGTAAGAGAAGGCAACAAGTGCACTGTATTCTGTCACAATGCCATCTTACTTAGCTCTTTGCTGTCATAGTAACACAGAAAGAGTGAATAATTTGTTATCTTATTGAGGGGCATCCACAGTTATTTTTCTAGGTGGGGCAAAGCCATAATATGACCTCAAGGCCAGCCCGTCCTGCCAGTATGTTTATATGGAGGGGGCAAGTTTGGGGGGGGGGGGGGCGCAAGTGCCCCCCCTTGCCCCCCACTCCAGATGCCCATGATCTTACTGCTTGGGACATAATAAATTGGAAACCTGAAAAAGATCACTTACACAATTTTTTTCAGCTTTTTTTGTTGCATTGAAATCAATGATAATAATGTAATCCCCCCCCCCCCCCCCACACACACACAGTATGAGTTCCCACCATGTATGAACACTGTGCTAACTTGCCAGTGTAAAGGGAGGTCAGTTTACAGAATGTTGTCAGTCTGTGCTTGGGAGATGCAGACAAAATGTAGTTGCTATCTAATGTAAAGGCAGACAGGCAAAGAGAGGCAGCTGGAACTGCTTAATTTAAGGAGTATTGGTGGTAGCCAGTTGTTCCCTGGACAGATGTGGTGTGGAGAGGGTGGGTGTGAAGGGAGAAAGAAGAGTTAAAAAACTTGATAGGTGAGAGTAACAGTAAAGCAGGCAGGTGAGCCTAACTGAGCTGATACTAACAGTGACAGATACTAAAGAGAGAGAGAGACATACATAATGCATTATTTTGAAAAAGATAAGAACAGACAAGAATTCACTCCACACACGGTCAAGAAAAAGGTAAGTATATATTAGTGCTGCTTCTGTGCTGTTGTCCTGTGCAACTAAGTGCATACTACAGACATTTAGAAGCTAACAGCTCTGTCATGTAATTTATAGTAAAAATCAACACTACTATTATTGTCTACCAAATGTGGTAGCGGAAGGGGAAAGCTCTAGGAGGAGAATATGAGTGTGTTGGTGGTAGTAAAGTTGTACTAAAAAAATTAACTGCACCAATGGTTGCTGCAGCTTGAGCAGTAAATGATGATGATCCTCCTTAGGAGGCTTTTTTTAAAGGTGTTATGAAAAGTTCAACCAGCAGTAGTACTAAGTCTTTTAACACTAAAGATGATAAAGCGTTGCAGTCTAGTTTTGATGCTCTCATAGAGGAAGCTTTAACAGGGTTTAAATCAACAGCATTAGACAGTGACAGTGGGGGGAGGGGGGGGGGGGTAAAAGATAACTTTTTTCAGTCTTTAGAACCCTACATGATAATGAAAGTAGTAGGGAGGAAGATATCTAGTATTCATTTTATATTAATTGCTGAGCTAATTATTAATGATCTTGATTTAGAATATATCCCTCCACACTCCTCCCCTTCTACTAATACAGATCAAGTAGAGAGCAATAATGATATAGTAAAAATATAAAAAAATAGCTGTCATTGAAAGGAAAAGGCTCTGTTTTCCACCAATGTAAAGAGCAATATGCCTGTTTCTAAACTCTTTTCAGAGATAAGCTGGAAAGTCTGGACAAGTAAACATGCCTAAAAGTACACAATCATCATCATCACAATCATCATCTCGGTCATCATCGCCACTTCCAAGTCCAACTCCCACCCAGTCACATTCACTATTATTAACTAAGCAGCAACACTGGTCAACATCAACAACCCTAGCTAAGTGTGCTTCTGATGTTGTTTGAGGTAAAGCGCCACTGCTACTAGTACTATTGCAATGTCTAACTCCTCTAATAGTGATGATGTAATAAATATTAGTCTCTCAGGAATCCCTCGGAATATGAAATCTACAGTATGGAGATACTTCGCTCACAATTCAAAAGCTAAACATGTTGCTATCAAATGTCACTGTTACGAATATGAGCAGAGAGAAAGCAGGATTGCATCTAGGCACATCCTCACTGAGATCCCACCTGAAGCATAACCACATCTCTGACTGAGAGACACATCAGCAGCATGTCATCCGTGTGACTACTAGCAACAGTAGCAGCACTCCTAATAGTGCACAGGGCCAAAGGGGGCATTGTATTATTGTATATGTATCAGGGAGTGGGACAACATTTTCCTCAGCTGTTGTGCAAATGTAAAACACAGAGGAGGATGACTGAGATTGAGATAGTTGGATGTGACAGGTCAAAGTCCCTCCAGTTGCCAAAACTGACACTGCCATCACTGCAGTTTCTATGTACTGCTAATCCACAGTTACTGAGTTCTTATAATGAAGTTAAAAAATGCATGAAACAATCCAACGGTTATTCATACCTTCCCAAGAATCCCTTTTTAGGGAGGGTGGGGTTCAGTCCCTCCAAGGCAAAAAGCTCTATGTCCCTCATTCCCACCCTGGTGTCCCTCTTTTAGGAGATCATGCTATGTAATAACACATTATGGGGTAGATTCACTAAACGTTGATAAAGAGATGATTGAGTGGAGATGACTTCTCTATTTGATCGCTTCTCCAGTTCCTATGTTATTCTATAGTGCCTATTCACTAAGATCTCCAAAGTTCGAGAAATCTGCTCTACTTCTAGTTCTTCCCCCAGCAACAAAAACATTTATGAGAAGTGCCCCCACTGTGGCTATTTCCCCCTGTGGGGATGTATGTTCTTTGCTTCTCTTTCTTTCTCATAATCACTGTGAAGAAGAGAGAGGCAGAGAACACTGACAAAGGCAATATATACTATACATTGCCTTTGTCATTGGCTCCACCAGTACATGTGATCATTGCTACAATGATCACATGTACCAAGCCACTGACTGATGTGGTCCTGGAGCAGTCAGTTACAGCCTCGCTGGCATGATCACGGTGCTCCCTGAGGTGCGTTGTGATCATGAAGTCTATGATGTGCCAGGATCGTCCTTAAAAGACAGAAATATTTGACAGTCCTGGCCCGTCACATATTAGGAAGGGGTTAAAGAACTGATGTCATGTGTTACATCTGCTGGCACTTCTCAAGCCACAATTATTTTTTCAAGAACAGATGTGCCAGAGATATATAGGCAGGTGGATACTGTTGTGGTCAAAGGGATGGAAACATCAAACAGCAAGAAAATTCACCTGTCCACAGATATGTGGCCAGAGTTCAGACTATATACACAAAAGGCATGTACACAGACAGCAAATAGAGGTTAAACCTTACAGTGTGTTTCAAAGTTTTGATGGTTTTGTAGCAGGAATTCTCACTCCTAAAAATCATGGACAGAAATGATCAAGTTCTTATAAGAATTTAATTGGCACCAAGAAAAAGGTGAGAATTTTTGTGAACAAGAGAAAAACATTTTTTCCCCTCAAATTCCCACAAAAAAAAGGAAGACTTTTTATTCATCTCTAGTTACAAATACTAGGAATAGCATCTCAGTGGAAGTGGTTGGGGCTAAAAGAGTAAATTAATGACGTGAAAGATATATGCATGTCTAAGGATTTAAATAAACCTGAGATTTCTATATAGACAAATAAATGGGCAGGCTAGTTAGAGCAAATGGTTCTTATCTGTTGTAAATTATGTTTGTATGGCTAATTCAAGTGTTTCTACTCTGCAACAATTTATTTCATTACTAGTGTAAAATCCCGTGTACATGGGCCAAGGTCCGGGTAATGTTAACCCTTTGAGTGCCAGATGGGTGCCAGTTAAGCGGCCACTACCTCACTGCTCCATGCGATGCAGTCTTGCGTCGCCTCACTCACGCAATGAACGCAGGCAGTCTCTACTGCGCATGACTGCATCGTGACAAACATCCTAGCGAATAATTATATATGATGATGATGATGATGATGATGTGTCTCCTTGAGAATTGCAAAAAGTTGAGGATCTCTCCACCAAACAAAGGATTAACATTTTGTTTGAAAGATAAAGTATTTGCTGTTTTCTATACTAGAAAAGGGACGTAAGAAAGTAGTGTATCATGGGTATTGTGTTTTCTGGTTAAACATCTGGACATAAAAGTCCCTAATGTGTCTTCAATTTGAATGCTGCATAGAAAGGAAACCAGGCTTGTTCTGCACACCTAACCCTTTGCAGGATGGAGATGTCTCAACTGCATTGCTGAGACATTGGGCCATACGTATAGAGCTTATTTTGAGCAATTCTGGGGTGAACCAAATCCACTTTAGGGCACAAATAAAATACTCCAAATTCCCATTGATTTAAGTTGGGCTTTTAACCCCTTGAACAGGGCCGGATTTACATCTCAGGAGCCTGTAGGCACAGAAATCTGAAGCCCCCCCAATGGCCATCTCCACAATGCTCCAAATCTCCACATTACCCCCCCTCCATATTGTCCTCGCATTGCCCCCATCAGCTCCAACTTGCCCCCCATCCTCCCCATGTTGCCCTCACATTTCCCCCATCATTTCCACATTAAGCCTCACATTGCCCCCCCCACCATCCGTTTCCTACCTCCCTGGTGGTCCAGCGGCAGGAGAGGTCTGTGCTTCTGCATAGACCTGTAGCTGCTGAGCTCCCGCGCGGCCTTCTCTGTAGTAATGCAGAGAGTTGGGAGATGAGGTCATCTCCCAGCACTCTGTATTTCTAAAGAGCCAGGGGAGCTCAGCAGCTACAGGTCTGTGAGGCACAGACCTTACCATGCGGCGGATGGTGCGGCACTCCACTTTAAAATAAATAAATAAATAAATAAAAATAAAATATATAAAAAATAAAATATCGATTCCAATGAAAGGCGCCCCTCTGTGGGGTGCTCCTGTAGGCAGATGCCTCTCTGCCTTATGACAAATCCTGCCCTGCCCTTGAATTCTAGATGGGTCACCAATGAGCATTCAAGAAGTTAAAAGCCCCATTTAAAGCAAAATTGTTTTTATCCTCTATAATGCATTGTGTTGCCCCTACATTTTTCCACTTTGCCTTTATACAAAAGACTCAATGTCCCCTCTAAGCTGCACAAAAGTGAGCAGCCCTGCAGTGAAAGAATTTAACTGTTTATTCAGGGCTGAACTGGGATAACCGACACACCATGCAGCCCCGCCCAGCTGTTATTACTCTTTGCACCTTTTCAGTGTTTGGTTACTTACCTTTGCTCAACTTCAAGGGAACACTGGTTGGAGATGTTTTGTCATCCAAGGAGTTAAAGAAGTATTTCCCAAACTTTCTTATGAAGCCATCCTTATGGGTTTGGAATTAATGTAACCCTTTCCATGCATATTGATATTAATTTGCAGTTTATATATTTTGTAATCTAATTTGTAAACTAATTATTTATAAATCTATTTCTTTGCCGCAAACATTTATGCATACAATATCTATCTGTCCATTTATCTATCTCCGCACTCACAAAAAAATGTATTTTTGCACCTGGGTGCACAATCACATAAGCCAGTGGTTCTCAACCTTTCTAGTGCCGCGACCCTTTGATAAAATTTCCCAAGTTGTGGTGACCCTAATAGTAAAATTATTTTCGTTGCTCCTTCATCGCTGTAATTTTGCTACTGTTATGAATCGAAATAACAATATCTGATGGTTTTAGGTGACCCCTGGCAAATCGTCATTTGACCCCTGAAGGGGTCCCGACCCACAGGTTGAGAACCACTGACATAAGCTAAGAAATGATCAATGGAAAACAGCAGACACAGGACTTGCTTATGTTGCTGAATTAATAAATGCTTTTTATTGTATAAATCAATGGTTTGATCTACTATCAAGAGAGAGCTATTCACTACTAAATGTATGTAAAGTCGAAACACAACAAAATTACTGTTTGTAATATGTTTTTGAAGCAGCCTTTCCCCGACTTTTGACCATGTTCATATTTTGGGAATTTAGACACTGTTGTCCATAGCAGCTGGGAATTATATATATTAGTTTGGTCCCTTAAACTATGCATGTTGTATGGGTTTGGAACAAACAAAATATATCCACTGTGTACTCTTATTTGCATATTGCTGCAAGGTGGGGGATAGGGTGAGTTTTGACTTTGGTGAAGCTAATAATAATAATGATATTTTTATATACGCTCACTGCCACCACTAAAATCTGCTTCTATGTTTTGTTTTGTTTTGTTTTGTTGGTATTGAGTAGACTAAACCTCCCATAGTAGTATCCTCCTGTGTCTGCAAAGAATTCTAGGAATGCAGTAGAAATCCTGTGAAACTAGGAATTATAAATTCATGCACTAGCCTCTCGATGGAAAGGGGTAGAGGCTAAAAAGGCAAATGATGGCATGACATTTTTCTTATATGAATAGCTATTCCAAGTATTCCTCCCTTGAGTGTCACAGTGGTGTGAAATGCATTGACAAGCAGGAAAATGGGCTTTTATGTTAAGTCCCCTGCTTTGAACATAAACATAAAAACATTTATGTTATCATGCTTATTACTAATTCATGTGTTTCTATTTTGCAACAATTTAACATGAAAGCAAACCTCCTTTTTGACTTAATATATTCTGCAAGATCCTAATATAGAAAGTGAAATTGCCTTCGCTTTTTCTTTTATTTTCTATTTTCACCTATTTTTTTTTCTTTTTCTTTTCCATTCTCACAGAGAGCTCCTTGGCTACCAGTTTGAAGAAAGCTTTTTGTTGGGGAGTGTGAAAGCAAGGATAATGGTTAAATGTAAGTTTATCCCTGCAGCAGAAAAGCTCCCTTCCATTCTGTTAAATACAGCAGTTCTGCAGGGATAGGGTTTCATTTTAGCACTGTCCCTGTTTTATAGTCCCTGAGCAAAATCTCTCTGAAAATAAGTATTCCAGGGCCCTAAAAGTTTTATGACAAAGAAATAATAGAAAGTATAGTCAATTAAACTTTACAAGTTATGCAGTTGTAGAATATTTGAAACCATAAAGGTTTACTTTTACATGCTATGACTCCATAAGAACTGCAAAACCTTGAGCAGCCATTCTCCAAACAGAGAGTTGGCATTTCCTGTGAACCATAATGCATTGCTGTTTTATGTGTCATCAATACTAAGAAATGTAAGGAAGAAGTATATGAGGACAATTGTGAGGACAAAGTGTATTGATATAAAAGCAGAAGTTTATAATTAAACTGGAATAACCCCACAAATGTAAATAAATAAAATAATAATTATAAAATAAAACAAATAATTATGAAAGTTAATAAGAATAATATGAAGAAAGGAAGCAAAAGGGGGTAGGTGGAAGACAAGGATACACAAAAGAAAGAAAGAGAAAAGAAAATGTTTAAAGGGATAGTAATGTTATCAAATATCAAGTGTTTAAAAATAAGCTACATCACACAATATAGCAAGGGAAGGGTTAACCAGCACCTAAAGAGACAGCAGAAATGTTATGTTCTTCCCCCTCCCATCTCCCTGCCAACATATTGATAAGAAGAGAAACTCACAGCTCATTCTCTCCCCCCTTCACATAGGTTGATAAGATATTTTGCTAAGTTAGGTTAAATCATAATGTATTGTATTTGCTGAGAACTAATGTTTTGTTATTTCCAAATATGCAAAGCTTGTAATTCTAATAGAGGGTGGAAACTGATTATGTTATTTGGGTGGAGGAGCAATATTAGGGGGTGGAAACTGATTATGTTATTTGGGTGGAGGAGCAATATTAATGCTTTACTATTGGACTAACGAAATATGCAATGTTGTATTTTACTGAATATGTAATTTTTGCAATTCTTGTTTTCTGTTAAACCAATCATCTTATTGCCCAAGGGTGTGG
The DNA here is from genome assembly GCA_037306005.1 of Rhinophrynus dorsalis. Taxonomy (NCBI): domain Eukaryota; kingdom Metazoa; phylum Chordata; class Amphibia; order Anura; family Rhinophrynidae; genus Rhinophrynus; species Rhinophrynus dorsalis. Next base: position 139,062,069 of record CM074726.1, on the reverse strand, counting down.
TATTAGTATATTAGATACCCCCTCTGCTCATAATTTTCAGAACAGAACAAGTTTTCTTTCCATGCTAATGTGCTGTACTGTTCTCTCTATATTCGAATAAAGAAATATTCCTGTTTTGCTCTCCTCCAATCTTGTCTCTTCATTGGCAGAGCGGCAAGAGGACAGGCGTTTTGCTATCAGTAATGTTTCACAAAGAGCAGATCTGATTAATCTTCATAGTTTTTGGCCCATGGAGAGCTTTATTTCAAAACTGTCAGAGTTGTAGTTCAAGAGTAATTGAAAGATAAATTATCCCCCTCTTTCCCCCTTTTACCTAGTGTAAGCCACGTTCCCTCAGATGTGGAATCTGGTCCTGGGACCAAACAGCTCACAGCAAGGAACAATCTTCTTACTGTGAGCATAAGGAAAACCCTGCCCCCATTGACAGGTTTTTTAGGTTTTTCCTTATGCTCACTGAAGATTGTCCATTTCTGAGATCCATCCGCACACTCTTGTTGCTCTAAGCTGAGCAGTGTTACATCAGTAAAAGGGGTGGGAGGGGGATATTTTATCATTCAATTACTCTTTTACTACAAATCTGACAGAACTGAAATAACACTCTCCACGGCCCAAATACTATGATGATTAATTAGAGCTGCCTTTAATCTTGCTCTTTTGGTAGGATACTCCAAATTGTCAAGCTTTATGATGTTTTTAGGCTATTAAAGGGATAGTAATGTTTCATAATAAAAGTGGTTCTAATTAATCATCATAGTATTTGGACTTTGGAGAGTGTTATTTCAGTTCTGTCAGAGTTGTAGTTCAAGAGTAATTCAATGACAAAGTATCCCCCTCCCGCCCCTTTTACTGATGTAACACTGCTCATCCAGATCAGAAGGGAGGTGCCCAGGTAGACTGCAGAGAGGGACAATCTTCAATGAAAATAAGGGAAAAACCTGAAAAACGTGTCAAGGGGAGCAAGGCTTTCATTTTTCTCATAGGAAGAAGATTGTCCCCTGCTGTTATCTGTCTGGTCTTACAACCAGATTCCACATCTGAGGGGAGGTGGCTTACACTAGGTAAAAGGGGCAGGAGGGGAAACTTTGCTTGTGAATATCTCTCAAACCATAAAGGCTTGAAAGATAAGACTTATATCGTTCTTCATGTTCTTTTTAATGCCTACAAATTAAAATAAATATAAAATGAAGTATTACTATCCCTTTAACCCTTTGAATACCAGAGGGGTATGCAACTTATTGCAAAGCATTGCACACTCCTCTGCCACGCAAAGAGTTAATGCAAACTTGCTGACTTTTGGTTTGTTTATATATCCATCCACATTTCTGTATTTTATTGTTACATCACCATAAACTTTTTTCAAAAAGTTTTCTTTTAAAAAGGCAAAGTAATGCTTAATATTGAAAAAATATGCATTGTAATGTTTATCCTGTTGATTTAATCAAGGATACTCCCACTGCTGAGAGATTTCTATTTTTCAAAAGTTGTTGCAGCTCAAACTTTCATTTTTTGGGTGCAGTAACTCCATGGCCTGAAATGTTATGGTGGCTCTGTTAATAAAGCAGTCTATGGACAGTTGCCAGCAAACCTCCATATACTGCTGTACAGTAGCTCCACTGCAAAATGTCAGACTAAAGAAGTAACTGCACCCAAGACATCAAAGTTCAGTCTGCAATAACATTTCTCAGGAAGTACCTTTGTCGAAAGTGGATGTTTATCGAAAAAATAACTTTTGCGCTTTAGATCTATCACCCCCTAATGTACCGAGTAGGGTATGTCAATTTAATTTAAAAACCCATAATTCTCGAATCTTACTGTATAATGTCTTTGTGTAGGCAGAGCGGTGCCATCTTGTCCCAAGATTCCTTTCTCTCAGCTCTGCCTGCTGTGATGTCTTGTGTTTGGTCCGGCCCCTTCCACTGACGACGTGCTGGCATATTAACTAGCGCACCTGGTGTAAAGGGAAAGTGGGAGGGAGATGCGTGAACTGTGAAGAGAATGGGCATGGTTTCTGTGTCAATATGGTACAGCAAGAACTGTACCGTGGTCCCCAGTGACGTCAACAGGTACATTTGGAATAAGTGATTTCTATGAAGCACAGATCGTTTTTTTTTTTTTTTAAATAAAGAACACTGATGTATATTGTTTAACCTGCCCTACTTTTTAAGCTTGAAAACATGTTTGATGAAACATCCCCTTTAAGTTGGCAGGAAAAACCCTGCAAGATATGTGCTTTTTGAATACTAACTCTGAGTGCCAGAGAGGTATGCAATCCATCGTGAAAAATGCGTTGTGTACCCCTGTAGCCCTCAAGGCGTTAAACATTACTATCCCTATAATTTAAATGCAGCATAGAACAGAAACTAGGCTGAATCTATTCACTTATACTTTTATCATTGATTTTAATAGGGCATTTAACTACTTGCATGCTAGGTTTGTATCCAACATACTGTGTGTGAATATTATATATATATATATATATATATATATATATATATATATATATATATATACACTGGTGTAAAAGCCCGTCTACACGGGCCAAGGTCCAGGTAATGTTAACCCTTTGAGTGCCAGAGGGGTACACACAATGCATTGCTTTGCAATTTTTGCATACCCCTCTGGCACTCAAAGGGTTAAGAGGCCGCTACCTCACTGCTCCACGCGATGCAGTCTTACATCGCCTCACTCACCCAATGCAATCATGCGCAGTAGAGACTGCCCGAATGCGGACAGTGCATGACTGCATCATGACAAACATCCTAGTGAATTATTATATAGGAAGGATTATATATAATGTATATATACACACTACCCTTCAAAAGTGTGAGGTCATTTCAGAAATTACCTTGTTTTCCATGAAAAGATAAATCATATAAGTTGCAAAATGAATAGGAAATACAGTAAAGATGTTGCAAGCTTAGAAATGATGATTTTTAATTTAAATAATAATTGTGTCCTTGAAACTTTGCTTTCATCAAAGAATCCTCCATTTGCAGCAAACTTAGATATTTCATTAAAAACCAGCTGTTTCCAGCTACAATAGTCATTTACAACATTAACAATGTCTACACTGTATTTCTGGTCCATTCGATGTTATTTTAATGGACAAGATTTGCTTTTCTTTCAAAAACATGGACATTTCTAGGTGACCCCAAAATTTTGAACGATAGTGTATGTATGTGTATATATATATATATATATATATATATATATATATATATATATATATATATATATACACACTGCAAGGTGGCCAATCTGAAAATTTAATAGGATTTTCTCATGGCTATCCTATGTCAAACTCTAAAAAAGAAGCATCCATTAATTCAATAATGATAACCTTTAGGCCACTAGGGTCTTTATTGTGCATTCCAAAAATGTCTGAAGACACTGTGTTGTTTAAAACCCATAAGAACATTTTTCCTATGCTGCTCAAATCTTGATCTAAGATGCGGAGTGGCACAGCCTACATACTGTAGCCCACACTTACAATGCATCAGATAAACCAGAATGCTTGAACTATAAAGGATTGGCTATCAAATATCTCAGGTGTAACCAAGGAAGAAAATGAACAAATCCTACTGCCAATATGGTCACAAGTAAGGTAATTCTTTACCCCACATCTACAGAATCATTTTAAAATTGATTTCAACAATACCAGCTTCTGTATTTGACTGGATCATTGTTTGAATTTTACTTAATCTTACTTTTTTGTCTAGTGGGAGCTAACTTTTTTTTTACTTAATTACTCAAGTTTTATAAATCTCCCCCAGCATTCCTAAAATTTACCCGTTGGTGCTCTTCAACTATTAACGCATTAAGGACCAGAAGGGTGTGCAGTCCCTGATTATTAAAGGGTTAATGGTATGAGATGTGAGCAGAATCTCCTGTCACTGAGCAAACCATAGTATTCTGTTAGCAAACAAAAGTATACACTTGTGCATTGTTCAAAAGAGGAAGATGATTTACAGAATTGATATACAAAATTCAAAGCCATAACATGAGTAATATGAAAATATACAGTAATGTGAAAGTTTTACGCAGGCATGAAAAAATGCTGTAAAATAAGAATGCTTTCCTAAATAGACATGTTAATAGTATATTTTTAATCAATTAACGAAATGCATAGTGAGTGAACAGAAGAAAAATCTAAATCAAATCAATATTTGGAGTGACCATCCTTTTCTTTCAAAACCACATCAATTTATCTAGGTATACTTGCACACAGTTTGTTAAGGAACTCAGTAGGTAGGCTGTACCAAACATCTTGGAGAACTAACCACAGTTCTCCTGTGGATTTAGGCAGCCTCAGTTGCTTCTCTCTCTTCATGTAATCCCAGACAGACTAAATGATGTTGAGATCAGGGCTCTGTGGGGGCCGTACCATCACTTCCAGGAGTCCTTGTTCTTATTTACCCTGAAGAGAGTTCTTAATGACTTTGGCTGTATGTTTGGGGTTGTTGTCATGCTGCAGAATAAATTTGGGGCCAATCAGATGCCTCCTTGATGATACTGGATAATGAATAAATATCTGCCTGTACTTCTCAGCATTGAGGATACCATTAATTCTGATCAAATCCCCAACTCAGTTTGCAGAAATGCAACCCCAAACTTGCAAAGAACCTCCACCATGCTTTACTGTTGCCTACAGACACTCATTCTTGTACTGCTCTCTAGCCTTCAGCAAACAAACTGCCTTCTGCTACAGCCAAATATTTCAAATTTTGACTCATCAGTCCAGAGCACTTGCTGCCATTTTCCTGCACCCCAGTTCCTGTGTTTCTTTGCATAGCTGAGTCACTTGGCCTTGTTTCCACTTTGGAGGTATGGGTTTTTTACCTCAAGTCTTCCATGAAGACCACTTCTGACCAGATTTCTCTGGACAGTGGATGGGTGTACCATGATCCTACTGTTTTCTGCCAATTCTGAGTTGATAGCACTGCTGAACATCTTATGATTGTGAAGGGAAGTAATCACGATATGTCCTTCATCTGCTGCACTAAGTCTACGTTTCTTTGGCCAACCATTGTGCCTACGGTCCTCAATGTTGCCAGTTGATTGTGCTTCTACAAAAGAGTTTGGACAGCACATCAGGAAACCTCTGTCTGCCTTGAAATTTCTAACTGGGAGAGACCTTGCTGATGCAGTATAACTACCTTGTGTCTTGTTGCTATGCTCAGCCTTACCATAGTGTATGACTTTTGACATGAAATGGTCTTCAGCAACCTCACCTTGTTAGCCGAGTTTGGCTGTTCCTCACCCAATTTTATTCCTTCTACACAGCTGTTTCTGTTTCAGTTAATAATTGTGTCTTAACCTACATATTAAAATGATTATCATTAGCACCTGTTTGGTATCATTGTTTAATTGTACACCTGACTATATGCCTACAAAATCCCTGACTTTGTGCTAGTGTACCTAAATGAATTAATGCTGTTTTGATGGCAAAGGGTGGTCAAACCAAATATTGATTTGATATAGATTTTTCTTCTGTTCACTCACTACATTTTGTTAATTGATGATTATAAACTATTAGCATGTCTGTTTTTGAAAGCATTTTTTTTTTCACACCTGCCTAAAACGTTTGCCCAATACTATCTATACTATAAAGGAGAAGCTGGTCATGGGACCAGCAATTCTCCAGATGTGCCAGACACATCCCCAAGGTGGTCAGGAGGAGGAGGAGTTATGCCCCTCTCCTGCATTCACATTACTCCAAGATTCACAGGGCGTGATTTTCACAGGAGGGGTATGGGGCCTAAGACGCCATGGCACGCCTGTGAAAATCTCTGCAGTGAGTCACACACATTACAATTTGCCTCTTCCCTCAACTTTTTCCCTTCTCTCTCATTCTCCTGTCCCCCAAAATTGCCTTTTCCCTCAACTTTCTCCCTTCTCACTCATTCTCCTGTCCCCCAATGTAATGTAACATGGTGCCATTGTACTCACTGTCTCACTCATTCTCCTCTCTCCTATACTCTCTTTTCTCCAATCCAGTCACCCTGCTTTGTCCCCTCATCTGCATAGGTGTACATCCTGGCCCTGGTACTCACACTGTGTGACTCCGAACTTGTTTCCCCAGTTTACTAAGGGGCTGCTTTACAATGTGGTTGGGGCTTAATGGTGTGGGTGTGATTATCAAGAGTAGAAGGCAGGGTTTGCCACTGAAAAATGGAGAGGGAGTAGATGGAACAGGGTGGCAAGTGAGCCGGACAGCAGGAAAGTGGGCAGGTGACACTAGTGAATTCATCAAGCTGGAGAAATATTTTCTGTCCCCAAAGACTTGGGGGAGATGCACTAAGGGTCAGTAAGAGCTCAGGTTGGCAATGTTGAGTCGACCCTCTGTCAAAAGTACATTGCCAGGATGCACTAACATATCTTCACCATCATAGCCCTTCAATCCTGCACCAATCCACCCTCATTGCCATAAATCCACCATGCCTTCGACAGGTTTATAATTATGGCTCATTTCCCTATGGAAATGCAGGTTAATGAGCCGTTGTTGTATTCATGTGGGTATGTTTATGTGGCTGTTCACCACATGCACTAAATTGTGATAGCTTCCTCTGTTGTTGGAGTTCACAGTCCCAACATCTCCTACCTGAGGTTGGTGATGATGACTTGTAGGTCTCTAGTGGATCAAAGGACAGTTTGCAGTGCGTTGCAGACCCCTCTGGTACTCAAAAGTTTAAAACCCTGTCTCCTCTGCTCCTGCACATCCATTAATAACATAAATAAGATAATTCATAAAAGTAGAAGCATTGAAAGCAGAATCTGAAATTGATGAAATGGAGATTTTTTTGTCTTCTTTTGGTTCAACAGCGGTAAACAAGAATAGGAAAAGGGTTGAACTTGATGGACGCAAGTCTCTTTTCAACCTAAATTACTATGTAACAAGTGCATTAGAAGGAGAAACAGAGGTGGGAGAGGAAGACAGGAAGAGTGGAAGGAGCATTATTAAATGGGTGGTGAGTGACAGGGGAGGATGGGAGGTAGATAAAAGGATGAAGGGTAGGGAAGGAGAATGGGCTGCTGGACCCCATGGTGAAGTGACATCCGATCACCAGGGGAGGGCTGGCCTGGGGGGCAGAGGGGCAATTGTCCCCTGGGCCAGTCATATGTCTGGGCTCGTGGGCCACTCCCGCTTGTTGCTGCAAATGTAGCTACAGTAGTGATACCACAGAGCTTACAACTGACAGGGAGCTACAATCCAAGTAGATCTACAATAGTAGCATATTCTATTAGATGGTATCACTAGTGTAACTCTACTTAAATTGTAAGATCTGTAGTTGCACCAGTGTAACCCCATTTCAGTTGTAAGCTTTGTGGTATTGCTTGCCTTACTTCACAACACTAACCCTTTGAGTGCCAGAGGGGTACACCACACATTGCTTTGCAATGCATGGCATACCCCTCTGGCACTCAAAGCGTTAATGGCAATTATAAAATTAACAAAAGTGGGCTGGAATAAGAGTAGAATCGGGCCACTTGATTGTAGTTGCCCTCCAGGCCACAAGATGCCAGCCCTCCCCTGCCGCTCACATAGCCAGACACACTGTGCAAGCTGGAGAAGTGAGCAGATAACAGCGCATGTTTTGCTAAGCGGGGAGTTACAGGACAATACAGACTATATTATCAATTACAGAGTATGTGTATGAAGTTTAAACCTTCAATACATTAGTGCTTAGTGTACTAGTATTCTGGTCTCTGGAGCAGGAAATATTAGTCTTTTACAGGGCAGATTAATTATTAGTTGTTTTTGACATTATGATATCAGTTTTCCTGCAATTTGATTACTCATCCCTTTCAGTGTTAGAGGGGTGTGCAATACAAATCCCTATGGCACTGAAAGGGTTTGTGTGCGGATGTCAGACCACAGCCTCTCTGCTCTCTCCCAAGTGTGGGAACAGAGGGAATACACTAAGGCTTCAGGTCTGTCTAATTGCTCCTGATGTGTAAAGGATGGCACATCTCCAGCAATTAGACAACTCTCCTTGTTAATAAGGATATTCACCCCCCTTCCCTTGCATGATTCATTCTTAGTGCATATGGTAATGTGTGTCTCCATTGCTAAGACTATGTGCTCGCAACACATCGTCAGACACACATCACCACAGCACAGACCCTTAGTGCATCACCCGCTGGTACTATAACAGTGAAACCAGAGGCTGCATAGCAGATCAAAAGAGTTCCCAAGTGTGCTGAGGATGATGGTTATTATCATCAAACAACATCTGGAGAACCAGAGGTTGCACACCTAGGGCTGGATTTTCATCTCATATGTCCCTAGACAAGGCATTCAAGGCTCCCTTAACTCCACCCCCATTATTCACATGACCTTGCCCTCAGTCACATCCACTGATTCCTGGTATAACAAATAAATGGGGCTGGATTTACATCTCAAGCGCATCTAGGCACAACACCCTCTGGGTCCCTTAGCTCCACATTTGCTCCACCCCTAACCACACCCCTATTTTAACCACACCCTCTTTTGTGTCCAAACCCATTTTTAGATTTATGCTTCATATTAATGTATCGATTTTCCAGAGGTGGATGAAAATGTTATAGATAGTGATAGGGTATATACAGCATACACTAACATAAGCTAACGCAGTGCTGTCATTACCCATTTAGACTGTAAGCTCCTTGGAGCAGGGACCTCTCTTTTATTGTTTCTATGAATGTGACACATTTCATCTCCTTTTATTTCTTGTAACGTACGTCTGTAAGGCGCTGCATACACTGAGTGGCGCAATATAAATAAAGATATAAATACATACATACAACCATACATACATACATACAACCATAAGTGACCTCTACTATATATATATATTTATATATTATATATACAGTAAAATCTCTGGGTATAATATGCACAATTTTACCCCTCTTGACCTTATGTCAAGTGGGGGGTGCGTATTATACACAAGAGTTTTTTTTCCAGACTTTAAAAAAAAAAAAAAAAAGTTAGCGCTTTCTGCTCCCTCTCTCTCCCTGCACGATCCGGTGATAAAGAAAGACTTACTTTTTGAAGCTGTAATTGTAATTGTATTTGTATGGTGTACCGGTATCTGCAAAAAGATCCCTCTCTCCCATCTTCCCTGCGGGCGGCACGCTTGCATCTGCCGCCCGCTTCCTTCAAATCGGCTTTCAGGACCTTGAGATCCTCACAGGGCAATACCATGGGAGGAAGGTCCTGAAAGCCGATTTGAAGGAAGCGGGCGGCAGATGCAAGCGTGCCGCCCGCAGGGAAGATGGGAGAGAGGGATCTTTTTGCAGATACTGGTACACCATACAATTACAATTACAGCTTCAAAAAGTAAGTATTTCTTTATCACCGGATCGCGCAGGGAGAGAGAGGGAGCTGGAAGCTCTAACTTTTTTTTTCTTTAGGAAGGGGAAAACAAGGGTGCGTATTATACATAGGCACTCTTGTTTTCCCTTAAATCTTGGGCATAATAAACACCTGCGTATTATACACAGGTGCGTATTATACCTGAGATTTTACGGTATATATAGCCTACCATCTCCCTTGTGCAGAGACGTGCAACAAAACCGATAAGGGGATTGGAGGATCTGAGTTATAAAGAGAGACTAGCCAAACTGGGTTTGTTTACATTAGAGAAGAGACATCTAAGGGGTGATATGATTTACAAATACATTTGTGGTCAATACAAAGACCCCTTCAAGTAACTATCTACTCAAAAAGCTGACCAACATACAAGAGGTCATCCATTGAAGGGATAGTAATACCAGGGCTCAAAATTTCAAATCCTGAGCTACTAGTCAGGCCTGAAAAGTTACTTGCCACCAGTTTCCACGCCTAGCCCCACCCATATCCCTGCCTTTAACCCCACCCATATACCCACCTTTAACCCCACCCATCTCAGAGCAGAGACAGAGCACCTCAGCAAATGACAGTGACATGACAAGTGATGGACGGTAGTGGTATCCATTTAAAAGGTCTCCCAGAAAATGTAGTGTAGCCACACAACACATTAACCGTGTTGCCATAGTTAAAATGGAAACATGAGAATCTCACACTGCGTGAAAGAGTGAGATTCTCATGTTGCTTCCTGAAACAGTGCTTCAGCCAGCATTAATGATTGTGACTGCAACATGTGTTCCATGGCGCTTCAGCCCACACTGATGTTATTTTATCTGATCCTGGTGACTGCTTAAGGAACACTCAAGGTTATGAAAGGGTTATCAATTTACTGGAGATGTTATTAATCCACTTCAAAGGGTTTTACTCACTTTCTCTGCATACTATTTTAACCCTTTTAGTGCCCCCTGGCACTCAAAGCGTTAATAGGAATCCTATGCAATTTAAATGGACACAAACCTTAGAGTAAAATGGCTTAAATATATGTAAATATTACTAGCAAAGAAAGTATGCAAAAAGAGGAAGAAGGCTTGTTCCAGCAGTCATTGATAGCCATAAGCCCACAGAAAGTCATAGGTCGCAACATTTGAAATGGGCAAAGAGGGACTTGTGGAGATAGTGTTTAATGGTAATAAGGGGAGGAGGCTCTTAGGATTGTAGTTTAACAGCTGCAGGGCGACTATTTTGGCAGAATGAACGACAATCAATACTGCGCGCAGAGCGTCACTACAAGTCTGCATCCTGCAAATGACGTGTAGGAGGCAGACTTCTAGTGACGCTCAGAGCACAGTATGTGTTGTCGTTCATTCTGACAAGCAACAGGAGAAGCATCAGCAGGTGAGCATATATGTATGTCTGCTGCTCTACGATTGTGTACATCAGCAAGGTATAGCAGCTCCTCACAGCCTCTCAATATGTCCAGTAACTACCCTCATCATTACCATGCCATCCATCAGTCCTGTGTAATAAGTTGAGTGTCACTGAAATGGTTAATAGAAGAAGTGACACTGTGACTGACCCAATGGGTCTTCCTAATGCAACCGGATGCACAAACAGGGTTTGAATAGGAAGAGGCCATTTCATACAGGGCTTCACTTTCCACTCGCCCTCTCTTAATTTCTCCTCGCCAAATGCGAGCGGACATTTTGAGCCCTGGTAATACTATATTCTATTATTTATTTATATATATATATATATATGTATATATATAGGTTTTATTCAAATGTTATTATGGATGAAACTTGAATTTTGTAGGTACAGTAACAGTGGCCTGAAATTGTACAGTGGCAATGTTGTTACATCACCCTATGGATAGCTCTGGTCTGTAGACCATAAATCTCCACAGGATGGTATAGCAACAACACCACTGTACAATTTCAGGCCACTGTGATATTACACCTAAAAAAATGCAAGTTTGAGCTTTAATAACTTTTGAATAAAACACCTTTCAGCAGTGGGAGTTCCCTTGTTTTACTCAGGGGGATAAACCCTACACATATATTTTATCACATATTAAATATTACTATCCCTTTAAGACTAGAGGAAGTACTCGACTAAAACAAAGGCAGGGCTTTTTTTACACAGTTAAGGTATTCTTTGCTTTGGGATGCTGACCTTGCAGGTACTGTAATTACTTTCAGAAAAGTAATGGATGCCTTTCTAGTTCAGAACAATATTGAGAATTATGACAGTTGGTTCTAAACCAGATAGGATGTTAATCCAGGGAACTATCCAACTGCAATTGGAGTCAGGAAGGATTTTTTCTAACCATTTTTTACCCATTTGCTTCACAATATGTTGTTCACCTTGCTCAAGGGTTTAACACAGAGGTCTCGTCATTTTATTCAAAAAAGCATTATGCACAAAATAGAAGTGGGAGCAAATTAACATATACATTGATTTAAATGTGTTTAAAGCATATGGATGCTAGAGGTCTCCAAAACATTGCTTTGCTTTGCAGTATGATAATTTCTAGCATCTAAGGGGTTACAAACATTAACTCACTTGCACTGGTTATGGCTGAGGTATTTCTTACGGGGACTGCCTCAGCATACCGGGTAGCATAGTCTGCCACAACCAATATGTACTGGTGCCCTCTAGAGCAGGGCTCAAAATTTCCACTCGCCACTAGCCAATGGCGAGTGAAAATTTAGCCCTGGCGAGTAGAAATTCAGCCCTGGTGGGTATGTTATGACTTGCAGTGGTGAGTAACTTTTCAGGTCTGGCTAGTAGCAAAGGACTTCAGATTTTAAGAGCTGCTGTAGAGGACTTGAGCAAAGAACCTATCACATCCATGGCAATTCTGTCAAAAGGGATCTCCAGGAAGAGGTACAAGGGGCTTATGGAATGTTTTAACTGGAGCTTTCCTTTGACAATCTGGACATGATTTGCAAAATCTGTCTATGACAGAATATATACCTGGTCAGTAAAACCTATTCAGTAGTCTTTCTATAGTTTTTTTTTCAATTCCCATATGTCTACCTATCACATGAATATGAGACAATTTTAGAACTAGGTTTCTGTAGGATTGTGGTACCACTAATTGCTCACCTCTTCAACCCCTCTTTTTTCCACTCTATAAAGCAAATTGTTATTTTATGCAAAATATGGAGAGGATAAGGCTCTTAAGGGTTTACAGGAGTATCTTCCATTACCTCTACTTTTTCCTGTGCAACCACTAACGTTTGACCCTCCCGCTGGGGGTTCCAGGTGATCCACGCTCCTAACTATCCTGTGATCCTGGGCTATCCATGGTTGTGCTAACACAATCCCACAGCTGACCTCTCTGATTGCTCACATTACTGTTATCAGCCAACCCTCCCAGGGTATCTAAAGCAGCTTGGCTCACTTCCCCATTGTCTTTGTGTTTGTTACTGACTGCTGTGATTCTTCTGAGCTCCTGTTTATCAGTGTATGTCCTAACTTTCTCTGATGACCCTTCTGGCTCCAGACCCACTGGCTTGTTCCTGACTTCGTGGACTTCTGTGGTCCTGACTCTGGCTTGGCTGACTACCTGTCCTGGTTCCTGACCCTGGCTTGTCATTTGGTTTATGCTCCTGGATCACAACTCTGTTTTGTTTATTTTTTGTTACTTTAATAAAGGTGTTTTGCATTTTACCTTTTTGTGTCCTGTCTGGTTCCTGGTTCATAACAGCAAGCCTCTCTCTCTCCCTCTTTTTCTCCTTCCACACCATTTCTGTCTCTCACCCATTCGTTTTCTGCCACCGCAACTCTTCTCCATGTCATTCATTTAATCCTCTTTGTGTCCCCTCTTATCCATATCCACCTCTATTTCACCTATACACCCTCTTTATCTTACTCTCTAGCCCCTCTCTACTCCTGCAACCAGCCACTCTCACTAGCAGCATCTTGGGTGAATGTTTGTGTCCAGGGTTTAGGCAAGTGGTCACAAATAGGTATCCTGCTAAAGGCCCTATGAAGTCTTAATGGGGCACTGAACTCTATATCTTCTCAATGCCAATTTATTAAGCTACATACTCAAACAATTCTCCCCCAGTCACAATTGTGGTGTCTGGGTAAGTCCCTGTTCAGGAATGGCTAATGCTTCAGCATATCCATGATACCGCAATGCCACAAGAGGTCCCCATCTTGGCCACCTGGTTCCCCGACTGCCTGGGAGGCTGAAAGCAAAGAAGACATCAGTGAAGCTGGCACGCATGTGAGGTGGGACCATAGGGGTAAGAAATTAAGCCCGCAAGGAGACCACTTAGTCGCCGCCCAGCTCCCAACAAGTATACATGTCAAGAAGTCCAGCAGCAGCATACACCTCTTACATTATCAATAAACGGGTGTAGCATTTTGTACCTCCAAAGAAAAAAAAACATTGGTCATTGAAGATACCACAGTGGTGATGAGGACTGTACACTGAAAGTGTATGCATATTTGAATTGGAGGCTTAAAACCAAAAGAGGTGTCCGGGTGTGTGCCCGATGTTACTAAAAACTAAGAAATGGATCCCCGGAGAGTTGTCAGAAGTAGTTGGCTCCCAATCGTACATCATTAACACAGATAGGGAGAGGAATGGAAGGGGCATGTGACCCAGATCTGTCCCGTGGTTCATCCCCAGGTGTCACGCCAGCCATGATACCAGAGACTGGAAGATGAAGGCTGATTTGTCTTCACACCCACACCAGAGAAACCACCAGAAAACCCACACACTGGCCCCAATAGCCCTCTGGCAGCTGAATCATCCCGAAAGCCAGTGTGAAGCCAATGGCCCCCAGATCACTGGGCGTGCCAGACACCTTAATGAGTTGGAAGAGACCATGATGGAAACCTGTCTCTCTCTCCTTGATCCCCTCCACATTTTCTGTGTGTGTACGTTTCTGTTCTCTTGTTACAGGAGGGCAGAAGATATGGTGTTCGATAAGGCCCCATTCAGGAATGGCTAATGTGTCTGCATCGCCATGACATCGCAACACCACATGGCCACCTGGTTCTCCTGCTGCCTGGGAGGCTGTAAGTAAGAGGTCGTTGTGATGCGGCTTTCAATGTCAGTGAAACTGGCACGCATGCATGGTGGGACCAAAGCGGTAAGAAAGAAAGCCACTAGGAAACCAGTTCATCACTTCCCAGCTACGAATGAGTATACATGCCTGATAACTCTAGCAGTTGCATACACCACTTACACTATCAATAAACGGCTGTAGCGATTTGAGCTTCCAGATAAAGAACCCTGCTTGGTCATTAGAGAAACCACAACAACCACAACTAAGGACTGCAAACTTCTGGGCACAGAGGTCTCTTTCTGTCATATACAGTCATGAGACTCTCTGGTTTTTACCCTAGCCTTGTTCTTTACCTTGCTTAGATTCTTGACCCAGACTGTCAGACCTTGCCTTATCTTCTGAGTGGTGGTTACCTCCCTTGGTATATCCAGTATCCTGCCTGTAGCCAGTTTAACCTTTGAGCTCAGCCCTTGGGAGAAAGAGGTTGCTCCACTGTTATATTTTACTCAGCTTCTGGCCTTGAACCAGATTGCCTGACCCTGCCAATGCTTGTTATCCTAGTATTTTGGCATTTTAGACCTGCCCCTGTGTGAAGACTCACTGAAGGGGTCTCCATCCTCAGCCCCCCCCCCCCACTAGTGTAGTCTTGCACAAGGGTGCACTTCCCTGCAACTGGACTCCTATTCCTGAACATAATGTATCATTGGATATGTGGTAGACAATGACAGCTACTTGCAGAAGGGGAAGGGCAGTGGGTCAGTGCATGGGGTGTTTTTCGGGTCTTTACATTCTTAAGAGTAGTGTAACTTGCTGGAATTAAAGGCTTAATATATCTGTGGAGTATGTGCACTGCATACGTTCTTACCCATGGGTTAATCATATTTTGTTCAATGGACCCCTAACATGAAGCCGTATGTTTTATAGCTCCTGTATCAATGACTTAGTAAAGGGCAGATAAATAACTAGTTATTCTTTGGTCTCACAATCATAATGGAAAAAAAATAATATATTGCGCTCAACAATTTCCATAAATAAAGATTTAAAACTCAATTAATGACAAAAACTTTGAGTCGTTATACAAACAAAGTGGCACCCTAAAATGTTATCTATGGCACACCAAAGTGCCATGACACATGGTTTGAGAGCCACTGCCCTAGGTGCAGACACCTAGGTTCATTGGGGCTGCATTTCTGCAAATGGAGTTGGAGATTTAGTCAGAATTAACAGTCTCCTCAATGCTGAGTACAGGCAAATACTTATCCATCATTCAATACCATCAGGGAGGCATCTGATTGCCCCAAATTTATTCTACAGTAGGACAATGACCCCAAACATACAACGAAAGCAGTGGTGTCCGTAGACATTTTTCCAGGGGGGGGGGGCAAAGCCATAATATGACCCCCAGGCCAGCCGATCTAGCCCCTTTATTTATATGGAGGAGGATAGTTGTAGGGGGGGGGGGCAAGTGCCCCCCTTACCCCCCCCTCCGGACGCCCATGAACGAAAGTAATTAAGAACTATCTTCAGCGTAAAGAAGAACAAGGCGTTCTGGAAGGGATGGTATGGCCCCCACAGAGCACTGATCTCAACATCATCAAGTCTGTTCGGGATTACATGACGAGAGAGAAGCAAATGAGGCTGCCTAAATCCACAGGAGAACTGTGGTTAGTTCTCCAAGATGTTTGAAACAACCTACCTGCAGAGTTTCTCAACAAACCGTGCACAGGTGTACCTAGAAGACCTGATGCTGTTATGAAGGCAAAGGGGTAGACACACCAAATATTGATTTGATTTAGATTTTTATTCTGTTCACTCACTATGTATATTGTTAATTGATAAAAATAAAAGATTAACATGTCTATTTTAAAGTATTCTTACTTTACAGCATTTTTTCACACCTACCTAAGACTTTTGCACAGTACTGTATGTCTCATATATTCCCAGTAGGTGGTGCCATCACCTTGTTAGTTGATTGACTCTTCATATATTCATATTATATTATTTTATTTACATTTGCACATTTTCACATGTACACTTGGATGTATATGGTGTATGACAGCACATACTAAGTACTGAGAGCTACTAAGTAAAATTGTAGCAAACCTAAAGCAAATCAGCTGCATCTCTTGCATTAATTGGGTTAAAAGCCCCATCTAATGTATTGGTCATTTTCGTTTGTCTCCAGTGATGCAGTCTATTTACTCCTGGATGCTGAATACACTTCTCTCCAACATAATGAAGATAGAATATCATGGGAATTGAAGAGTGTTTATCTCAACCTTATCTCACCTTTGAGCAAATCCTCCTGGAACTGAAAGAAACAGTAAGCTGTGGGGGAGACATCAATGGCAGGACTGACATTCAGAGTTTCCCCTTGATGTTATGTGCAGTACACAGAGGTGTAACATCAATGTATTTTATTAAAGCACAAATCATTAACATTACACATATTACTAGGAAAAATATCCCTGCATTGCCTGGGGCGAATTACATAAACATTAATATATATAGATCCATAGTTTCAATCTCATTAGGGGTTATGTCCTAAGGTATAATAAAGACATGATGAAGTGGAGATGACTTCTCCAGTGATATCACGTCTCCAGTTTCTATGTTATTCCATGGAGCCAATGCACTAAGATTTCTCCCACTTGAAAAATTCTGCTGCATAGGTTCCATAGAATAACAGAGGAATTGGAGAATTGATGTCACTAGAGACATTTTCTCCACTTTATCACCTCTTTATAACACCTTAGTGCATCTCCCCCATTATCCCTTTCAGTTTCTCACTCTCCCCATTTCAGTCTCTCTGTTGCTCTCGAACTCTTTGTGGCAGTAATCTTATTGTTTCTCTGCATGTCTGTGTCTCTTATGTATGTGTTCTCTTGCATGTGCTCTCTTTCCTTTTCCTTCTCATTAACCCTGGATGGTGGGTTCAGGCTTGGGTGAAAGCAGGATTGCTTGACATGGAGCTGCTAGGTAGCTATTCACAATGTTTATAAAGTGTAGTTATGGTCATACCTGGGTTGAGAGAGGGAAGAATGTTCATAGGGGTCTTTAGCTCAAACCAAGGTAATTTTCAGTCACTTCATTCAGAAGTTGGAATATTGTATACTCTCCCTCTCTCTTTTTATTCTTCAGGTTTGTGCATACACTCTGGTAGTTTTTAGCTGGTGAGTTGAGGCTACTGTCACTGGTTAGTTATTGAGATTGGTATACTTTGCTTAGGTTGTGTACAACCTCTTTGTCCTTCTACCTGGGGCTCAGTCTCTCAGCTGCAAGGGCCATGTACTATAGTTTGTTAATTAAACTGAGCTGGTAAGGTCCTATAGGCTAATGGTTGTCATTTGTGAGAGTTTAATCATTTCATGTTGGTCTATTTTTATCTGCCATTATATATTCACAGGGACTCTCTCTTAGGTTAGAGGGTGTGTTGGTCATAGACATGTTAGGTTGATTAAGTCATAGGTTGTTACGCTTGGCTAACCAGCTTCTTCTTTCTGTTACCTTCAAAGATGACTAAAACTTTGACTTTTGTGTTCCATCCTGGTGTTTTGGTTGTGTTTTATATTGCTTTATATTACAAGTTCATCAATTTCACTGTCACTGTTCTCTCATTCTCTTTCTTGTGAGCAATGAATCACTTTCTCTAACTTGTGTGTTTTCTCTCTCACACACCTTTTTGCTCTTTTCTGTGCTTACATGCACTCTCTCTTGCTCTCTCTCATACAGTCTTTCACATGAGTTTTCTTGTGTTCATTCTTCCTCTCTCTCAAGCTGCCTTTTGCACATTCCCATGTTCTCTGCTGCACTCTATGCCCCCTCTCATGTCTCTTACATGCTCTCTCCCTCTCTCATGAGATCTTTTCCACTGTTGTATTTCACTGTAGCACATTCTCTGTTTTAGACTCTCTCTCCCTATCTTGGGCGGTCTCACTATCACTGTATCCTCTCTCCCTCTACCTCGTGCTGTGTCCGTCTCAGTCTGAGAGTCATGGTAGTTGAAGCTCAACCACAACTTGCTTTAGTCTGTTTAAATGAAAGTTCTCCTAACAGCCTAGGATATCTGTGATGTTGAAACAAATGTTACTTTACATCCCAAGAATAGAGCCAAGTTTCAGTTCCTATCTATCAGTCTCTGTTATTTCAATCTGGGTGGCATAGTTTTCAATCTTTACAAAAAAAAAAAAAAAAAGAGAAGTGCCTAGTGAAGTAGAACTACAAATCCCAGAATGCATTGACACAAACTTTACCTAACCACCTCCCCAGGGTATGTATGGCCCTGACACAGGAACAAATCATGTCATTTCCATTTTAGATATAGATATAAGATATTGTAACTTAAAGGGGACCTTTTCTCTAGAAATAAGGGTCTCTTAATTTGTTAACAGGTACCTAGGTAGATGATGTTCACCTTGCAGTCAGTTATGCATTTTAGCTGTGAATCATCAGTATCTTTATGTTGAAGTTTGCTCCTAGGTCATACCCATACCTGGGAACTCTCCGGTTTTGCCCCAGAGACTCCGGATTGCAAACTGAATTACAGGGTCTCCGGGGCAATGTGTGAATCACCGGGTGGGCAGAGTTTAAGTAGAAACTCTGCCCACGTGTGCTCCGTCCCTCCCAGTTCCTCCCACTCCCCGCCCTCTTACCTTCATTTTTCAGGTTTTTTTTGTTCCCGCCCCTTTTATGACGCAAATTGCATCATTTTCCTCCCCGTTGGGCACTGACAGGGTTACCTTCCGGGTAACCCTGCCTCAAAAGTTCCCAGGTATGGTCATACCTCCTTACAGCAAACAATGGGTTTCAACAGGCCTGAATGGTTCCTATGGAGCAGTAGACTACTACAACAACAACAGTTAGGATTCTTTCACATAACTGTGTAGTATAACTTTAGTGTAGTAACTGAAAATGCTGGTGTGTTTTTAGTGCAATAGTATAGCCCCCAGCAACCCATTCCTCCAATATAAACAAAAGTGATCTCAGAGAAAATGCAGCAATGAGAAGTCTTTGAAATCCATACATTAAATTGGTAGCTGAATTTTCTGTTGGAGGAAAGTTGTACTATTCCACATCTCGCCTAGACAGCTACATCACAGACTGCCCGAGCAACAAGCCCCATAGGACACAAAGCTTCACAGATGCATATTTTTCTTGATTTTTTTGGTGTGGGGGGTTGTCGTTAAGGCATTAAGCTGAGAAAGGTGAGATAACATCTCTATTGAGATAAACGTTTTAATTTCATTATTATTCTAGAAGACTGGTCAATTTGATACCTTTATTGGCTAAGCAGCTTTAGAGTGCAAGCTGTGAAGGACTCTTTGGCAGGCAGGTTATAAAGATATTACTTTTAAACTACAAATCTGCCTATTTTTCCACAGCTAACGTGCCACCTTTTACAGATGTTATTTTATGGAGAGCCTTTTCCGCTGGTTGTTTGACAATTCTACAAACTATGTGACGCAACAAAATCTGTTAAATTACATTTTCCTAAGAAGTATAGTTTTTATTATTTAAAACAAACTTATTAGGGAAGACCTGTGTATCAATAGCAATTATCCCTTTGAGTGGCAGAGAAGAATCCAGTGCATTTGTTATTCATGAAGGTGTGATAAACTGGAGATGCCTACTGTTGTGTTATTCTATGAAGCCTATGCCCTTGATTTCTTAGTGCATAGGTACCATAGAATAACACAGGAACATATCACCTCTTTATCTTACTTTAGTGTATCTCTCCCACCCCCCAATTGTGTTGGATACCTCTCTGGCACTCAAAGGATTATAAAAAAAAAAAAAAAAAAAAAAATTTAACATGAATCTCTGCATATTTTGAATGATTCGGGGTTATTTGATGGAAGAAGATATGTATCAGAAAAAGGGATCAATAAGAATAAACATATCAGTGTAGAGTTCCCAAATGTTAGATTTGTTTTAAGTCATTTTACATTTTGATCTTGGCCAAAATTTTCAGCTGCAGCAGTGAAATGAACTGAAGTATCAAACTGCAAGAAAATAAATATTTACCCATTTTGGCGCTATGAGAAAATTTAGTCAGACTTACAGCAAAACTAACCTATGAATTCTACCAAAACGAGCAGGGAGAAGGGGCTTAATGAGTAGTGCATTTTTTTTTTAAAGTTAATAAATCTGATTAGTAGAACCGGAAATCTCTCTTGTGCTTTGCTGATAACACACATGAAATAACCTCAATATGAGATCATCTGGGATGCCATTAATCAGGTTATTTGTGATGCTATGTCTGATGTCATCAGCAAAGCACATAGTGGCAGTTAATTTGGAAGAACGTAACCTGAACTTACAAACTATTGTGTATCTGATTGAGAATTTACTTGTGTGGGGTTTTTTTTACTTTGATTTTTATTGAAAATTTCACATAGCATTACAGTATAAAATGTAAACATTGACAGAAGTTGTGGAGAATAATAAAGGTTAAAGTAAATACAAATATCAGCGGCAAGTTCAATTACATTCATACATGCACACACAAAAAAAGGGGTCGGTGGGAAGGTTAAAAAAAGAAGGCAGTTAACGGTGAGAAGATAAGGTCCATTTGGTAATATGTATGTCGCCAAGGGTATTAAAAGTCAGTTAAATGAAAAGAAGAACAGAAGTGTTTCCATGTATTCCAGACTTCAGAGTCTTTGTCTACAGTTTTATGGAGGACTAGTTGAAGAACCTGTTACACGGGCCACTGTGCCACTGCCAGCCGGTCACGAGGCAGTCATGCGCAGTAGAGACTGTCCGGGCCACAGCTGATACAGTCTCTACTGCGCATGACTGTGTCGTTACACACGTTTTAGCGAATTATTATATAGGATGGCTGTTATTAATCTTTACATTAGTTCTAAATTGACAATTGAAGGAAGAGTAGCTGTTTTCCATTGCTGGACAATTAAGCAATCAGTGTTCGTTACTATAGTCAACATGGGTATACCTATTATGGGTTGGTGAAAAGTAAGTGTAGTCATGGGAATTTGACAAAAATTAGTCTCCAGGTATCAGTCAGAGAAACTCCTTTAGAAGTTTCAGTCATCCACGAAGGAGAGATGAGAGAGGAACAAGGAGGGCGGTCGGTAGTATGGTATAATTGATTGAGCTAACTGCTGCAGTGATTTTGTTTTACCAAATGAGGCAAATGGTGCAATTCAAATGAATGCTCCTGAATAGAAGATAGGATCAAAGGGAATGTGTCAGTGAAAACAAGTGGACTTTTGACACATAAGGTGCAGTTATTGTGCTCCAGATTTACTCCACTTTTGTCTCAGTACTTTTACAGCCAAGTTCCTTACCCATAGAATATGCTGATACACCAACAGAGTATCACATGTGAGCAGCAGGTCAATACACCATTACAAGAAATCATCTGGGTAATACACCAACACAAAATAAAAGCAGGACAATATTTCAGCACAAGAGGCCAGTAGATTATTCCATGATAACAGCAGCAATACACTATTAGATAACACAATGGATGGCTGAGAGTTAATGCATTGGGGCTAATATACATACTAACATGCAAACAGCCATAGAGGGTGAAAAGAAGGGGAAAGGTGGATAGGAGAAAGGGGAATCAGTGGTGGTGTAAGATTAAAACAATTATGGAGAAACAGAGGAGCAGAAACAAGTGTGTTGGTGGAGGAAAGATATTGAGAGGTGGGGTGGCAGAAGGGAGATGAAAAGCTCTTATGGGTAAAGAAAGGCATGGATAGGAGAAAATAGACAGTTGATACGATAAAAGAAAGGCAGGATTTAATGATGTGGTAGAATATAGAGTCAGGGATTGTTGCAAGGCAGGGGATAGGTGATGGGAAGAAGAAGATAGATAATTGGGGATTGAAATCAATGAATGGTGGGTAATGATAGACAGGGATTTGCAGGTAAAAAAATAATGACATGTAGGAATTTGTGGGGTGACTGAAGGCAGGGAGTGTGAATAATTACAGACATGGGTTTGTGCTGTGATTGGAGACAAGGGCGAATAGATGGGTTATAGGAGGCAGGGATGGTAGGTGACAGGCAGGGGTTGGTGGGAAATTATAAGAAAGGGTTTGTGGGCTGATTTGAGGCAGTAGATTAAATTGGGATAATTGAAGTCAGATTGAAATGGGGCAATCGGAATTGGGAGCTGGACATCGGATTAGTTGAGGGAGAAGATGATGGGTAATTACAGGCAGGGGTTTGCAGATGTGTTTGGGTACAAAAAAAAGAAAAACAAAAAGAACCACTTTGTAAAAGTGATCTGTCTGACAACTGGTACAAATGATCACCAATCTCTGTAGCTTCCCCACGTGCTTCGAGGTCCTCCAATGCACTATTAGACTGTCTCAGTAAGAAGCCAGTGCTGCTGAGGAGAAGCACAGCCACAGAGACACTGAAAAACCATGGTTGCCTGTACAAGTGGTCTGTTTAGACAAAACCCAACAGGTGCATATACATTTGTGCTCTGCTCCAGTACTTCCCTGCAGATCATTTGTCCCGTTGCTGCTCAGAAGTATAAGTGGTAGCCTTCCAATAAGCCTGGAGGCACCTTGCATGTTATGTGAAACTGAGGTGCCAAACTTAGGGGGAAATAAGGAAACAGCTCTGTAAAGTTGCTGCTCGCTATAAAAAACAGAGATTTATCCCCCTTGTTCCCACAATTCCTGTGCTTATATATATAGGCAGATTTTAATGTTCTGCAAGACAAAAAATGTTTAGCGGTGGCAAGTCTACTTCAAGATCAAGAGTTGGTTACATAGTTTCATTATTGTATACATACCCCTATTACAAGGCACTGTATAAAATGCGTCAGCAGATTCTAAATGAAGGTGATATTTTGCCATCTGAAGTCATAGGATTGCAGTCTAACAATAGCTGAAAGGCAACAGTTTGTAATTATTCTCTCTCCCTGACACTGTCACGAAGTCAGTGACTAAGCTCTACCAGGAAGAGATATCACAGCGACTCCTCCAACAAGGGTTGGTAGAGTGAAGGCTTGAGTGCGTCGCTAGGGTGCGTAGCTGGTGTTCGCAGGCCCCCTGTAGTGCGTTGTGCTGCGGCCAAGGCCGTTTAGAGGTGCTGGCCGCGAAGCCAGATGACCCCCTTCGGTTGAGCCGAAGAAGGCCCAGGATAACGCACTACAGTGAGGACACCCACCACCAACCCCAGGGAAGGTCTATTTCCAGAGTAGAAGGAACTCACTTAAGGTAAGTCCAGAGACTGATAGGCAGCGAGCAGGATATGGGCAGCTAGAGCAGCGGATGGAAGGAAGGCTAAGCCCAGAGATGCTGGGGCTAGTAGAGCGAAAAGAGGGACCAAGAGAAGGGCTGGCGGACAGATGGTACAGGACTACAAGGGCAGGACTGACCAAAATACGGGGTACTAGACAAGGCACAGAGCACCACAAGGGCAGACTGGAGGGCCACTGGTAGCAGACTGAGCAGGCTGGAAGGAGCAGAACACCACAGGGAAGGACCACAGGGAAAGACTGGAAGGGCACTGGTTGCTGACTGAGCAGGCTGGAAGGAGCTGGACACCACTGGGATGGACTACAGGGGAACACTGGAGAAGGAACAGGACACCATCGGGGCGGACAGGTAAGGAGCTGATAGCTGGGTGAGCAGGCTGAAAGGCGCCACTGGAAGAGACAGGAGAGACTTCTCCAGACTGAACGCTATAATCGCGCGCCGCATGAAAGCGGCGCGCGGTTATAAAGGAGAGACCCGGAAGAGCGGTCTAGGATGACGTCATCACGCTAATGTGGTGACGAGTGAAGCAACCCGGAAGACAGGCAAACCCGCCGCACAAGCGACGAGGAAGAGGAAGACCTGACACTCCCCCCGTCCTAAGGCCGCCCACGGAGGCCAGGACTGGGTTTATGGGGAAAGCGCGTATGAAAGCGCCGAAGGATGGCAGGCGCATGAAAATCCGAAGATGGAAACCAGGAGCGCTCCTCAGGACCGTAACCTCGCCAATTAACAAGATACTGCAGATGGCGACGAACCAGGCGGGAATCAAGAATGGCATCGATGACGAACTCCTCCCGGTCCGCACGAACCACGGGCCTAGGGACTGGGGTCCGGGGATGTGAAGGGTGCGTCGGAAACCACGGTTTCAACAGGGAGACGTGGAACACTGGATGCATACGCAAAGAGGGAGGAAGAGCCAAGTGATACACCACCGGGGAGAGTCGACGCAGCACCCGAAAGGGGCCCAGGAAACGGGGACCAAGTTTGGTAGAAGGCTGACGTAGGCGAACATTCTTGGCGGAAAGCCAAACCATGTCACCGACAGCAAAGCCAAAGAGCGACGACGATCCGCCTGGACTTTGTGGCGTACTTGAGACCCCAACAAAGAGGTACGAATGCGCTGCCAATGGTCCACTAAGGACCGAACACGAGCCTCGGCAGCAGGCGCTAGGGCAGTGCCTGGAGAGATAAGTAGGATTCTGGGGTTGTAACCCAGAGCAGCAAAAAAGGGTGAGCAGCCCAATGAGGAATGGAAGTGAGAGTTCAAAGAGAATTCGGCCAGGGGAAGGAGACGGCACCAATCGTCTTGTTGGTGGTTGCAGTAACTGCGCAAAAAGTGCTCCAAGGACTGGTTTACCCTTTCCGTCTGACCATTAGTCTGAGGGTGGTAGCCAGACGAAAATTGTAGGGTGACACCCAGGCGAGTACAGAAGGATTTCCAGAAGGCTGAGATGAACTGAGGACCCCGATCCGATGTTATATGAAGGGGAATTCCATGAATACGGACTATTTCAGAAATGAATCGGTCGGCAAGATCCGAAGCCGAAGGCAGTTTGGGTAGCGGAATCAAATGGCACTGTTTAGAAAAGCGGTCCACAATCACCCATATAACTGTCATGCCGGAAGAGGCCGGGAGGTCAACAACGAAGTCCATAGCGAGTTGGGACCAGGGAAGCGCAGGAACAGGCAAGGGATGAAGAAGTCCTGGTGGTCTGCAGAGAGGTGTCTTCATACGGGCACAGATGGTGCAAGAGGAAACAAAAGAAGCCACCTCAGCTCGAACAGAGGGCCACCAGAAATGACGAGACAACAGCTCATAAGTCCTGGATATACCAGCATGACCACCAACAGAAGAATGATGGGCCCAACGAAGAACATATAGCGCCCCGGCAGAATGAGGAGTTCCAGCAGGGGCTGAGGTCTGAGCATCCTGGATACGTTGTAAGGTCCTGGTAGTCAAGAAGGCTAAAAAACAAGAAGAGGGCAGTATGGTGTCCGGGACAGCTGAGACAGCAGATGGCTCTTGGAGACGCGACAAGGCATCAGCCTTGGTATTCTTAGCACCCGGAACATAGGAGATAGTGAAATCAAAACGTGAAAAGAACAACGACCACCGGGCCTGCCGGGCGTTCAAGCGCTTGGCCGTAGCCAGATAAGCCAGGTTCTGGTGGTCTGTATATATGGTTATCCGGTGGGGAGAACCCTCACGAAGGTAGCGCCATTCGGCTAACGCCAATTTAATTGCCAGAAGCTCGCGATTACCGGCGTCATAATTCCTCTCGAGTGCGGAGAAGGTCCAAGAAAAGAAGGAGCATGGGTGAAGAACTCCAGAGGAGGGGGACCGCTGTGAAAGAACCGCCCCTCAGCCGACTCAGATGCATCCACTTCTACAATGAACGGCTGAAGAGGGTCCGGATAGGACAGGACGGGCGCAGTACAAAATGCCTGTTTCAAAGTGGCGAAAGCAGACACAGCCTTAGGGGACCAACAGGAAGGGTTGCCACCCTTGCGAGTAAGGGCTACAATGGGTTGTATGACTGTGGAGAAGCCCTTGATAAAACGCCGATAATAATTGGCGAATCCAATAAAGCGTTGAACCGCTTTCAGATTACGAGGAAGAGGCCAGTCCAGAACGGCAGAGATTTTAACGGGGTCCATGGACAGGCCTCTAGGAGACACAACGTAACCCAGGAAGGAAAGGCTGGTCTGGTCAAAGAGGCATTTTTCCAATTTGGCATACAGGTGGTTGGACCGAAAACGCTCAAGGACCTGACGTACATGGAGATGGTGCTCGGCAAGGGAGGTAGAATACACCAAAATATCGTCCAAATACACGACAACAAAAGAGGACAATAGATCCCGGAAGACGTCGTTGATAAAGGCTTGGAAGACCGCAGGGGCATTACGTAAGCCAAATGGCATGACGAGGTATTCGTAATGCCCTGATCGTGTGTTGAATGCGGTCTTCCATTCATCCCCCTCACGCATCCGGACCAGGTTGTATGCGCCACGTAGGTCCAATTTGGTGAAGATGTTGGCTCCACGAAGGCGGTCTAGGAGCTCCGAGATAAGCGGAAGGGGGTAGCAGTTACGACGGGTGATGAGATTCAAACCTCTGTAGTCAATACAGGGACGAAGGGTACCGTCCTTCTTGGCCACGAAAAAGAAATCCGCTCCAGCGGGTGAGGAGGACGGGCGAATAAAGCCCCGAGCAAGATTGTCCTTCACGTAGGCCTCCATGGCAGCAGTTTCAGGGATGGACAGCGGATACATCCTACCCCTAGGGGGCATAGTGCCAGGAAGAAGGTCCACAGGGCAGTCATAAGGTCGATGCGGTGGAAGGGTCTCAGCCCGTTGATGACATCATCACGCTAACGTGGTGACGAGTGAAGCAACCCGGAAGACGGGCAAACCCGCCGCACAAGCGACGAGGAAGAGGAAGACCTGACAGACATAAAGGGATAATAGGCTCTGAGAGGACCACAATGTTCCGCCACAACATTGTTCACGCACACACACACACACACACACACACAAATACACACAGCTCCAGGACTTAAATCCTAGGCCCCCCTGAGAAAGGCACTGTAGGTGCTCTGAGGTCACCTCATGGTCACACCCCCATTCCTCACATGGCCCTGTCCCATCCACTATTTCCTGGCACAAAAAGTACAATTTGTCAAACCAACATTACCATACTGGAGAAATAGATAGTCATAATATCCTCACGGATTTAAATGGGAACTTTTAACCCCTTGAATACTGCATTGTATTGGAGACCACTCTAGTATACAAGGGGCAAAATCCCTAGATTAACCCTTGGAGTGCCAGAGGGGTACGCCACACATTTCAAAGCAATGCGTTGAGTACCCCTCTGGCAATCAAAGGGTTAAAAGAATGAGAAGTTTTTTGTACCCTATGATGCAGTTTGTTTGGCCCAGAATTACTCCGCTTTGTTTTATATGTAAGGCCCAGTGAGGCTGATGTACTAAGAACAGGGGGGAGATGAAGAGGAGATAGCAACCCCAATGGTATCCCTTCTCCAAGTCCTATGTTGTTCTACAGGGCTTGTGCACTATGATCATTTGAGAAATCTTAGTGCATTGGCTCCATAGAATAACATGGGACTTAGAGAAGTGATATCACTGGAGAAGTCATCACCTCTTAGTCATAACCCCCTGGTGTACCTGACAGGAAACAGTACAGAGGCATACTGCCACACTGTACAGAAGCATGCACACTAGAGAGGTGCACAGTCACAGTGTAGAGAGGCATGCACACTAGAGAGGTGCATAGTCACAGTGCAGAGAGGCATGCAGTCACACACACTGTACAGAGTCATACAGTCACACTGTACAGAGTCATACAGTCAAACTGTACACAGGTGCATAGTCAGAGTGTAGAGAGGTGCATAGTCACAGTGAAGAGAGGCATGCAGTCACACACACTGTACAGAGTCATACAGTCACACTGTACAGAGTCATACAGTCACACTGTACACAGGTGCATAGTCACAGTGTAGAGAGGCATGCATACTAGAGAGGTGCATGCAGTCACACTGTACAGGGGCATGCAGTCACACTCAACAGAGATGCATAGTCACACTGTACAGAGGTATGTGCAGTCACACTGTACAGAGGTATGTGCAGTCACACTGTACAGAGGTATGTGCAGTCACACTGTACAGAGGAATACGGTCACACTGTACAGAGGAATACAGTACTGTACAGAGGAATACAGTCACACTGGACAGAGGAATACAGTCACACTGTACAGAGGAATACAGTCACACTGTACAGAGGAATACAGTCACACTGTACAGAGGAATACAGTCACACTGTACAGAGGAATACAGTCACACTGTACAGAGGAATACAGTCACACTGTACAGAGGTGCATGCAGTCACACTGTACAGAAGAATAGTCATTGTACAGAGGCAGTCACACTGTACAGAGGAATGCAGCCACACTGTACAGAAGCATGCACACTAGAGAGGTGCACAATCACAGTGTAGAGAGGCATGCACACTAGAGAGGTGCATAGTCACAGTGTAGAGAGGCATGCAGTCACACATACTGTACAGAGTCATACAGTCACATTGTACAGAGTCAGTCACACTGCACAGAGGTGCATAGTCACACTGTACAGAGGCATGCATACTAGAGAGGTGCATGCAGTCACACTGTACAGGGGCATGCAGTCACACACACTGTACAGAGTCATACAGTCACACTGTACAGAGATGCATAGTCACAGTGTACAGAGGTATGTGCAGTCAACACTGTACAGAGGAATACAGTCACAGTGTACAGAGGTATGTGCAGTCACACTGTACAGAGGAATACAGTCACAGTGTACAGAGGTATGTGCAGTCACACTGTACAGAGGAATACAGTCACAGTGTACAGAGGTATGTGCAGTCACACTGTACAGAGGAATACAGTCACACTGTACAGAGTTGCATGCAGTCACACTGTACAGAGGAATAATCATTGTACAGAGGCAGTCACACTGTACAGAGGAATAGTCATTGTACAGAGGCAGTCACACTGTACAGAGGAATGCAGTCACACTGTGCAGAAGTGCATGCAGTCACACTATACAGAGGAATAGTCACTGTACATAGGCAGTCACACTGTACAGAGGCATAGAGTCACTGTACAGAGGCATACAGTCACTGTACAGAGGAATGCAGTCACACTGTACAGAGGAATGCTGTCACTGTACAAAGGTGTATGCAGTCACAAATAAATGTTAATTTCAGTCTATCATTAGAAATATTTCAAATTAATAAACAAAGGAAATTATAGCAATTTCTGTATTTATTTATTTTTAGATTTGTCACTGTATATTCATTTTCTTAACCCTTTAACAACTAGTAGTATGCAACGCATGGTACACCCACTCTAGTCCTGAAAGGGTTAAGAAGAGCAGATTTTTATTTTACAACATTTCATATAGTTGACTAGGTTGGAAAATACAAGAGATGATCAAATTAAATCTTTGCCAGGTCTCCACTGTTCAGCCAGAGAAAGGGACCTATTTTGCCAGGTGCTGTAAAACCAGTGGTTCTCAATAGACTTGTGAGAATTGGTTCGGCTAATTTTGGAATTTGGATGAATAAGGCGTACTCAGCCTTCCGAAAGACAAGGTCCACCCACAAAAAAAATTAAAAAAAATCAGAATCTGAAACTGACCTAGTCGTAAATTTCGGAAATTCGGATGGCGCTTTCCCTCCTGAAACTATTACAATGTTGCTACATGCTACTAAAAATAGATGGCATGGCGTTTTCCTTCCTGAAACTATTACAATGTTGCTACATGCTGCTAAAATAGATCTGGTAAAACAGGCGCTTTACAGTTCATGCAAAGTGCAGATATTAACCACATATGGACACAAGCAATTTTAGCATTTTTGCTGTGTGTGTGTGTTCAACCATAATTCCTATCTTTCTCATTTATTGCACAAACACGTATTATATACCATTTTTTAAAGGGCAGAAAGTGCTTTAATTTGATGTGACATATATATATATGTGTGTAGGGGTTTATAAAATACCCCTTCCTGTCTCATCAGAGATTTAATATTATCATTAATATAGTTTAATGTATTTTTTTTTGTTTAATTTAAATTTTTTATTGAATATTTTATTTTTATTTTTTTTTATTTTTTTTTTTTTTTAAATTCGGCCAAATAATTTGGACTATTGCCTAATTTCGTCCGAGTCGAACAGGTCCAGTCCGAAATTCGGATCCTCCGAATGGGGAAAAAAAAAATGTGTCCAAAATCAAATTTTACCGAGAATTTTTGCCGTGCACAAGTCTAGTTCTCAACTTTATTTCTTAGGTTGAACGCTTTGGTTTCAAATAAAATCACTGTGGATTCCTAACAAACAAACCATCCATCCCTAACAAACTCACTCTCAGGGTTCAAGGACTTAGGGTGACCACAGGTTCCAGATTGCACAGGACAGTCCCGGAGTTTAAATGTCCTGGGCAGCCCCCTTATGGGACAATACAAAATCTTGGAATGAAGACTCCAGAGTTCTAATCACTAGAAGGGGAACCTTCCATTGCCTACTGTGACACAATGAGATGTCTCTGTTGGGCTACAGGAAAATGTCTTCCACAGAGAGCCCTAAACACTAGGAAAGAACTGAGCCTTGATCCTGACATCAAACAGGAGTTGCAGTGAAATATTGCTAGTCTAAGGCTTTGGGCATGAGGTACATTATCTTGTAGCCTACCTTAGACATCGCTTTCTGCTCCAGCAGTCAATGAACCATACTCCCTCTAGTGTTTATAACTCTGTAGTGCAGTAGAAAAAGAGCAAGTTGCACACTGAAGTCCAATGATGTATAGTGACCCCTACCACATAACTTTACCAGAGCCGAAGACAAGTACTCTTCTGCTCTCATCTCCACAGTGTCCATGAATAGGAGAATGAACCTATTGATAACCTATCCTCATTGAATTAACCCTTTAGTCATCAGAAAGGTATCAAACATATTGTGCTGCAATGCTCTGACCTTCTCGCTGCTGAATGAGTTAAATGGACCTTTTAACCCCTTGAATGCTGCATTTCTTCATAATGCATTGTAACCTTGTCTAACATTCAAAGTGTTAAAAGCTCCCTTTAAATCAGTGGGAATTTGGTGAATTTGTATTTGTCACTTAGGTTGTAGCTGGCTTTGGTCCACAACTGGACATCTATTTTTTTCTGTGCATAAGTTATCATATGTGTAATGAGACCCAAAGACAGAAGATGACACTAGCTTCATGTCACAAAAGAGGAGAGAACTAATCAGGTGGGAGCTGCTTACCGTCATTGTGCCATGAAGTGGGCGGAAGGAGGAATGGAGGGTGGGATGTGGGAGGAAGAGGGTGGAGAGGAGGGTGGGAAGTGGGCGGAAGAGGTTGAAGAGCAGGAGAGGAGGGTGGGGAGGAAGAGAAGTGGGCAGAGTTTCACAAGAAACTCAACACCGCCAATGAAACAGCCCCTGGATACCCAGAAATTAATCTGGTAACTTCAGATTACAGGCCAGGACCATTACAGGAAAATATAGTTTAAGGGTGGGTGAGGGTCCTGGTACATCAAGGGTTAATGATTGCAGCTCACTTCAGAGTCACTGTGATCATTGCAGGGTGGCTGTAACTGACTGCTCCAGAACCGGAACAGTTAGTTTCAGCCTTTCCCCAGTGGCTCCATGCATGTGATCGCTGCTATAGACACACATATGCCGGTGGAGCCACATGACAAAAACAAAGCAAATATACATGGTCTTTGTCACTGTTCACTGCCTCTGCCTTCCTCACTGTGATCTGAGGAAATAAGAAGCAGAGAACAGAGCTCCCAGTGCCCCAAGTGGTCAAATGTGAGGCACTTGTAGTGGGATCAGGACTGGGGTATGGAGGGGACTTAACCCATTGAGTTCCAGAGAGGTATCAAATACATTGCAGTGCATTGCATTTGATACCTTTCTGACACACAAAGGGTTAAAAAAAAAAAAAGCAAAAAGACAATGACATTCACCCCTCATTGTTTTACTGAATAAATTATTTAGAGCAAAACCAACATATTTTTAAGTACACAGACTAATATATAAACACATATACTGAAATTTAAAGGGATAGCAATACTTCATTTTAACTTTATTTTATTTTGTAGGCATTAAAAAAACATGAAGAATGATATAAGTCTCATCTCTCAAACCTTTACAGTTTATGAGATATTCACAAGCAAAGTTTCCCCCTCCCTCCCCTTTTACCTAGTGTAAACCATCTCTTCTCAGATGTGGAATCCAGTCCATAGACCAGACAGATAACAGAAGGGGACACTCTTATTCCTATGAGAACAATGAAATCCCTGCCCCCCTTGACAAGCTTTTCAGGTTTTCCCTTATCTTAATTGAAGATTGTCCCTCTCTGCAATCTACCTGGGCACCTCCCTTCTGCTCTGGCTGAGCAGTGTTACATCAGTAAAAGGGGCGGGAGGGGGATACTTTGTCATTAAATTACTCTGGAACTACAACTCTGACAGAATTGAAATAACACTCTCCAAAGTCCAAATACTATGATGATTAATTAGAGATGCTTTTTTATGAAACATTACTATCCCTTTAAACAAACATTACTGAGAGTTGTAATGGACCCCTAGGCCGTAACATGGAGGCCTTGTCAAGCCTCCCAAGAAACTCCCTGAAGAACTGACTTTCACGTGAAAAAGACTGGGTTTTGCATAGATAACAGAGACTAAACTTCATGGTTACAAAGCCCATAGACTTTGCCTGTGAAAGTAGGCAGGCTGCTCATTGGTCACCACCTGTGTAATGTATGCAAGGAGTTGCCATAGGTTTTGCAGGGAACAGGTAGGCGGCCTGGGGATTTGTCCTCTCTTTCCAGGCATCTGGTGACTCACTCAGCCAGGATTGGTCTTTGTATTTTGTCACTCTGAATCCTATTGTTCAGAATTATGTAGAATACCTGTCTTTGTGTAAAGCCCCATTGTGCCTTTTGTTCTACTGTTTATGTTCCATTGTTTAGATGTGTATTGCAGCCAGACGCTATTGATTCCCCTCAGTATGTCTTTGTACTACCCCCACTGGGTATTGTATGAACAACTGTATAAAAGAGCTGATTTTTGACTCAATAAAGCAGACCCTGACCCTGTGAAACTAACCCAACTGTGACAAGTCAACACATACCAAGAAGAATCCAAACCTGCGACTTAAAACCCAACCCGAGAAGATGGAGTAGTGAGGCTCAAGTCTCGGTATCCAAAAATCACTGGTGATGGATAAAATCTATCAGCAAGAAGAAGACGACAGGCGTCAATAAAGCAGAAGTCGTTTTGGACTTCAATCTGTGTCTTGTCCTTACTCTGAATGGTTTAAAGGGACCCGTCTGTCCCCCATTCAGGCCTCTGATGTTCCAGGGTTCCAGTGGGCAGATTCCCTGTGTTCCAGCCTTGTTTCCAGTGACTGCTTCCAGCCTATTATCCAGCTACAGAATTCAAGCCAGCTTTCCAACCTACATTCTAAGAGGAGGGATTCCAGGTCTTTGTGGTGGATTTACCAGGCTACCCACTTGTAGCTGAACTCAGGAGGGAGAAACCCAGCATGACGGCCCTGGACAGCGCGGCGTCCTGGGGTTACCGTTACAAGAGTGTTTAATTGTGGTGGAGCAATCTGATACACAGTCTGATCTCCTAAACAGAGGGACACCAGAAAGGCAAAGAGATTTTTTTGTCTCAGAGGCACAGTACCTCTATAAAGGAACACAAATGTTCACACCTTTTATCCTGTACCTGTTAAAAATGAACTAACTGATCACATGATCAAACAATCACAGGAAAATATAGAAAAATGGATTGTTTTTTTTCATTTTTTTTTTTTTAATATATATTACTGTCAAATGCAATGACACATACATAACTGTGGTATCAAACGAAAGCCCTGCTTACGCTTAAGGAAATTCTATATAGTTTGTGTGAGTGAACTAAATGAATTAGTGGAAAATGTGGTTGAAAAAAGGCATGCTAAAAAAGGCCCAAATTGCTCTTGTCCTCGACTGTATTAAAAAAAAAAAAAAGGAAAAAAAAAAAGGAAAAAAAAAAAAAAAAAAAGGAAAAAAAAAAAGGAAAAAAAAAAAAAAAAAAGGGACTTTTCACCAAGGGGTTAACTCTAAAAACCAGCGTATCCGGTACAGATCTGGAGAGTTCCCTTATACATTATTAAGCTCTAATTGTCATAGTGCATATAAAAGGCGTAATCCCTAATGTTCCTTTTACAGTGCTATTCATTCGAATTGCCATTGTTCCGGTTTTATGTATACAACTGATAAACTATCACAGGAGAGAGGGCGCTCAGCTATCAGTGACTGAGACAGATACAGCAACATGCACAAAGTGGGTACAATCACAGTCTGAATGGAGTAGCACAGTAAAGAAATGTTAGTGATTGAATCCCTTTATACGCACTCAAAATTATTGCATAAATAGTAACAATTATGAAGATATAAATAAAGCGTGATAGGACTAGTTGCAGGAAAATAGCTGCTATTTTACTTCCTGCATAAGCTGACTCAAGGGACACTAATGTCCAATAATAACTATGTTTTATAGATTAAAAAAATAAATTACATGGCACAAATCTCATCTCTCCCTTCTCCTGATGTCGGCTGTAAAGCAGACAGAGGGAGATCCGTGTTGGCCGACACGAGACGGCCCTTCAGCAGAACCAAAATAGAGATATTTAAGAAGAACTACTTCACTGGAATGGTCTACAAAGTGTGCTTACAAACCAGTCACACTTTGTAGATTGTTCCAATTAAGTAATTCTTTTCAAATATCGCTATTTCGGCTCTGCTGCAGAGCCGCCGGCTCGTCCCATAACCGGGATCTCCTGCTGTCAGCAAAGCGCCGATGTCAGGGGAAGGGGAGGGAGGGGGGAACTTCAGATGCGAATATCTCTCAAATAGTAAAGGTTTGAGAGATGGGATTTGATTCACAATTTTTTTTTTATCTAGTCTACAAAACATAGTTATTATAAGACATTAGTGTCCCTTTAAACAATGAGTTGTGTACCCCTCTGGCATTCAAAGGGTTAACCGAAACTGTCATTTTCTAAAAATATTATACATTTTTTAAACTCTTTATGAAAGAAGTGCAGTTTGCAAAAAAGTTTGACTTGTGCATAATTTTTCTCAGTTATCAACAGTTTGTTGATGACAGAGAAAAATGATGCGTGAGTCAGACTTTTATGTATTGCTTCACAACAGATCTTGTGACCGTGCCCATTTCATGCTGCAGATATCGTTCTACAGGAAAGGATCCACACACTCGTTGTGTAGCAATCAAGAGAGAAAATGAACAATTGCAAAAAAAAAAAAACATTAGCCAATTGTGCAAATGGTATTATACTAAAACAAACAACATCGCAATGAAACACCTCTAAGTGTATGATAATGTTTCAACACTATCCCGTCAAGTAGTCTACTCATATATGTTGGAGGCTTCTCCTGCCTCTCAGTGTAGACAGCCTGCACTGGATTTGGAGCGTCGGTCCAGGCCGGTAACTTCCTTGGTAATTTTTGGAAGTTTTGTCTTCATATTCTGATCCTTTACATGTGGCATATTACATCTGGGAACTACATCCTTTCACATATGAATTTGTGATACGCATACCTCGCAAGTGTCCATATTTAGGAGGGACAGTCCTTCTTTGAGACCCAAATCCCTGTGTCTCTCTTTCCCACCCTGGTAAACGTAGTAACACAGTAAACTAGTTTGAAAAAAGACACAAGTCCATCAAGTTCAACTCTTGCCTCATAACCCAGAGAAATTAGAATTATATAGCTTTCCTGCTACTAAATAGGTTAGTCTTTATCAGACCTTCCTGGTTTGCCTACTAATACACAGTATAACCCTATATGTTCCCTTTTGAAAGAAATGTATCTAATCTTCTCTTAAATTAATCCATTGTATCTTCCATAACCACCTCCTTGGGCAAGAAATTCCATAATTTAACAGACCTGCTGAAGTCCAAACCTCCATTCTACTAATCTCAAGAGGTGTGCCCTGGTCATTTGATCAGGCCTGGTGTCCCTCTTTTTAGGAGATCAGACTGTGCGGTGTGTATATAAGTGTATCACTTTGCTCCACAGCAAAAAACAAAACAAAAAACTCACATTAATGTATGTTTAAATAAAATACTTTGGTGTTGTTCAAAATCCTTTATTCATTTACTCCAAATGGTGTCAACAGGTCATGAAATAACCTAAAAAATCTCTGTAATGCCCTGCCCACCAGCCACACTTTCAGAAACACCCCTAAAAGAAAAGTATCCCTCTATGGCCACTTGAAATGCTGGGAAGTATGGATAAGTGTAAAGAGCTACCAAGGAAGTCATCGGCCTGGAATGACGATCCATATCCAATGCAGGCTGTCTACACAGAGAGGCAGGAAAAGCCTTCAACATATGTGAGTAGACTACTTGGAGGGAGAGTGTTGAAACATTATCACACGTTTGATTGCTTCACTTAAAGGTGTTTCGTTGAGCTGTTCTTTCTTGTTTTACTACATTCTCTATATAGTGACGTGGATTGAGAGATGCAATATCCACACAATACTTAGGGTAATCATGTGTCCCAGATTGCCAGGGACAGTTCCAGATCTCAACTGTGTGTCTGTTGTCCCAAGCAGCCTCCTTCTGGGACAATACAAAGTCCCAGCATGAAGAACTGTCCATTGCCTACTGTGACAGAAAGTAATCTCTGCCGGGCTGCAAGAAAATGGCTTCCAAACAGAGCTCTAATCCTGACAACAACTGAGAATTGCAGTGCAATTTACTGTAATGTAGGTTTTACCCTTTGAGTGCCAGAGGGGGGTACCCCTCTGGCACTCAAAGGGTTAAACGGATAGTAATGTTTCACAAAAACAGCAGCTCCAATTAATCTTTATAGTATTTGGGCCATGGAGAGTGTTATTTCAATACTGTCAGAGTTGTAGTTCAAGAGTAATTGAATAAAAGTGCCCCCCTCCTGCCCCTTTTACCTAGTGTAAGCCACCTCCCCTCAGATGTGGAATCTGGTCCACAGACCAAACAGCTCACAGGGGACAGCCTTCTTATTGTGAGAACAATGAAAGCCCTGCTCCCATTGACAGGTTTTTCCTCTTATGTTAATTGAAGGTTGTCCCTCTCTGCAATCCACTTGGACACCACCCTGCTGCTCTGAATTGAGCAGTGTTACATAAGTAAAAAGGGGCGGGGGTGGGATGCTATATCATTCAAATACTCGAACTACAACTCTGACAGTACTAAAATAACACTCTCCATGGCCCAAATACTACGAAGATTAATTGGAACTGTTTTTATTATGAAACATTACTATCCCTTTAAGGCTTTGGCCTTGATGTACATTTTCTTGTAGCCCACCACAGGCATCACTTTCGGTCACAGCAGTCTCTGGGAAGTTCTCCCTCTAGTGTTTAGAACTCTGTGGTGCACTCAACTCTCTGCAGTGTCCCTGAATGACAAGATTGGAATGTAGTCACCCTAACGATATGCTGGTATACAACTCCCTGGTGAGTGCCTTCCTTTATGGAATAAGAGCATAATGTCTCCCTTTCTACTTTCTTTTGCATTTACAAAAATGGTATTATACAACATCAATATTGAATAGGACATTATAATAGCTTCTTAGGGCTACTTCCTGGTTTCACTTAGCATGTAAAATTTATATTAAAGGGATAGTAATACTTCGTTTTAACTTTATTTTATTTTGTAGGCATTAAAAAAACATGAAGAATGATATGTCTTATCTCTCAAACTTTTATGGTTTAAGAGATATTCACAAACAAAGTATCCCCCCCCTGTTCAACCAGATCAGAAGGGAGGTGCCCGGGTAGACTGCAGAGAGGGACAATCTTCAATTAAGATAAGGGAAAAAGCTGAAAAACTTGTCAAGGGGGGGGGGGGAAGGGCTTTCATTGTTTTCATACAAAGAAAATTGTCCCCTTCTGTTATCTGTCTGGTCATACAACCAGATTCACATCTGAGAGGAGATGGCTTACACTAGGTAAAAGGGGCGGGGAGGGGAAACTTTGCTTTTGAATATCTCATAAACCATAAAGGTTTGAGGGATAAGACTTATATCATTCTTCATTAGGGTTGCCACCTTTTCTTCAAAAAAATACCGGCCATGGCATTCCCTCCATAGACATAACATTGGAAAGAAGCTAATTTTTTACCGGCCTGCCGGTAAAATACCGGCTGGGTGGCGACCCTATTCTTCATGTTTTTTTAATGCCTACAAAATAAAATAAAGTTAAAACGAAGTATTACTATCCCTTTAAACATGGCACAATCAGTACTTATACCGCAAATCCACAATCACTTTTAACCTTGTGAATGCCAAACGGGGTACACAGTGCATTGAAAAGCAATGCACTGTGCACACCATTGCTGTTCGAAGGGTTAAACAATATTTCTGAAAAAACAAGATTAAACGGTTGCTAAGAAAGGTGCAATTCAGTATTACTTAAGGTGCAAAGTTTTTCCTATACAGATATCCATGACATATACCCCTGTGCAAGTTCCTTACCCCTTTCCATGCCATAGAGGATTGCAAATCAATGCATCACAATGAGTTACACACCTCTCTGGCAATCAGACGGTTAATGCAACCTTTTGTAACTGTCGATTACAAAATGGTGCCATGTAATTAATGCCAGACAACTAGATTATGATATCAAATTGATTTCTTGTACAGTACTTGTCGTTTCCCATGTCTGGACAAACCCTCCTAGTATCTCTACACATCATAGTCTGTTAAAGACCTATAGGTAGCACTGGAGTTGAATATATTTTTCAGGATCCTTTACCACTTTACCTGAGTGCAATTTTTTTAAATCCCAAAATTGTATTCTTTTTTGAGTAAACAATTTACTAGTTTAAAAAAAAAAAAAAAAAAAAAGTCATTTCATTGTGGCTCATTCTCATATGTGATTGGGCCATAAGACTGTCCGATGCTCAGATCTCCAATTCCAGAGAATGTCAACAGAAATGAATGCTCACAATATTCTGCACCACAGATCAGGGCTACATTAAAAACTTCCTTGCCACTCGTGTGTTACCATTGGGATTCAGCAAACTCAGAATCAAGTGAATAGATTTGGCAACACTTTGGGGCACATGTATAGAAGCAAGAGCAGAACAAGTCTGTGGCATACCAATGGCACCATAAAGAACAAATAAAAACCCATCACATTAACACTCTGAATGCTAGACGGGTACCCAGTGCATTGCTGTGCAATGCATTGGGTACCCATCTGGCACTCAAAGGGTTAAATGAGGCGTTAACTCCCTTAAATTATAGGAGGTGTTCGATGCAGTGCAAGGCTTCTCTGGCATACAGTTGCTTATAAGATCTTTTTAAAAGGACAGTCAAATTTATGTGCAATTTTAATTTCTTTCTCTGGTTCAGTTGATTGCTTTGTCCCAGAACCTCTCTTCTTTTGTCTTTATAGGTTTACCCTAGGTTCAGTCTTGAATCTTGACTCAATCACAGAAAAACATCAGAAACGGACTACATCTCCTTGGTCCACACTTTGATTCTATATCCATGCACTTAGCAGGTGATGTGCAGAGACTGTAACCCAAACGTTCACTGCATGTTAACTCACGACTGCTGCGCTGGATGCCAGTCTGTCATATTAGATACACTGTACATACTCCTCGTCCATGTTCTGAGTTCACTCTGCCCACGCCAAGCCACATTTTCAAGCACCCACTTATCAGGGAAGCCATCTGTGTATATGTTCAGCTGTCTGAATATGTAGACCAAAGGACCAAAACCAGAAAATCATGTTCACATGTTCCACTCCATTCAAGAAGGAACATCATTCTACTTGGGAAGAGCTCAAGGGAGTTTCTACCAATATCACAGAGCAAATCTCTTCTTTAGCAGGTTTATTGCAGGTATTCACTTTGTTGTACTTTATCCATTGCTGTGCAGGAAAATAAAACAACATAATAAATCTTGATAACCTGGAGTTTTTAAAGGGATAGTAATGTCCCAGAACATGGTTTTATTATTTTGTGGGGATTAAAACGTTGAAAACTGTATGGTTTGAAAGATATCTTCATTCAAAGTTTGACGTCTCCTGCTGTCAGCTGTAACGCTGTCAGCAGGAGATCCGTGGAGGCTTTTCAGCAGAGCCGCAACTGTATTTTTTTTTTAAACAGAATGATTGCATTGCAATGGTCTACTAAGTGTGCTTGCAAACGAGGCACACTTGGTAGACCATTGCAATGCAGTCATTCTGTTTAAAAATCGCGATTGCGGCTCTGCTGAACAGCCTCTGAGTCGGCAGACACGGATCTCCTGCTGACAGCTTTACAGCTGACAGCAGGAAACGTCAAACTTTGAATGAAGATACCTCTCAAACCATAGTGGTTTGAGAGATACTTTTTTTGCATTAAACTCAGCGTTTTAATCCCTACAAAATAATAAAAACATGTTCTGGGACATTACTGTCCGTTTAATATCAATTAACTCTAGTCTTATGATAAATACTTTCAGTGTTTAAATGTAGGCGTTTTATAACAAGCATTTAGAATTCATTTGCCATCACAATCATTCACTGTAACCAAGCAACAATGAATTCCACATTCTAACTACTTCTGTGAAGCAACAACATCCATTAGCTTCTGGCAAGAGACACCAAGGACAAGATGTTCAAAAAGTCGTCATAATGATAAAACTGTCAGATCGTCAATATTTTCAGAAGTAAATCCGTTGTGATTGAAAATATGTCATAAGACTTAAAAATGACTTTAAGAAGATCTTGATGAATATTGCCCTTAACCCTCTGAGTACCAGAGGGCTTTGCAATGCATTGTGTACCCTTCTGGCATGCAAAGGGTTAAAAATTCTGATGTTAAAAATGTGTTTGATTTTGTCTTTAAAAGTTTCAAAGAAACAAAGACATTTTTTTGTCTTTGAAACAACATTGCTTCTCACTCCTGCGCACAGTACTTTCATTTATCTTCTCCAGACCATTTTTTTTTTTTGGGAAAAAAATCAAGTTAATCAGACAAAAATGTGTCGGTTAAAAGAATATTATTTTCTGAAAATACCTTACAATATGACGGTAGATTAAACCACACACACTTTTAAAACGGCTTTCTTTCTTTGGCGGAAATGGATGCAAAAAAATGACGGAAACAGGTGTGAGACTTGACGGATCATGGTCTAAGAACGTTTTTGTTCTGACTACAGACAATTTTAGTCACCACCACTTTTTGAACATCTTGCCCCAAGGCTGACATACTATGAATTGAACAATTTTGGGAGAACCAAACTTCAATATAGGGAACAACTAAAAATTCCCTTTGACACAAAGGGTCTTTTAACCCCACCAACATATTGCTATGACATAATGCAACATAGACCTCTTTACTTCACAACATCAATGCCAATTTTAAAGTTAACAAAAGGGGTTGGCTGGGACAATGGTCTGGTACGATAGTTGAAATGGGCCACTTGATTGTATTTGACCCCCCAGGCCACAAGTTACCAGTCCTCCCCCCCCACTTTATCATTCGAGCAGGACCCCAAGTGGAACCTCATTTTATTGGATTGGAAACGCTGGGCATTACGTGTAAATGACTGTGTATATGACAATGCTTGGCAATGTGTTGGGGACGGCTCTAAAAGTCACGTTACAAGATCCATTGAAAACCTTTGAGTGTCAAAAGGGGTGCGCAACACATTGCAAAGCATTGAGTTGCACACCCCTCTAGCACTCAAAGGGTTAAAGGGATAGTAATACTTGAAAATAAGTTGATTTTATTTTGTAGCCCTTA
Organism: Rhinophrynus dorsalis; assembly: GCA_037306005.1. NCBI lineage: Eukaryota > Metazoa > Chordata > Amphibia > Anura > Rhinophrynidae > Rhinophrynus > Rhinophrynus dorsalis. The sequence goes on along the minus strand of CM074726.1, from coordinate 139,020,094 downwards.
AAAAAACATGAAAAATGATATAAGTCTTATCTCCCAAACCTTTATGGTTTTGGAGATATTCACATGTATAATAAAGAAAAGTTCTCTTTTCCTGGCTGTTTCAGCCAAGTCTGCCATCTAGTGGACAGATTTGGAATTCAGTCCACAGAGCAACAGGCAGCTCTTTAGCAGTGCCGAGATCACGATCTTTGAACAGAACTACTTCATTGGAACGGTCTACAAAGTGTGCCTGGCTTGAAAGCACACTTTGTAGACAATTCCAATTAAGAAATTCTTTTTAAAGATCATGATCTCAGCACTTCTGGAGAGGCACAACCGGTCAAGTGACCGGATTCCAAATCTGAGGGGTGGAGTAACTTTACTTTTGAATATCTCCCAAACCATAAAGGTTTGGGAGATAAGACTTATATCATTTTTCATGTTTTTTTAAGGGCTACAAAATAAAATCAACTTATTTTCAAGTATTACTATCCCTTTAAACCAGTAGGTAATTTTATTTCTCGACTACGGTGCAATTGGTTGGCTCTAGAACTGTTCCACTTTTCTTTTGAGTATATATATATATATATATATATATATATATATATATATATATCTCCAAGGACCCTATTAGAAGACAAAAGAGGGGAAATTCTGCAGCAAACCAGCTTCACTATAAGGGACCTATGCAAATTCTCATTGATTTAAATGGGGACCTCTCTAATATTCAAGGGATTTTAAGTCCCATTTAAATTGATGGGAATTTGAGGAATATAACATTTTTTTCCCCCAATGATGCAGTTGGTTTACCCCAGAACTGCACCACAAGTCAGTGCCGGGTGTGAATAGACAAATATGATATCTTCTCACCATTCCAGTAAGAAGTGGTTACATTATTGCCACAGCAGACAGGAAATGTGCGTACAGATTAGAGTCTGTAGCTGTCTTGCCTTGCCAAGATCAACATGAAACCTTATGATTTCCTGGTTAGATTAAATCTTACTCTTACCATAATGGTTTGCAAAATATCTACTATCTGAAACTGTTCTTATCAGATCTATAGGAACTGTAACAACTAAAACAGAAGTAGAGTTGTATATGTTTAACCCTTTGAGTGCAGGAGGGATACGGAACACATTATTGCAATACAATGCTTTGCAATACATTGGTTACCTCTCTGGAGCTCAAATGGTTAAATCCCCTGTACTTCATGCTACACCTCTGTTGAAACTCTGTTTTCTAAAGTATAAAAATCTAGGAGAAGATTCACTAAGTGGTGATAAGGAGGTGATACAAGAGGAAATGACTTCTCCACTTTATTACTTATCCAATTCCTATGTTATTCGATGGAGCCTATGCACTAAGATTTCTGCAACTTTGGAAATCTTGGTGCATAAGTTCTATAGTAGAACATAGACACTAGAGAAGTGATAAACTGGAGAAGTCATCTCCACTTTATCACCTCTTTATCACACATTAGTGAATTTCCCCCCTAGTCTTCTATATGCTCTGAGGGAGCAGCAATTCCTGCCTTTTTCCCAGGCTCCAAGTACCACTATAATCTGACAGGATTGTCCAGGATTGACTGTATACGGGCTGATATAAGATGACCATCTTTCCGAATACAACAGCAGTTGGCAGTAATCACATAAATTAATAGACTATTTGACAGCTGGTCCACATTAGTCAGCTGATTTTATTGGCTTGACCCCCACGTGGGTAGGCCATTCACTGGAAATTGCAATGAGCATTGCAACTTCTATTGTAGCCCATGTGAAAAGTTTGCTGGCAACCCCATAAGCTAATGTGAAGATCTGCCCTGCCACATCTTTGCTACATTCCTGCATAAGTATAGTAAAGCTGCAGCAAGTGAAGTTGGGAACAGATAACCCTTTTAGTGCCAGATGAGGAATATCTAATTGCTTTGCAATACAATGAACATTTCTCTGGTGTTCAGAGGGTTCATAATGAAAGAGGAATGAGCTCATGGCTCAGCGACTCTGTCTTTGTCTTACTGGACGGCAGAGGCCATGTGTGATGATGTCAGAAGCCTACAGGTAAGATAAGAAAGTGGTCTGATTGTAAGTGGCTGCAGGATAGCGCAGAGCTGACAGATCACCTTGGTTGCCATGTGCCATCACCATAGCTGGGAACTCTCCTGATTTGCCTGGAGACTCTGGTTTTGACTTTGCATTACCGGGTCGACCAGGGCAGAGGCCTATTCTCTGGATGTGGGAAGTTTCTAATGAAACTCTGCCCACGTCTGCTCCTTCCCGCTCCCTACCCTCATCTCCTCCTTCCCCAGCCTATACATTATACGTTTACTTCATTTCATAAGCTCCGCTCCCACTCAAGACACATTTGGCTTCCAATAACCATACAGGTACCTTTGGTAGACTCAGGTCTACTTTCATCATCTTGGGCCATATCCTATATAATAATTCGCTAAGTTGTGTGTAACGCCCGACATGCGCAGTAGACACTACTGCGAGTGCGGCAGTCAGGCGCAGTACAGACAGCCCGCGCCGCGGCTGATACAGAGCTGGGCGCTCCGAAGGAGCGTCCAGCTCTGTATCAGCAGTGGCGCGGGCAGTCTCTGCTGCACGTGACTGCCCCGCGACCGGCTGCCAGAGGCACTGTGGCCCGTGTAATGGGCTGTTCAACTAGTACACAAATAAAACAGAGCAATTATGAACAAACATTTCCAACTATTTCAATTGGACTTTTAAGCCTCTGAATGTTAGAGAGGGAGCCCCCCTGTAGCTTTCAATGGTTTAACCTTTTGAGTGCTAAAGGAATGTGCAACATATTGCTTTGCAATGTGTTGCACAACCCATTGACACTCAAGGAAGTTAGAGACCCATTTACATTAATTGACATTTTGGGGGTTTTATTCCTTCACTAAGGTATAGTTGGACTGCCTCAGAATGAATCCACTTTTGTGTCAGTATGAACCTTCATGAATGGTGAACAGTCTTGTATCATAGTGACCAGGGGAGGATTGGCAACATTTGGCCTGGGGGGCAAGTACAATCCATCGGCCCATTTCTACCATCCCTCCAGCCCAATATCCCAGATCACCCCCCTTTTGTTAATGTTTTAGCCAGCATTAATGTTATGAAGTAAGACAAGTGATAATACAGAGCTTTTAATCAAACTATTGGTACATTAGTGATATCAAAGAGATTACAGCTGAAATGGAGTTACACTACTAGTTTAGCTCCGTAAACTTTGTTTATAGCAGCAAGAAGGAAATTGATTGAGTCAGTGGCCCTCTGGCCCAGACATATGACCGGCCCAGGGGGCAATTGCCCCCCAGGCCAGCCCTCCCCTGATAGTGACTCACTAAAAGCCATGAGAACCATATGACTCAGATTAATCAGGGTTAGTCTGATATGCACATAGAAACATCTCCTCTGTAATGGCATCAGAGAGCTAAAACATAACTAGTGGTGACTGGCGGTAGAGCAAACAAACGGTGCTTCTGTTTGCTTTTCAGTGAAGATTTCACCTTTCTTGGCTTGAAAATATACCATCAGGTTATGAAAGGCTTGTTTTCCCGCTAATATGTAATATACTTGGCAACTATCCCAGACATCCTGGGGCAATTAAAGGGTTTGCTCAGCATTCCTGGATACTGCTGTCCCTGTATTTGTCTATTGGTTTTAACATTAATAAGTGCTTGTCATTAAAAGGTTAAGGTGTTATGATGTTCCCTTCATGTCAATAATACTTATTTATTTGATTCCATGGAAACTTGGGTGTGGGTGATAAGTAGTTTACAGTAGAAGTACAATTGTAGATCTTGTACAAGGTTTTCTGCTGGTGTTTTTCTACACAGTACTGTGGACCACTAGTGACTGTCAAGTGACTACTCAGGAGTAACATTTCCCTGGAATATTTTTGTCAAGTGTTGGAAATGATGATGTACTGTTAGAAAACAGGAATCGTTTTGTTCAGACAGTGCCTTTTCTTTATTTCTGACAACAAAGTTATGAAATATTGCAGTTCTGCAGGTATCTATGTTCCTGCAAATGAGGCCACCATTCACAAAAAAAGCAGAGTTGTATTTTGTGTAGTACTTAGCCCTTTTATCCATTTGTGTATCAGAGAGGTACACTATGGCATTACAAAGCAATTTGTTGTACACATGTCAACCACGAAAGAGAGGAAAGCGATAGATAGATAAATGCTCAGACATGCAGTTCCTACCACCCCCACCCAAAGGGTCTTATGTAGAAAAAAATGATTAGCACTTCTTGAAAATATCTACTGCAGTATAATGGGGAGGAACTGGCAAAATTCATATTAATCTAAATTGGAATTTTATTCCCTTGACTGCTAGAGAGGTCTTCAATGTAATGTGTTGAAGACCTCTCTAGCATTCATGAGGGTGGTTGGAAAGGATGGGAGTTGTAGTGCCCAACAGCTCAGGGTCCAACAATTGAGTACCCATGCTCTGACCTATCATAGACTATGGACCATATATGGTTGGGGATGATGAGGGGTTGTAGCTTCCATCAACTGAAGATGCAACAACTGACTAACCACTGGAAGAAAGAACTTTATTGATATGACGTTTCTATACATCAGCTTTGTGGCCTACAGAGGATTCCAGAGGGGATATTTTCATTTATTTATAGGTGAGGAGTGAAGATGATTCTCCTAATTTCAGTAATATACAATAATGAGTCACAGTTCCCTAGCATATGAGACAGGAATTACTTGGATTTACCTACCTCAGTAAGCTTCCAGTCACTGTAGTTATAATTTTCTCTAGTTATATGCACTTATATATTAAGATTCACAAGTGCGTTATTAAAAGTGTCTCAAGAGGGCGGAAATGCTGACACTCGATAAGCCAGACGAGAAACTGATGAACCAAACAGATTTGTTCTTCTGCTTTCAACTCTTATCTGTCACCCATGTTCTCACATCATTTGTTACCAGAATGTGTTGGTGACCAAATATATATTGTCTACATACCTCAATGTAGAAAAGAAAGAGTATATTTCCAAAATGTTCTAGACCTAGGGCCAATTGTTAGACTTCCAGTCGTGGAGGATTACAACTCCCATCATCCCCAAAAAACATCTGTTGGGAATGCTGGAAGCTACAGTCCCCAGTACCTGCAGGCGCAACACTTGACTACCTGTAGATGATAAGGATTTACCTGCCAGTCATTCGGGTCTCCAAAACGATTTTTAAATACTTTTCCAGGGTCAGGAATTGGAGGAAAAACAATGACTTGCAATCTGTTGAATATAAACAAAACAAAATAAAGGATTATAAAAACCACAAACTCTGAACAAAAAACAAATGAAGGAAGTGTGGCATATCAGGAATCCATAATATGGTGTCAGAGAGGTATCTAATGCAATGCTATGCACTGGGTACCTCTCTGGCACGCAAAGGGTTAAAGTAGACCTGTCACTCTAAGTGACTCAGTGAAATAAATCTCCCTATATGACGTACTAGCCATTTTTCTATAAAACAAATAGTTTTTGAGAAACTATGCCTTAATGGCACAGTGTGGCACTTTATGCTAATTATCTGCATAGTATGCTAATTAGTTATGTTTAAAGACTATACTTATCTCTCACTGTGCTATTAGAAACGTTCCTAGTTTGTGAGCTCGGCCTAGATCCATGGTTCACATTTGTTTTTTTGTTTAGCATCCCCCTAAATTTAAGTCTACAAATTTCAGTGTACCCGTATCATTTATAAGTCAGAAGGGTACAAACATACACGTATTGTTATTCTTACATCACAAAATCAAAATGACCAGAAGGAGCATAGAGTACATAACAATTTACATAAGTATACATTTAAAACTGAATATTCACATTTTTGTCAAAGTCTGCATAGGAAATAGTGCCACACCAAAGTGCCACTACACCCTGCTTGAGAACCAATGTGTTACATAAACTCTTTGAATGCCAGAGCGTTACGCAACTGCGTACCCTACTGGCACTCAAAGGGTTGACAGATATGCTGCTCCTAGTTGTACAATGATATCGCATCAGTGTTGTGCTTTATGAGAAAATGCATCATTCTTAATCTGCAGAGAAAGTCAGAATTTATATTTTCTCTGTATAGTAGCACTGTTGTATTTGTATAGCAAACCAGTCCCAAGTGCCAGATTCAATAGGACTGTGGGCCATAAAGTGCTTAAGCAGATTAAGCAACCTTTGGCTCTCCAGCTGTAGACCACAACTGCCAGCATCCCCTACCAGCCAAACAGCCAAAGATTGCCTATCCCTGATTTAGAATAACTATAAAAAGCATCCCCCATCCCAACCACATTTTTTAGATTGTTCAGTTCACAGACAATCTGTACTCTGTGAAATAAAACATGAAGAATTACTAACATCTAAGGAAAGACAAGAGATCATGTAACATATTAACCAGGGCTGGATTTATAATAAGGCAGCGTAGGAATCTGCCTACAGGTGCACCCCAGCCTTATGATTAGCCAGCCTTATGATGCATGGCTAGCACAGATTTTGCATCTTCCACCCTCACTCCAGTCTATCTGCGTGACTGTGTCGCTCACGCGGTACGTGACAGACAGGAAACGTTAGACTTCAGTAGCGCTTGGGGATTCCTGGGAAAGAGAGCAGTGAGTGCGTGCACAGCAGCCAGCCCAGGTGAGTGAAGACTGAATCTGAGGAAGGAAAAGGTTCTCTCTCTATGTGCCAGTGCTCCCACTGCCCGGGTAGATGGCTGCTAGTGTCTCAAAGGGGGGGCCGGGGGGCTTCTGATTTCTGTGCCTACAGGCTTCTGAGATGTAAATCCGGCCCTGATATTAACATAGTAAATTAAGCTGGAAAAAGACATAAGTCCATCAAATTCACCCCTTGCCTCATAAATGAGAGACATGTAGTTTATCTATTAGATGCAACACATCACCACCTTAAAAAAGGATTTCTTTTGTAAAGGGAATGTAATAACTAGTTTTTGATATACCTTGTACAGGGCTCAGGACCATTATTTGTTCAACCCTTGCATATTAAAAGCACATTCTATGGATGCAAGGTGTTAACTATGTTAGATGTCTCAGATGAAAGTGCAAAGATGTCTGTAAAGCATCAGAGATAAGGTAACCATTTTTTTTTGAAGACGGGTTGATCTTAACCTCGATATTTTAACGGATTTAAAATCACGTCAATCATTTCAAGCTTAACATACAAAAGCAATCAGTGGAATGATCGATAAATCGATTTTTATGACATTCATTTGAAAGGCAAGTTTAAGATTTGATTTTACACACCTAAAATGAAATAAAGATGTTCTATGGATGATACCTCAGGAGTATATAATATTAAAATTAAGAAAACCCCATTTCAGTTTTGTTCTTTCTGTTCCCATAATCCCTCGGATGCAGCCTCCACTACAGCACAGCATACAGAGCACTCACTGCTACAGGGATAGTATTACATTGTACCATCAGAGCACTCACTGCTACAGGGATAGTATTACATTGTACCATCTCTCTCCTTTCACATTCCTGACAGAAAATTCCACGGAGCTCACGAAAGTGTGAATGAGGAAAAAAAAATAACATAGGCAATTTGACTGTACATATTATACATTTACAGAATATGAAAACTCAAGAAAAAAAGGATTGGCTACCATTTAACCATTTGAGAGCTGGTTGTGGGTATGCAAAGCAATGTGTTGCATACCCCTCTGGCACTCAAATGGTTAATAGAAAAGCCATATAACATATATATTATTTTATAATAAGTGTTTTGAAATACCTTTAATAGGGGAAAAAAGAAAAAAAAAGCCCGGAAAAGTTTAACTAGACTGCAGTGTTACTCAATCTCAGTTTATGGAACTCACAAGAAGGCCCCAACCCGCACAAATTTGCCTTTTTTTTTTTTTTACCTTTTTAAATATATAAGGAGTACGATTGTAGAAACCGTTATTAATAGGGGAATTAGTAACAGCAAAACCATGTATGTAGTCCCAAAAGGTTCTTTGCCTAAAATCAAAAAGAAACGTCAAGTCAAAAAATATGCATCTATTGTTCTCAATCATTAACCCTTTGAGCACCAGAGGGGTACGCAATGCACACAAATATAAAGATCAAGGCAATAGCACACATCAAGCATAAATCAATTAGATAAAGATATGTAATTATAATGGTGCACGTCCCTTAATAATGGATATATAAATGTACTCAGCCTGGGGGTTCCCCTGGTTGTCGAGTGAGACAGCACAAATCTGGACGAGTATAACAATTTATTCCATCAGTATCATCATGGAAACCAAACATTTTCGGTCCTCTCATGGACCTTTGTCAGGGCAAATGAAAAGGGAACAGAGTAAAAACATACAAACTATTTAAACACTAAGTGTACTGAGACTCACCTATCACCAAGTTGTGCGTGGCGGGCCACAAAGATTCAGCATCCCCAGCCGAACAATGGGGCTCAGTGACTTCATCCGCTACACAAGGTATCGTTGCTACGCAACGGGTACCTCTAGACTGACACATCAGAATCTGCCAGCTGCAGGCAGAGATTGAACTGACACATGAAATACAGTATAGCACTCACGGTATAATAGAAAAGGAATTATTGGAGAAGCCTTAATAACCAAAGTAGTAAATGGAGTAAACAAACTGTCATTATCTAATAATAGAATGCCATAGGTAATGGGTATATAGGGAAGACAATTCCCTTAGCATATTGAAGTCACACTGCGCAAACAGCCATGCAAATGTCTCACATGAGGTACTGTTGGGGCCTCGTTTTGTACTTTGCTGAATGGGTGCCCATCGTGATAATATATTCCACAACTTCCAAGCCCATTCCTGTGCACTATATCCCCTTTCCAGGAACCTCCTTTTCATCAAATTAAGGGCTCTTTCACACTCCCCCTGATCCGTGGTGCGTATCACCCTGACCATTTGAGAATATGGGAGACCTCGTTTCAATGGTGTGGAGTGATGGCTGTCTGCATGCAATAAAGTATTTCTGTCCGTGGAAACATTTTTGTACAGATATGGTCATTAGTTCTATATATTGTCATATCCAGAAAACTGATTATCTATCAAAAGTTATGGTAAACCTGAGGGTAGACTCCACACTGTCGAGGTAATGTAAGAATTCTCTCAGCAGATCTGTCTCCATTCCACAATAAAAATATATCATCTATAAATCTTTTAAAAAAGATGATCTGATCGGCATAGAGTGGTACAGAAAAAAAATGCATCAATTCATAATGTTGCATGAATATCAAGGCAAACGAGGGTGCCATGTTCAACCCCATGGCCGTCCCCTTAAGTTGTAAGTAATATGAGTTTTTTAACTTGAAATAGTTCTTTTTCAAGATAATTTCCATAAGTAACAATAGATACTCCAATGGGGGACCCTCGTATGTCTTCTTCCCTTTAATTACTGCTGCTACAGCCTTCATACCCATGTCATGAGGGATGCTGGTAAATAAACTCCCAACATCCAGCATAGCAAACAGTGTTTTAGCGTCTATAGAGTTAGGGAGTTGGCAAATGAAATCAGCTGAATCCTCAATGTAACTGTCGAACGTTTTAGTGCATTTTTCAAGAAAATAATCAATATACTGCGAATTGGTTGACACAAGGATCCATGTGCTGAGATTATTGGCCTACCGGGGGCATTGTTCATAGACTTTTGTATCTTAGGGATACAACAGAGGATGGGTATTTGTGGATGCTGTTGTGACAAAAAACTTCTGACATCTGCAGATAGCCAGCGGTTATTGACACCTAATTGTAGGATGGAATCAATTTCATTTTTTAACCAATTGTGGGGTCTCTTGGTAATAGTTTTTAATGTTGCTTGATATTTAATTGTCTCAGGACCTCTTCACGATATCTGCAGTATCCTCCACTATTAACGAAGTAATTGTTGGGCACTCCTTGTGTATAGTACACAAGAATGGGCCCTTAACTTGGAGTTGTGGAATATATTATCACGATGCACACCCATTGAGGAAAGTACAAAACGAGGCCCCAACAGTACCTCATGTGAGACATTTACATTGTACATATAGTGGATTTACAACTTTTTTCCCCCCCTGACATACTAAAGTAAGCTCGAACTATATATGTATACGAAATCAGCTGGCAAAACCAGTGGTATTGTAAAAAAAAATACTGAAGAATGGATACAGCTTTAATATTTGGGATCCGCATGCAAGGTTGAAGAACTCTTTGTAAGGGTGCGCTATTGCCAGTACCTCTGGTGTTGTGACTGATAAATCCCTATAAAGCCCAAAAGGATGCTAACATTTCTAATATACTGTTATTGACTTTACGGAAGTTACTATATGAACTGGGATTAATTATATCTCCTATATTGGGACTGTGTTAGTTTGTCCACTCGCAATGGCCATTTGCACAGTGTGACTTCAATATGCTAAGGGAATTGTCTTCCCTATATACCCATTACCTGTGGCATTGTATTATTAGATAATGACAGTTTGTTTACTCCATTTACTACTTTGGTTATTGAGGTTTCTCCAGTAATTCTTTTTCTATGATACCTTGAGTGCTGTATTTCATGTGTCAGTTCAATCTTTGCCTGCAGCCAGCAGATTCTGAAATGTCAGTCTAGGGGTACTCGTTGCGTAGCAACAATACCTCATTAGCGGATGACGTTACTGAGCCCCGTTGTGAGGCCGGGGATGATTAATCTTTGCGGCCCTATATGCTCAACTTGGTGATAGGTTAGTTCCGGTACACTTAGTGTTTAAATAGTTTGTATGTTTTACTGTGTTCCCTTTTTATTTGCCCTGACGAAGGTCCGTGAGAGGACCGAAAAAGTTTGGTTTCTATGATGATACTGATGGAATAAATAGTTATACTCATCCAGATGTGTGCTGTCTCACTTGACAACCAGGGGAACCCCCAGGCTGTGTACATTTATTTATATTATATATATATATATATATATATATATATATATACACACACACACACACACACACACATGTGGGAAGCACTCACAGGAAGCTTTTTGCAGTGAACAGGTCCTTAACCCTTTGACACTCAAAGGGTTAAACGATTAAAGGATCATGCAAATCTTGAAAATGAAAAACTTGCCTCTATATACATAGGACTGATTAAAATGTAACCCCAATAATGACCAAATAGGTGTGCATACATTGCACACCACTCTGGTCTTCAAGGGTTAATTACATGAGTATTGTAATTTCATTAGGTCTGTTCCTCTAATGAAGCTGGAGCTGTATTACAGGTAAGGTGACCACATATCCTTTTACATCGGGTATGCTTATTAAAAACACTCACTCCGGGGTTGCACTGATTCCTGGGTAGGAGTTGTAGTGCAGAATGAAGTTTCCATAAGCATCACTGAATTAAAGGGATATGGGGTCGTTTTTAACCCTTTGAATGCCAGAACGGTATGGAACACATTGGTTTGTAATAAGTTGCATACCAGTCTGGCTCTCAAATGGTTTATTACAGGACCTTGTGGTAGAGGTGTTTCTAGTTACAGACTTGAGGGGGATAAATTACCCAGGTCAAATAGTTAAATCCTTATTGTTAGATTGGAACAAGGATTGGTGCTCATCTCGCTACTAGTGATGAAGCAACTGAGCTGCTCAGTGCACTAATAAAGCATTAGATTGCTCCAGGTGCCATGCCTTCTGGGAAACCAGCAACTTTCATACTTGGTAGACCATGGGGAGAGCAGAACTGAGGTTAGAAAAATGATCTCCAGTGGTCTGCTGTTCTCAAACTTCAAAATCTTGTAGTCCCAAAGTCACGTGGGGCCTGAGACAGATTTCCCATTGGGCAGAGTAGTCAATTGCCTAGAGTGCCAAGTTTTGAGAGGAAACTCCTCAGTTGAGTTGGCCACACCCACATCCTGAGATGACAAAGAAATCCCAATACCCATGATTTATGGTGGGATATTTTAAATTAGTTTATATACCCCTTTACTGACCTTATTTTACCCCTTGTCATTCAAGGGGTTAATTTCCCCTTTAAAAATCAATTTACTTTTTTTCTCCACTATAGTTCATCTAGTTTGCCCAGAATGCAGTACCTCCATGGCCTGATATTTTATGGTGTTGCTACAGCAGTTTTTGGGCTGACCTAGTCAGTTGATCATACATGATGCTGTAGCAACAGCTCCACTGTAATGTTTCAGGCTGTGGAGGTACTGCACTAAAAAGAAATGCCCATTTGTGTGGCAATCAGTTTTGAGTAAAATACCTCTCAGTAGTGGGAGTTCCTTTTTTACTCAGCAGGATAAACACTCCACTATATTTTTTCAATATTAAGTGTTATTATCCCTTTAAGGGTCAAGCAATTTTTTTATTATAAAAAAATAATGAATTGCAGGTATTTCCTTGAGGAGTGAAACAAGGGCACTGCCACTGCTGAGAGAACGCGTTCAAAAGTTATCAGACCTTAACCCTTTGAATACCAGAGGGGTACGCAACGCATTGCAAAGCAATGCGTTGTGTTCCCCTCTGGCATTCAAAGGGTTAAGGACAAAAGGGGTGTCCAATGCATTTTATTTCACATTGTATTGCACCCACCCCTCGTCCCCCAGAATTATGTGTGCCCATACACAGTGCAATGTAGTTGGCCAAATCCATCAAATCTGGCCAAAAATCATCCAGACTAAACATACAGTATGTGTATGTGTTTTTGGTAAATCATATATTTTCAAGCTAGTCGCCATGCATTTAATGAATGCAGGGTAACTGGCTATTATCTGAAAGTTCCGCTTTAATATGAGCAGATAGAGGTTTCTGTGTGACAACTTCCTTCTATGCAGTCGGATATAGGTCCCAGTAGAACAGGAACAGGAAATGACACAAGATCTGTTGATGGAATTGTACTGAAATGCTAGGAAAAAGTATATGTGTGTGTGTGTGTGTGTGTGTGTGTGTGTTGATCAATCAAATCATTTGTTGTTTATGGCCAAAACTGCACTGTGTAGGGGTACTTTTAATCAAGAAAAATCTATAAATTCGTGTTGTTTTTTTGGATAATTTCTTAAATCTCAGTAAACACTGAAATAAGGAGACAATATTTTGAGATATATTAACTTCCTCATTAATTCAATCCTGGCAGTGGGAGTGCCCTTGTTTCCTCAGCAGGAGAAGACTGCATATAGCATTACTAATCCTTTAATCATGCAATCACTTTATACCTGGGAGGGTCTCCTCTTTGCTCCATTCACTCCAACGGCCATATTTCTGCTTGACTCGTACCCTCACTGTGTATCCAACATCAGGAAGAACATTGAGGACTTCTTTGAAGCGTCCACTCCATTCCTGCAGGAACAGAAAGGAATCTAGTGATGGGCAAGTGGATTCACCAAGAGGAGCATTTGTGGCCACACATCAAAGTAACAGCAGCATTCGGTATATATAGATATAGATTACTAATTCTGGGGCAAGTCACCTTCAGGAAACAAACTTATACTCCCCAAATTGCCAAGGATTGTATGGAGCTTTTATGGGTTAAAAGCAGTTAACATTTTTGTAAAAATAAATGCTACAGTACTTTCCTTGATTAGTAATGTAATAGTGCTGACATTGCTGGAAGAATTTTTACAGCTCACATTTGTTTGTCTGTTTTTTTACATTAAAACAACAGTTTTCTATTGTGGTCACTAGGTGGTGCTGCTCCCCTCTCTTTCAATGAAGAGCGATAGTCTATGACTAAAGTATGTCCATGGAGTGCATGATAAAAAAAAAATAATAATCAGTAGTCAGAATCGCAGTTTGATTTGAAAAGGAGTCTGAGTTGCAATAAATAGAATATATTTTTAGCTAACATTTACTACTCCTATTAAATTTAAAGTGTGGTATCGTGTTAGCCATAGAAAAAGCAGGAGACAAGAAGAGTAAAAATGATACCTTTGTTGGCTGACTGGCTCTAGAATGCAAGCTTTCAAGACAAATAGATCTCTTCTTCAGGCATAATAAGAATGTGCATTCTTACTATGCCTGACGAATAAGGGTAATTGTCTAGAAAGCTCGCATCCCAGAGCCACCCAATTAACCAATAAAGGTATAATTTTTACTTTAATTTTAGTGGTTGTCTTGCTTAGACCTATTCATATTTGAGGCAAAGGACAGTATTAACCCTCTGAGTGCCAGAATGGTACACAACGTATTGCACTGCAATGGACTGTGCACCCCTCTGGCATTCAAATGGATAAGATCCCCTAAGGCCCCCAAATATAGACTCCAATTCCTTTGATATGCAATGGAGCCCATACACTAGGTATTTCTATCTTGAGAGATCATAGTGTATACAATTCACAGAATAACATAGGAATTGGAGAGCTTGTCTCGCTGGCATATGCGGGAACTCTCAGAGTTTGATTCAAATCTCGGGGTGAATGGTCAAATTCTGAGAGGTGAAAGTGACAGTGCTACCTACAACATGATCTGCACCAACTGCTTCTTTAGTCAATAAGGTGGTGACATGTATACAAGGAACACAGAGAGCGTAGTCCTTCTTGTCTTCTGTATCTTTAAAGGAATAGTAATGTTTCACAAAAACAGCAGCTCCAATTAATCTTCATAGTATTTGAGCCATAGAGAGTGTTATTTCAATACTGTCAGGGTTGTAGTTCAAGAGTAATTGAATGATACTTAGTGTAAACCACCTCCCCTCAGATGTGGAATCTGGTCTCTTGACCAGACAGTTCACAGCAAGGTACAATCTTCTTACTGTGAGCATAAGGAAAACCCTGCCCCCTTGACAGGTTTTTCAGATTTTTTCTTATACTCACTGAAGATTGTCTCTCTCTGTGATCCACCTAAACAGTCTTGTTGTTCTGAGGTGAGCAGTGTTACATCAGTAAAAGGGGCGGGAGAGGGGTACTTAATCAATTACTTTTGAACTACAACTCAGACAGTATTGATATAACACTCTGCATGGCCCAAATACTATGAAAATGAATTCTAGCTGCTTTTATTGTGAAATATTACTATTCCTTTAACCCTTTGAGTGCCAGATGGGAAAGCAACGCATTGCTTTGCAATGCGTTGCGTACCCCTCTGGCACTCAAAGGGTTAAGCAGTAAGATTTCTAAGTTGATGTATTTTAATGGTACCTCAAAGACTAATCAGAGATCAAGAGCAAGAACAGACCTTTTGCACAGAAAATATATTTTGGGGGACTTTAAATGTTTATATTTTCAGCTCGTATGGAAAGTTCCCAGGTATGTTCACTGTGAGAGTTAATTTCTCCTTCATCACAACTTAGTGTACCCCCTTGAAATATGCTCATACTTAGTAACCTTGTTAGGTAGAGCTGGGTGTGTGGGTGTCTAAATTATGAGACTTGTGTCATACAATATGTGGGTGTGCTTAATAAGAGTGGACAAGGTAAGGAAGAGGGAAGACTTGCTTTACCTCACATATGTGCAAAATGAGGCAGAAGTGTACAGAACAGGTGAGAAAGCGGAAGGGGGTTTCCACGCTTCTCTCTAACACACATAACGACAATCTGTCCCCAAAGACCTGGTAATTAAAGGAGCAGTAAGCAGTTTTTTTATGAAAACCTCTGTTAGAGAGTTCTTCCTGCTGAGTAAAAAAAGGCTATTCCCACTGCTTTCAGGTGTTTTATTCAAATGTTAACAGATGAGAGTTGGTACCGTGTTAGCCGTATAAATACACGATAACATGCCTGAGGAAGAGACCTAAGGTCTTGAAAGCTTGCATTTAAATCTGCTTAGTTAGCCAATAAAAGGTATCAAGAACTATATTTGCCTCCTTTATTCAAATGTTGTAACAGTTAAAAGAATCAGGAAGTGAATTACAGTGTGATTACTTCCTGAAAGTTCTAACTGACAGCATGACTCAGCATCTTCTATCACATTCAATGGTGTACGGTTTGTCAGTGACTTTGCTCTCTAATAGAATGTAAAAGAATAACTAATTGGAATTTGCCCACTAGAGTACTGTTAATGTAAAAAACATGAGTTTAAATGCTTGAATGTACTCAGCCTGGGCATCAGGGGGTTGCAGTGTGAGACAGCACACATCTGTAAGTATCAGGAATCACGATTTATTGCGGCATCATTGTGAATAGCCAAATAATATTTATTATATATATATATATATATATATATATATATATATATATATATATATATATATATATATATATAAAAAGTTTACTGCTCCTTTAAGTCAGGAAAAATAATCTCTGGGACAGGTCCAGAGAGTTCCAGAGTATGATTATACTGTATAAAGGGATTCCAATTTACCAACCAATGGATAACGGAGGCTGTTAATGTTTTCCCATAAGAAGCCTTTTATTATTGCATTTTAATTACATTTTTAAAACTTCTGTTTACAGTAAATACATGTGATAATATCTTAGTCCAGGTGTCTCACAGGGAGGCTAAATTCACATTTATTTAAATATGACTTTTAACCCTTTGAGTGCCTGAAAGGTATTCAACGCATTGTGTTGCATTTGTCATGTCTCTGATACTCAAAAGGTTAACCCCCCTGAATGCTAGACAGAGGTCTCAACGTATTGCTAAGCAATGAATTGAAGACCTCTCCAGCAGTCATGGATTTAACCCATTAAATGACAGAAAACCTCTCTGGTACTCAAAAGGTTAAAGCCGTGTTTTAATGATCTGGGATTTTTTTGTCCACTACAATGCGTTAACTTTGCCCCAGAGTACATCACCCTTAGAGTCCAGTTTTCGTCATATTAGCCTGCTACTTGCGATCTCCAACTCAAAATTGATATAAGCAACATTAGAGGACAGTGTCACCCACCAGTACAATACAATGCCCTTTTTGCGAATGTCATCATTTGTTGCCTTTGGTGTTTTTTTAGGATCACAGAGAAAGCATTTATCTTACCATTGTGGATAGGTTTTCACCATCTGTTCTGTTGACTTCTACCTGAAATGTTGTAGGTTCTAATTTCTTCACATTATGGGAAATTTCCCAGCTGATATTTATACTTTGGCTGTGGGTCCTTGATACAGAGCTGATACATGGAGGAGGGGGCGTATCTAAAAAGAGGGATAAGGGGGGAAAATTAAAAAAATTGAAAAAATTAAAAAAAGAGTTTCTACATTTACCAACTGTGCATTTTGCATTCTGTGCTAATACAGAGCAAAGTGATTAACCCTTTCAGTGCCAGAGGGGTATGAAACACATGGCTTTACAATACGTGTCTATCCCTCTGCCACTGATAGGATTAAATGTATATCAATAAATAGCACCATCCATCATGACATATATATTATATGTGGCACAAACCCCTTATGCCTTTGAGTGCCAGAGGGGTACGAGACACATTGCTTTGCTATGCTTTGCGTACACCTCTGGCACTCAAAGGGATAAAGGCTAGAGTGGTCTTGGTACATTGGAGATCTCGCTAGCATTCAAGGGGTTATAAATCCTATTTAAAAATGAATGGTCATTTTTATCTGCACCCCATGGAGAAGATGGATTTGCTCTACTCTTGACTTTATACGTAGAACCCTTTGTATCTATAACACTCACCAGCCTAGAAACAAACAAAAACACTCATAAGAGTAATAATTATTTTTATTTCATGTGGGTGTTATGCACCAAAGCGTAATAAAGTGGTGATAAAGCGATGAGGACTTCTCCAGTTTATCACTTCTCTGGTTCCTATGTTATTCTATGGAGCCAATGCACTAAGATCTCCAATGTTCTAGAAATCTTAGTGCATATGCTCCGTAGATTAACATAGGAACTGGAGAAGTGATATCACTGGAGAAGTTATCTCCACCTTATCACCACTTAGTGAATCTCGCCCCAAGGAGTTACTGGTTAACCCTTATTGTACAGGATTTAAGCAGCCCTGGGGGATTTGTTCACTCGCTACATTAATTAGATTTGTCCATAGCCCTAGAGGGAACCCATCAGGTTAGAATTTAACACTTTAATGACCTTGAAATGAATCCAGGGGTCAGGTCCTCAATGGCGTGCAGACACATGGGGAACCCTGAATTCCTTACCTCAAGTTTATCCACAATGGTCCTGACACATCATGGGTCAGGGTCCTTAACAGTTAAGGACCAGAGGGGTGTGCAACTCATTTCTTTGCAATGAGTTGCACATCTCTTTTGACCCTTAAAAGGTTAAGTACATCGCTGCTTGAACAGGAAGGAGCTTGTCCAGTCACAACTGATAAACCACCGATTATCTCACTTGCTTTTTCAGGTATGTGTTTATCCCATTTTACCAGTCTGTTTCAATGGCAGCAGAGTTGGTAAAAGGCCCAGAGCACCTCCGTGCACCCCCAAAATGATTCCACTCAGCTATTTCTGTGGTGTTTCTGTGGGAAGAATGACCCCTGTGCTGGAACACAAACCAGAAGTTTGTGGCATTTAACCACAAACTCTTGTGTTGGGTGCGCTGTCCTCCGAGACATGATGTGTTGGGCTTTCAAAATGGATACATAGGGCCCTTGGGGACCTGCATGGAACAGGATAGGTACTGCCCTGCATGATACATTACTGATGTACCAGGAACAGTGCCTTAACTAATCATTGGGGGAGCCCCTGTCCAAACATTTTTCTTACCCACTAACACAAATCTATTTTCACAGAGGCATAACTACATCCATACCTGGGAACTTCCTCCCCTTGAGCTGCAATGAGGGGGATGTAAATGACTCAATTTGTGTCATAAAGGGATGGCCTTAATTGGGTGGGCAGGGTTTAACATCCTTGTGTCATAAAATGGGGAGAACAGGGTGGGAAGGAGGAGAAGTGTGCAGAGTTTCAGAAGAAACTCATAACAACTGGAGAATCAGCCTCTGTCCCCAGATACTGTGAAAACCAGAGTCTCTGGGGCAACTCTGGATAGTTCCCAGGTATAACTACAACCAATTGGATGTGGGTCAAATCTGCCCCCTTGGATGTTGATCCCTGGTACAAATGCACTCTCTGTACCACCTGTATAGTTACTCCATGACCAGGAGAGTGTTTTTCAGCCACCCAATTCTGCTCCCCAGTCGGGATCACAATGGAGCCCAAGCTTCATTGTAAGTAGACTAGATCTTTCAATATGAAGCTATCAGATGACTGTTGCCCTTTAAATCCCAACCTGTTAATTACTACACCTTCCCACTGTAGAAAAAAGTACCAGTCAAAGTACAACCATTACATTCCGATTTCAAAGAGTACTGTGATTGGATGCAGCTGCTTACCGACAGTCCAAGGAAAATGTAGCCTCTTATTGGACCACAAGGTACACAGAATTGTACTGGCTCTTTTTCTTTTACCTCCACTGGATGTAGTTAACCCCTTTAAGTGCCAGAGAGGTATCCAAAACATTGCACTGCAATGCACTGGATACCTCCCTGGCACTCAAAGGATTAAACCAATTATACAGTAGTTAGAGAGAGAGAGAGTGTGTGTGTGTGTGTGTGTGTGTGTGTGTGTGTGTGTGTGTGTGTGTGTGTGTGTACATCTATGTGTATGTGTGCATGTGTATATGTAGAAAACAAACAATAGGAGAGAAAAAAATCAGAGGCGCCCACTGTGTTGAATCTAATAAGTCAATAACCTCCACGGAAACACCACAGAGAGTTATACTCACAAGAATATTAGCTATTAATACAAATAAGTGAAAAACAGCAGACAAGACTTCTGAGGGATTCACCACATAACAGAAAAGCAAACAGAAGGTGCCCAATAGTGTAGTACATTCAAAGAGTCAAAAGTGTAATAAGTAAAGCTGAATGGATACTCACAAGTAGAGTGGTCAGCAGAAGAGATTGCGTCAACAATATCTTCTGCTGACCACTCTACTTGTTGAGTATCCATTCAACTTTACTTATTTACACTTCTGAATCTTTGAACGTGTTACACTATTGCGCGCCTCCTGTTTGTTTTTCTGTTATGCATGTGTATATGTCTTTATGCGTATTTGCGTGGATGTGTAGGTGTTAATGTGTGCATGTGCATATGCCTGCAATACCAAACACAGATTATAATCTGAAAAGTCTTTTTTTCAGGGAACTATAAACATACATATTTCAGAAAGTTCCAGATGCTTTATAAAGGGTCGAATGGTTTTTGATCTGTCTGTGACCACCATCATAAACTCGCTGTTAGGTGATGGTTGTTTGTCAAATTTTACATGGCACCCAAAAGGAACTCCGTCATTATATATATAGTGCTGGCATGGCTTCCCAGTGTCCAAAATGTTCTCAAACCTACAAAATCAAATAAAATCTAATTAATTAAGAAAAATCCATCATAAATTAATTTGATGGTCGAGTCTACCCATATCTGAAACCTGACATATTATATACACAGGTATTGTACATTATTAAAAGACTCATATTTCACATATACTTGATGATGTTAGTATTGATACATTTCATATTGGTACATTTCACATTATTGTCCATATATTGAATTACTGTCCCTAGGATCTGATTAACCCCCTTGAAGCTGTGTAATGCACTGCTTCACAACACATTGCATAACCCTCTGATCCTCTATAATACAAATTGTCACTAATTAGATGTTTCTGTTTGAATATATACATTTTGGCATCTTCATTTATAAGCTTTAGTGTATTTCATCTGACTTCCTGAGAACATTACATTAGCGTGGTCTTTCAGTTTAGCTTAGAAGGGCTTAATATTTTTCTTGAAGGGACAATAACACTAAAATAATATCAACCAGTGTTATATTTTAAATATCCCTTATACTACAGGGAAGAACATAAAATATATAAATAAAAGTTAATCTAGTTCGCTGTCAGGGGTGCATGGCTGGAAAATGCTGATTGATTGAGGAAATAGCCTCCTGCCTCCTCAACCAACCACCACTGCCACTCAGTAAAAAAAAAAAAAAAAAAGTCACTAATTTGTGCGGAGGAGGCGGGGCAAAACAAACCAACAACTTACAAAAATAAAAAAAAAAAAGTCAGATCTCAAGGTGGGGCATCAGGACCCCTTCTGGTGCCCCTAGCTACTGATCGACCAGTCGATTCGACTGGGAGATCAATATGGGCGATGGAGGGGAGCAAGAGAGCTTTCCCTGCTTCCATACTACCTAGCCAGGTAGGAGCGGGTGGGATCAGGAAACCATCTCATGTGAATGAGGGAGGCTTTCTCCCATTGATGTGAGTGTCCTCCCATTCATACCCGGTGGCTCCAGTAGAAAGGAAGCAGGGAGATCTCTTGCTCCTCTATGTCACCTCTGTTGACCAGTAGCCACTATTTATCAGTAGCTGGGGCATCAGGAGGGGTCCTGATGCCTCGCCACGAGGTCTGACTTTTAATTAAGTTAATCCTTGAAGTGCCACAAAGGTATCAAACGCATTGCAATTCAAAGCATTGAATACCTCTCTGGCACACAAAGGGGTTTAAAAAAACAAAAAGAAACCATTCACTGCATAGGCAAAGCTGTGCCACATACACCTGTTAGAGAGAGAGAGAGAGAGAGAGAGTGAGAGAGAGTGTGTGTGTGTGTGTGTGTGTTTCAAGCTCCCCTTGAGGTGAGCTGAAACATTAATAAATAAAATATTCTGTCTTTTTCACACAAGATCTGTGAGTGCTCTTGTTTATGTTTTTTTCCTTTTGTTTTGGAGTGGCCACAATTTACCATTTACCATTTTATACATATACTAGTTGAAGAGCCTGTTACATGGGCCACAGTGCCACTGCCAGCCGGTCGTGGTGCAGTCATGCACAGTAGAGATTGCCCACGCCACGGCTGATACAGAGCTGGACGCTCTGTATCAGCCTCATTAAGGGCAGTCTCTACTGCGCGTGACTGCGTAGTTACACACGTTTTAGCCAATTATTATATAGGATATATACACACACACACACACTCATTCATACACACTTATTTAAGATGGGATTGTCACAACGGTGTGATCCCATTTTCATTTAGGCAAAGGGTGGCACATTGTTAGTCATAAAAAAGCAGGAGACTGGTAAAGTAAGAATGGTACCAATAAAAGGTATCATTTTTACAATGCCAGTCTCCCAATTACATTTACATCACCCAGATGCACAAACATAGTCTACTCACTCTTTCACAGCCTAAGTTCACCATGCATGGACTAGAGGATATGCGGATTACTGCATAACAAGGGTTAAACCCAGTGGTTAGATGTTTATGCATGTTGGGCATATACCCACATCTTTTTCTTTATTTCTGAATTCAAGCTACCGGTGTAAGAGCATCTTGTAACACACAGGCAACGGACGAGTTTTCCAAATTTTGAGGAGAACCTCAGCTGTGCTGGCCACACCCACATTCCGAATTTTGGGTGTGGTCAGAGCAATCTCAATGTTTCTGCACCAGTTTTATACACCTTTACAGATGATTATTTTAACCCCTTGGCTGCTTCAGAGATATCAGTGTTGGAGATCTCTTTAGCATCAAGGGGATTAAAAGCATTTATTTGTCCTTGCTTGTTATAGGCCAAGCAGGGCCGGATTTACATCTCAGGAGCCTGTAGGCACAGAAATCTGAAGCGCCCCACCCCCATTGACCATCTCCACTGGACACCTCCCCAATACTCCTAACCTCCACATTGCCCCCCATCATCTCCACATTGCCCCCATCACCTCCATATGCCATATTGCCCTCACATTGCCCCCCATCAGCTCCATATTGCCCCATCATCTCCACATTGCCCCCACCATCTCCATATACCTTATTGCCCCCACATTGCCCCCCATCAGGCTTCAGTAATGCAGATCACTGGGAGATTATGTCATCTCCAGCGTCTGTATCACTAAAGACCCGACAAAGGAGCCCAGCAGGTACAGGTCTGTGCTGAAGAAGGCATAGACCTGTCTTCACCATGTTGCGGCGCCGGACGGCTGGGGAGCCATATAAAAAAAAAAAAAAAAAAAAAAACCACAACATGATCCCAATGACAGGCGCCCCTCTGTGGGGTGCACCTGTAGGCAGATGCCTACTCTGCCTAATTATAAATCCGGCCCTGAGGCCAAGGTTATTTTCTGTGCCAGGATGGGACTGGGGGCAGGGTCATGCGAGTAATGGCGATGTAGCCATGGGTGGGGCTAAAAGCACTAGAATGATGTACCTAGGGGCGCCTGGATGTAAATCTGTCCCTGCTTGTGTAAAATTATATGTTATAAATTCTGAATTGCGTAAATTTGTGGGATGAAAAAACTCCAGAAAAACATCATTTTCAATGAAAATTCCTTGTTCAAACTCTTTGTATAGAAATACATACAAAGGCATGCAGACCACATGCTCTTAGGAAAGATATGCTCTTTAGTAGCAGTAGTAGTAGTATTAACTTGTAAACCATGCTTGCATGCTTCTGGCATTGTAATGAAATTATCAATCAATCATAACTACTGTTCTACACTGTTACCAATGTCAGGCCTGTGTAAGTAACATACTGATGTGCACGTATGCATTATTGGCATCAGTGTATTCAGGAGATATGTAATATTGGTTTCTTTTTTGTATGTCACACTGAGAATTTCTGAGATTCTGTACGACTCAGTCTTTAATGTACATTTCTAAAATCTTTCTTTAACCCTTTGTGTGCCAGAGGAGGGGTACGTAATGCATTGCAAAGCATACTAAACAGTTTAAAAGACAAGACCAGCCCATAGCACCAACAAAATCCAATAAAATTATACATCTCGCATAATTCAAAACTGACTGGCATTTTCCTGCGTAAAATCAAGCAAAACATTTTATTGGGATAAAGTGATTTTTTAATTTTTTCAGAAATGGACACGTCACAATTTACAGCAGAACAGATCACATCAGCTTGTAACAACAAGCACAAAACATGACAAATTTGAATTTCACAAATCTCCTGAGTACATTGATACTCAATACGAACAGGGGAGGGCTGACCTGGGGGGCAGGGGGGCAATTGCCCCCTGGGCTGGCCATGTGTCGGGGCTGGTGGGCCAGTGCCTCACTCAATCTCCCACCTGCTGCTGTAAATGGAGCTACACTAGTGATACCACAGAACTTATGAAATGAATCTATATGCAAGTGATACCGCAGAGCTACAATCCAAACATAGCTGCACTAGTAGCATATTCCATTTCCCTTGCAAGCTCTATGGCATCACTAGTCTATCTTTACTTAACCATTTGAGTGCCAGAGGTGTACACAACGCATTGAAAAAGCAATGTGTTGTGTACCCCTCTGGCACTCACAGGGTTAAATTGTAAGCACTGTAGTATAACTAATGTAGCCCCATTTCAACAGTAAGCTCTGTGGTATCACTTGCTTTAATTCACAGCATTAAGGACAATTTTAAAATTAAGGAAACAGGGGTGGGCTGGGACAATGGGCTTGGACAATAGTAGATATGGGCCACTTAATTGTATTTGCCCCCTGGGCCATATGTTGCCAGCCCTCCCCTGAATACGAATAGGTGCCCATACATATATCAGATTTGTAAGAAGACATAACAGTATTTACAACTGACTGGCATTTTTGTGGGTAGAACTAGCCCATTACAACAAAATAAACAGGTGAAGCACATAAGAGCATGAATTTCCTGAAAGAAGAATTCCAAGAGGTTTTGAAGCAGTCTGATGTGACTTTATACAAAACTATCAAGCAAAGAATTTTTATTGAAAGCTGTGGTTTTTGGACTTGTTTTAAGCAATCTATCCAAACTGGATGCCTAGATGTTTTACTAACACGCATTTTATGATAAGCCATTTCCACTGTAGCTTACTTAGAAATCAGTTTGCTTATTTCTAAAAGTACAAAGCTCAAAATAACAAATAACCCACCACCCACGTTTCATTTCACTTACTGAGTGTTCTGAGAGGCATTTCCTTCCGACTCAAAGCTCTCATCGTTCAGCCTGCATCAAAAGGAAAAATTAAAATACTTTCTTAGAGAAGCAACATGTGGCTCCCCAGTTGTTGTTGAACTGCAACACTCTTCCCTCAGCTGCCCAATGAATGGCTGAGGATAGTGGTAGCTGTAGCCCAATATTGAGAGAGACAAAGGCTGGGACAATTGGATCTCCTGTTTTTTAATGTATTATCTCATGACATGTTTGGTCTTCTTCCTTAGTGTCAACCATTAACCAAATGATAGGACATTTATATAAATAATAAATGTAAAATCAAGTGGATCTGTCCCCCTTAGTAGCATTAAGATTTCTATGTGATGAACTATTCATTTTCTGAAAATAAATAGTTTTTTGACAAAATGACCCTTTATGTTTGGCACAGTGTGGAATTTTATGTTAATTAGTTATGTTTTACATGTTGCATACGGTTACAGGGGATTTAACCTCGCAAAGAGCAGAGGGGTGCACAGAAATGCATTGCCCACCCATGTAACCCATTCAGTGCCAGAGGAATGTGCAAAGCATTGCAAAACACCATTGGACACCCCTCTGGCACTGAAACAGTTATTTAAAAAAAAAAAAAAAAAAAAAAAAAAAACGTAACATGTAATTTTTAAGGTTTATGATCTCCTTTAAATTGTTCATTGATACCAACCAGTAAAGTGAGTGGTAGTTAACCCTGGGTGGTACATTCAGACCGGGCTGCCATGTGCAATTCACATACTCCTTGTTGTACCATAAGCAATTAACATTTCTAACAGAGGTACTTGGATTACCTGTATAAAAAAAAAATACATTCCAATTATATTTGTTTCATATAATGCAGATATATAGGCCATAAGCACAAACCAACCGCTCCACAGGGGAACAATAAAAAAAAATAAATAAAACAAAAAAAAATTGATTTTTAACACTTTGAGTGCCAGAGCAATGTGTTGCGTACCCATCTGGCAATCAAAGGGTTAAAGTGGATATGTCATCTTGAATTTGTTTTTTGAATATTTGCAATTTTCGCTCAATACTCCCTATATTTCTTGTTAGACGAAAGTCCAGCAGATGTATATTTTAGGAGAAATTCACACGTATTTCTGGAAATAGTGAAAGTCTCTCAGTGCAGCACAGAGCTTAACTAGTATATTAAACATCATTTAGAAGCTTCATTAGCATATTACAGCTGTTAGTGAACAGTTTAATATTAGCATATTAGAAGCACAGTGAAAAGCTTTAACATATGAAAAGTAACCAAAAAAACTTAGCTTGCATATGAAATGTCACAGAAAACCTTAATTAGCATGGGAACCTGCACTGTGCAAAAATTAGGAGATGGTGTAGAGTATTAATATCTCCTGAACGGTTAACATGACACAGACAGTTTGTAGTGATGTTTTCAGACATGCAATCTTTAATTAAAGGGATAGAAATGTTTCGTTATTAAGTACGATCGAGTCATCTGCCTACATTTTTATAACAACGTGTAGCAGTAAAAATCTTCGAAAACTTTGCAGTTTTACATTTATTCTCTAGTAAAATGTCCCCCTCCTGACCCTTTTACTTACCTCAAGCAGCCTCCCCTCAGATCTGGAATTCGGTCCAGGGACCGGGCAGATCGTAGTGAGGGACAATCTTCCCACTTTCAGTATAAGAAACAGCCTGCCCGCCTGATGAAGGAGGGCAGGTTTTTCCTTATGCTGGAAGAAGATTGTCACGTTCCGCGTTCTGTCTGGGCAGGCTTACTGATGTAAGTAAAAGGGGTGGGAGGGGGGAAATTTATTAGAGAATAAAAGTAAAACAGAAAAGTTTTATAAGGTTTTAAAAGGATAGTAATGTCCAAGAAATTTTTTTTTGCATTTTGTAGAAATTAAAAAGTTGAATGCAAAAAAATGTATCTCTCAAACA
The DNA here is from genome assembly GCA_037306005.1 of Rhinophrynus dorsalis. Lineage (NCBI taxonomy): Eukaryota > Metazoa > Chordata > Amphibia > Anura > Rhinophrynidae > Rhinophrynus > Rhinophrynus dorsalis. The sequence goes on along the minus strand of CM074726.1, from coordinate 138,993,382 downwards.
GCTATGGTTTGAGAGATATTTGCATTCAAAGTTTCACATTTCCTGCTGTCAGCTGTAATGCTGTCAGTAGGAGATCCATCGGCCAACACGGAGGCTCTTCAGTAGAGCCGCAATCGCTTTTTTTTAAAAAAAGAATGACTGCTTTGGAATGCTTTGCCAAGTGTGCTTGCAAACCAGGCACACTTGGCAGACCATTCCAAAACAGTCAGTCATTCTTTTTAAAAAATGCGATTGTGGCTGTGCTGAAGAGCCTCCGTGTCGGCCGACAGATCTCCTGCTGACAGCTTGACAGCTGACAGCATGAAATGTGAAACTTTGAATGCAAATATCTCTCAAACCATAGCTGTTTGAGAGATACGTTTCTTTGCATTCAATTCAACTTTTTAATTTTTACAAAAAAACAAACATTTTCTTGGACATTACTATCCCTTTAATGCTACACATTGTTATAATAATGTAGGAAAAAGACTCAAATGAATTGTAATTTAATAATTAAACATTACTATCTCTTTAAGGTGACAAGTCCAGTATAAATGGGCCTTTTACCCCCATTTTTAGTCAACTGAAATGTTTATTCTCTATGGTGCAACTTCTATATACCACAATTTTTTTATGCATTTGGCCGAAAGTCATATGTCCCAGCTATCATCTACAGAATACAAATCCAATACTAAAAATCAGTTTTTCTGAGTAATCTGTGGGCAGCCATCTTTCTGGCTATAGAAAACCTTTTTATTGTTTTTTTCTTACTAAAAAGTGAAATGAGAAATAAAATCTGAAGTAGATAATTGATTTACATTAGAAACATTCCCATTTCTGTTCTCAGAGATTCGAAAATTCATACATCTTTATAATAATCCTTTAAGGACTAAAGGTGTGTACAACACATTGCAATCCTGAACATAGAATCCCTGCAATGGCTGCCCCCATAAGTCATGTTTTAGACAAGACATTTGGACTTCTACACCAAAGAAAGACTACGGATGCTAGTTGGGAAGATTACATTATAATTAAACGTTTGCATGCTTTGAGTTTGAAAATTCTTTTTCTCCAGGGAGATCAGACATATTTCCAACATTTTGCAATGCACCTTTTTAGGTGTTTTTCCATTGTGATTCTATACATTGCTTTTTTTTCCTTTTTCAGGAGAAGTTCAGCTTTTCAACAATGCCCTATTTAAGAAAGTTTAGACATTGTGTTACAAGATATGATGTCATTAATCACAAACAAATTTAAGCAGCTAAAGTTAGTTTGTTTTAAAAGTCCTCCATCCCTACACCAATACCAAACACCTACATGCCTGACCAGCACAGACCAAATTAGCAGGTTAAATGGTATTAGAATTATCAACTTTATTAACTTCAGATGTACATTCCATTGATTAAATGATAAAACTAATGAAAAAAAAAAAATATCAAGTATGCAAAACCATATAGAAAGTAGAAAGCCAAAAGAGCTTGAAACTGGCTGAATTATCTTTTTTATATAAAATGTATCAAGCAAGGATGTTTCTTTACATGCATCTTAACATAATTTCACTCAGGCTTAGTGTAACAAATAATAGAAGTATAAAATAAGAATATTACTTCTCCCAAGTACGTTGAATCCCAACATATATATAGGTGCACTTACATATGTTACATAGGTAACAGTTCACAACAGTTTTTTTTTAAACTTTACATGGTAAGAATCAAAATATACTAAACAGTTTAAAAGACAAAACCGGCCCATAGCACCAACAAAATCCAATAAAACTATACATTTCCTGGGAGAAGACATGTCACATAATTCAAAACTGGCGTCTTCCTGCGTAAAATTAAGTGAGACATTTTATTGGGATAAAGTGATTTTTAAGCTTTTCAGAAATGCACACAAAAGTCACAATTTACAGCAGAGCATATCACACCAGCTCAGCATAACAAGCACATAACACGACAAATTTGAATTTCACAAAATCTCCTGCGTACATTGATACTCAATACGAATAGGTGCCCTTACATAGATCACTCCCTGGGGTTTCAAATGTATAACAAGACATAACAGTATTTACAATTGCCATTTTTGTGGCTTAAACTATCCCATAACAACAAAATAAACAGATGAAGCACATAAGAGCATGAATTTCCTGAAAGAAGAATTCCCAGCAATTTTGAAACAGTCTGATGTGACTTTTTATACAAAACTATCAAGCAAAGAATTTTTATTAAAAGCTGTGTTTTTAGGACTTGTTTTAAGCAATCCATCCAAACTAATATGGCTTCATTCACACGGTTAATTTTGCATTTTAAACCGTCAGCAACAGTTCACCAGTTCACCTGGCATTGAGACAGTCATTTTGTTGCATACTGTGGGAGCGGTGAGCCACAGTCTACAGTTCTCCATAGAATGTGACAGTAATAGCGCCACCACTTTCTTCTGCAGTACTCATGTTTTACTGATCATGAACAGCATAAAAGAATGTTCCCTTATAACTTTACTGAGCCTTTAACTTGAAAAGTTCCATAGTTAAAAAGGTAGTGGGAAATGGTAATTTTAGTAAATTACTTGTGTATCAGGTCAGCAAAAAAGTATTTAACCCTTTCAGTGCCAGAAGGGTATGCAACACATTGCTTTGCAATGCGTTGCGTACCCCTCTGGCACTGAAAGGGTTAACAATTAATTGAATGGTTTAGCATTTGAAATTTATAAGTAGATTGCAAATTGTGCCTCCATTCCGTGTATAAACTATATAAATTAGAGGCTTTTCTGTCCACACCCACAACTCTGACAGTAGGTGTATCCAGAATAGCTAAGGCTCCCCATAGAACTTGGCCCTCTAGGCCCATGCCTACTTTGTCTAATGGGAAATCCAGCCCTGATTACCCATTTTTTTATATTACTCAATATATTCTGTACACATACAATTTTTTTCCTACTGCATAATATACATGTTTTGACTACTGATATAACATGAGCCATACAATCTTTTTTTAAAAATGCATATCAGTAAGTAAAAATATTTAGCATTTTACTTATTTCAATTAAATAACAGGACATACTCAGAGTGATTCTGGAGCAAACCTACTGCAAAAGCGAAATTCCCCATATTACAATGGGGCTTTAAACCCACAAGCCCATTTTAATTGTTCATTTGTCCCCTATGGTGCAGTCAGTTTGCTCCAGGATTACTCCTCTTTAGCTTTCTGCATGCAGTTTTTCTTTAATTGCCCTCTGCAGCACTAAACAGAGTGGTTGATATCGGTTACACTCTTTAATACCCTAAAGGTTCAGAGGTGCTAAGGGTGAGATGTTCAAAAAGTGGTGGTAACTGAAATGGTCTGTAATCAGAATAAAAATGTTCTTACTCCATGGTCCGACAATTCTCAGACATGTTTCTGTCATTTTTTGCATCCAACTCCACCATCCTCCGTCAAAGGGAAAAAGCAGTCTTAAAAGTGGGTGTGGTTTAATCTACCGTTATAATGTAAGGTATTTTTAGAAAGAAATATTCGTTTCAACAACACTTTTTTGTCCGATTAACGTCATTCTTTCCTGACAAAATAAAAATGGTCTATAATTGGAGAAGACAAATTAAAGTACTGTTAGCAGGAGAGAGAAGCAATTTGTAGTTTCAAAGACAAAAAAAGTCTTTGATTCTTTGAAAATTTTTGTTTCAAAGACAAAATCAAAGACAATTTTTAGCATCACAATTTTTAAAGCCATTGTTCATCAAGATCTTCTAACTGTCATTTTTTAATTCTTTAGATGCATTTTCAAATGTGACTAATTGACTTCTGAAAATATTGTCCTTCTTTTACCACCAACTCATGATCCGACAATTTTTTCATTAGGACGATTTTTTTTAACATCTCGCCCTTAGTTTATAAAACTCTGCACATTCTGTCATCCTAATGACCAGAAAGTTGGCTTTGACTTCGAACAATCAGTTGAAATGGCAACCCACCTGGCAGTTCACTCAACCAGATACTTGTTTCTCATTGTGAGAAGTTTTAATGCCTTTTATAAACTGAGTGTGAATTGCCTGGAAGGTTGCCAAGGGAACTGGTCAAGCGACCATTCAGCCAGTTCTTTGGATAAAGAAAAGTCAGGGGCAGGAGGGCTAAATACCGCTAAAGGAATGTGACATCAGTCATAGCCATAATGAAAAAACATTACAGTTACTATCAATTAAAACTAATAACAACAAATGTTATATTTAAAAAATACTGAATAAAATGTTACCTGGTGCCAATAAAACAGATGATTTCAGCCATTTGCTGCTTCTGTTACTGTCAATACATATAGCTCGAACTTGAAAATTAATTTTATAGTTTAAATTGAGTTTGTAAGAATCCACAGAATAATACATATCTCGTTTCCTCTGTAGAATAAAAACAAAGAGGAATTTGCTATAGAAACCACTGAAACCGTAGAACCAACTAAATGCATGACTACACTTTGGTGAATAAAAAAGTAACCGAAAAGTGTAACGGTGCAATTCTATTTGCCGAAGAGGTGCAATTGTAGAGCAAACCAACTGCACTATAGGGGACAAATTATTATTAGAAATATTTTTATTTTACAACCAGTTGAATGCTAGAGAGGTCTCAAACACCTTTAGTCCTTGTAACATTCAAGGGTTTAACTTCTGCTTCATTCTGTGGGCCTTTTGCAGAGTTGCTCTGGTACTTGAGCTTCTCACAATTATTTTTTTTTATTTGAGCTGCGGACAGTGAGGGGTAGGAGAACGGGGCTACACACATCTAATGCAGACACATCAGCAAGGTATCTTTACATTGCTTGCAAATCAGCGACTCGTAAGCCCACGACATGACAATCTCACCCTTTTAATGGGGGCGGGATTGTCATGTCACCCTTTTCAGGCTGGCGACTTGTTTGATAGTGACCCTGCTAGCTGTTTGTGGCAATCAGGTTTTTTTTTATTTTTTTTTATTTTAGAAATTAGCTTTTATTTGTAGGTGACACTTTGTGGCATTATGTGTGAACTAGTCTATATGTTGGGCCACTGTTACCACACACACTGTGCTATGAATGAATCTAGGTAGAGCCCCGACACTGGGGACATTTCAAATAGCACAACAAGGATTAAGTTTGGCCTCAAACGTAACTAATTGCGCACACTGTTCCACCAAAACAAAGGTTAATTTCTCAAATACTATTTCTTTTACAAACAAATGCCTACTTTGTACAATGTATAGGCTGATTTTATTCCATGAAAAGAAATATTAAACTTTTCTGATGGGTCCACATTAAAAAGGGATAGTTCCACTTTATATGTAAAATATTATATATATATATATATTGCAGAGTTTATCCTCTTGTGTAAAACAAGGCCACTCCCACTTCTAAAAGGTGTTTTATTCAAAAGTTATCACAGCTCAAACATGAATTTTTTTTAGGTGTAATATCGCAGTGGCCTATGGACAGCTCTGGTCAGGTGACCATAAATCTCCATAGGATGGTGCAGCAACAGCTCCACTGTACAATTTCATAGAATTGTTGCTCAACGTTCATTCTTTGAATGATAACTTTGCTGTTCAATACACACCACAGTGCAGTTAAAACATGTTACTGTCACATTTATTATTCCTTTCCATTCTACAATCCATGTTAAAGGGATAGCAATGTTTCACAAAACAGCAGCTCCAATTAATTATCATAGTATTTGGCCCATGGAGAGTGTTATTTCAATACTGTCAGAGTTGTAGTTCAAGTGTAACTGAATGATAAAGTATCCCCCTCCCGCCCCTTTTACTGATGTAACACTGCTTACCCCCCATGTGGAATCTGTTCCTGGGACTGGACAGATCACAGCAAGGGACAATCTTCTTACTGAGAGCATAAGGAAAACCCTGCCCCCCTTGACATGTTTTTCCTTATGCTCAATGAAGATTGTCCCTCTCTGCGATCCATTCGGACAGTCTTGCTTCTGAGGTGTGTAATGTTACATCAGTGTTACATCAGTAAAAGGGGTGGAAGAGGGATACTTTATCATTCAATTACTCTTGAACTACAACTCTGACGGTATTGAAATAATGCTCTCCGTGGTCCAAATACTATGAAGATCAATTGGAGCTTCTTTTATTGTGAAACATTACTATCCCTTTAAGTGTTACTATCCCTTTATCATGGAGCCAAAGAGATACACCACACACACACTTACATCCCAACTGCCACTTCCTATCAGGAAGTACTGACTAATTTGAAATGAACTGACAAAGCTAAATACACCACTGTAAAAATTCAGGCCTAAAAAATGCTAGTTTGAACTACGATATCTTTTGAATAAAACATCTCTCAGCAGTGGGAGTACCCTTGTTTTACTCAGGAGGATAAACCCTACAATATATATCTTTTTACATTTTTAGTAATACTATTTCTTTAAAGAGCAAGGAAATAAATATTACCTCCTGTCTTGGTGACTTTGTAGGATCAGCTACAACTTCACTCCAGAACTGTAATGTGTCGTTTGGACAGGGAAGAAAGCCTCCAGGCATACTCCATTCCCAATGTAGAACAAACACGGTGTCCATCCGAAAAGTGAGATTGGTCGGAGGTGGAAGATAATCTGTGTTATAAAGAAAATAAACAAGATAAGAGGACAGTTGTCTTTCAAGTAATTGCACAAAGTGTTGAGTGCATTACCTTATTGCTAGTTTTTTAAATACTCAAAACTCAAACTATTAACCCTCTGAGTGCCAGAGGGGTATGCAACGCACTGCCACCCCTCTGGCACTCAAAGGGTTAACCAATTATATGTGCAATATACCTATGGAAATAAGCAGTACCTTTTGGAGAGCATCTATTACATGCCACCAGCAGAGCAATACACCACAGCATGTCAGCAGTAGAGCATTAAGCCATTACATGCACCAGCACAGCAATTTACCATTACATATAGAGGTCACCACCAGAGGCGTAGGAACCCCCACAAATCTGGGGGGGGAATAGCATTTTTACTCTCCGGGTATTGTCACTTTGCGCATCCCCAGCCCCCCTGTGTGTCTCATCCCCCACATCAGCCCCTCTGTACCTTCTTAGTAGCGTGGCCGAACGGACAGCGTTACAGGAGCTTTTGATCCTCTACTTGGTCTGACAGGAAGCTGCTAGTTGCACTCGGCAAGCAGCTTCCTGTCAGACCGGGGTAGAGGATACAGAAGCTCCTCTACCCGCGGTCCGCCATGCTTGGCCATGCTACAAGGAGGTGACCGGCAGGAGGGAGAGCTTTGCAGTGTGCTCCCCTCCTGCCTGTCACACAGAGCCTGTGCTCCCTGGGCCGGTGCGTGTGGAGGGATTTCTACATTATCTGTCCCCCGCATGATTTCCTAAGGGATATGCGTCCCGCCCATACTCCCCGGTTCCTACGCCCCTGGTCACCACTGACCTGGTACCTTTGTTACTAGAACATTGCCCCAGGAATAAGTGGCTCCTAAACATTTAAGAACAAGTTGGTAATGCAATGCACTGCATGTCTATCTTGTCCTTAAAAGGTTTATTTAAGAGATTCATTTGCTTTTAAAAATAAATAAATAAATAAATAAATAAATAAATAAAAAAAAAGGTGTTATTTATAGAGCACTTTGATATATTTATGGGATTTATGCTGGAAGCAAAATAAGCAATTCTAGTGCAAATAAACCACTATTGAGTGGAAATAAAAATGATATTTATTTAAAGGTGGATTTTAACCCCTTAAATGTTACAGCGGTCTCCAATGCATTGCTTTGTAATGTGTTGTTATCACCTTAAAGCTTGCCTAAGACCCCAATGTACACCTTGCAAGATGCTGCTCTTAAGCCTTCTCAGAAAAGGATCCTCCATAAGCACATATGGGCTAGGGACTCAGAGGGCAACCTTGCCTGATGGCAGAAAATACTTCAAAGGCTTCACAAGAGGAAAGCTTTTAGTTCCTTTATACACAGCTGACAACCAGTTAACACATTTCTCTTTAATGCCATGTCTTGACAAGCATAACCACGTGTTGTAACGATTGACTCTATAAACAGCCTTTAACTGATAAAGTGTCAGTAAGTACTTTCCCCGATACTCAGCACCACACGGTTCCAGGGCCGCACAGACCTTTGCAAGCATCTTCCTATCAGAACTGAGAAGGGCATTAGAATGTCAGTTCCCAGTTTCTTGAGAGACACTCCCTTTTGACAAAATAAGGGTTGACTGTCTCATGGAAAGACAAGGCCACTTATTAACCCTTTGAGTCTCAGAGGGGTACAGAATACATTGCAAAACAATGCATTCTGTACCGCTCTGGTACTCAAAGGGTTAAAGACCTCCAAGAGATGCAAAGCCAAAGTGTCTGAAAAGGTCTGATAAAATTCAACTATTAGATAGTCTGGCCCTGGTGATTTGTTTCCTTTTTCAGGAAATTACTTATTAAGTTTCATATGTTTTGTGTATAGTGTATTGAGTTGTGAGTTTTACACTTTGTGTATAGTGTTCTGCATTTTGCATACAGTGTTGTGTTCTGTGCGTTTGGCATTTTGCATTTTGCTTATAGCATTTTGCATATAGCATTTTGTGTACAGTGTTTTGTGTATGACATTTCGCTCATTGCGGTTGGCGTTTTGCATGTAACATTCTGTGTGTAGCATTTTGCGTATAGCGTTTTGCATATATAGCATTTTGCGTACAGCATTTGAATATAGCATTTAGCGTTCTGCGTATTACATTTTCCATATTGTGGTTTGCGTATTGCAGGTAGAGTATAGCATTTGGCATTTTGCATATAGCGTTTTGAGTGCAGCATTTTGCATTTCTCTATTGCATCCAACATTTTTGTTGCATTTTGCATACTGCATTTTTCATAATGCATATTACTTTTTGAGTGTAGCGTATTGTGTTTTGCATGTAGCATATTGCATTTAGCACTAAGTGTTGTGTGTACTGTGTTGTGCATATAGCACTGTGCATATTGTGTCTGAGTGTATGTGTGTGTGTGTTTATTGCAGCCACTGCATTTTCCTGCAGAGATTTCCACAGGAGTGCTTACACACAAATGGGACAGGCAGTATCGAGGAGGTCTACATAACTCCTCCTTACTGCTGCCCCTGGGTGTTTTTGGCATCATGCATTATATATACAGTGGGGCAAAAAAGTATTTAGTCAGCCACCAATTGTGCAAGTTTTCCCACTTAAAAAGATGAGAGAGGCCTGTAATTTTCATCATAGGTGCGCTTCAACTATGAGAGACAGAATGGGGGGAAAGAATACAGGAAATCACATTGTAGGATTTCTAATGAATTCATTGGTAAATTCCTCGGTAAAATAATTGGACACCTACAAACATGCAAGATTTCTGGCTCTCACAGACCTGTAACTTCTTCTTGAAGAGTCTCCTCTGTCCTCCACTTGTTACCTGTATTAATGGTACCTGTTTGAACTTGTTATCATTATAAAAGACACCTGTCCACAACCTCAAACAGTAACACTCCAAACTCCACTATGGCCAAGACCAAAGAGCTGTCGAAGGACACCAGAAACAAAATTGTAGACCTGCACCAGGCTGGGAAGACTGAATCTGCAATAGGCAAGCAGCTTGGTTGAAGAAATCAACTGTGGGAGCAATTATTCGTAAATGGAAGACATACAAGACCACTGATAATCTCCCTTGATCTGGGGCTCCACGCAAGATCTCACCCTGTGGTGTCAAAATGATCACAAGAACGGTGAGCAAAAATCCCAGAACCACACGGGGGGACCTAGTGAATGAACTGCAGAGAGCTGGGACCAAAGTAACAAAGGCTACCATCAGTAACACACTACGCCGCCAGGGACTCAAATCATGCAGTGCCAGACGTGTCCCCCTGCTTAAGCCAGTACATGTCCGGGCCCGTCTGAAGTTTGCTAGAGAGCATTTGGATGATCCAGAAGAGGACTGGGCAAATGTCATATGGTCAGATGAAACCAAAGTAGAACTTTTTGGTAAAAACTCAACTCGTCGTGTTTGGAGGAGAAAGAATGCTGAGTTGCATCCAAAGAACACCATACCTATGGTGAAGCATGGGGGTGGAAACATCATGCTTTGGGGCTGTTTTTCTGCAAAGGGACCAGGACGACTGATCCGTGTAAAGGAAAGAATGAATGGGGCCATGTATCGTGAGATTTTGAGTGAAAACCTCCTTCCATCAGAAAGGGCATTGAAGATGAAACGTGGCTGGGTCTTTCAGCATGACAATGATCCCAAACACACCACCTGGGTAATGAAGGAGTGGCTTCGTAAGAAGCATTTCAAGGTCCTGGAGTGGCCTAGCCAGTCTCCAGATCTCAACCCCATAGAAAACCTTTGAAGGGAGTTGAAAGTCCGTGTTGCCCAGCGAAAGCCCCAAAACATCACTGCTCTAGAGGAGATCTGCATGGAGGAATGGTCCAAAATACCAGCAACAGTGTGTGAAAACAGTGTGTGAAAACCTTGTGAAGACTTACAGAAAACGTTTGACCTCTGTCATTGCCAACAAAGGGTATATAACAAAGTATTGATATGAACTTTTGTTTTTGACCAAATACTTATTTTCCACCATAATTTGCAAATAAATTCTTTAGAAATCAGACAATGTGATTTTATGGATTTTTTTGTCTCATTCTGTCTCTCATAGTTGAAGTGTACCTATGATGAAAATTACAGGCCTCTCTCATCTTTTTAAGTGGGAGAACTTGCACAATTGGTGGCTGACTAAATACTTTTTTGCCCCACTGTATGTATATATATCTAATAGATATAAACATGCACACACACACACAAACTATGAAACTAGTGGATACAATGGCACACTGCAAATCCAATATTATCATATATAATAATTCGCTAGAATGTTTGTCAGAAGCCGTCATGCTGAGTAGAGACTGCCCAAATGCACAGAATGCTGGGAGCACAGAATGCTGGGAGTTCTGTGCTGGGAGCATTCTGTGCTTTTGGGCAGTCTCTACAGTGCATGACTGCGTCAGTGGCATTTTAATCCATGCTGTGTTGAGGAACACTGCAGATGAGGTTTGTACATCACGATTATGTAGAACACCTGTCCCTATGGTCATTCTCTCATTTAGTTGTCCTGATTCCCTTAAAGCGCTTAGTCTGTATGGAGTGTTCTCTTCTTTCTTAAATTTCAGAGGTAAGAGATGCCGCTGTTTGTATGCGGGTCTCACAGATCACCACCCACGTCACTTATGTAGCATACTAAACAAGAAAACAGAAAAAACAGCATAATATCTGCCTCTAAGAGTAGTATTTCGTGATACTATTAATTAACCCTCTTTATACCCCCTTCTTATATTCACTCACATTAGTTAGAGGCTTTTCCTGCCTCTCGGTGTAAATGCTTGAACTGGATCAATTTTTTCTGTCACTCCAGGCTTGTGACACCAGAGACTTGTCTTCACCCCTGTAAAGGTGTTATTGTAGTTCTTGTTGTGGACCTCATAAATACAGAAAATATGTAGCTTCCCCACTAAGGAACCTTATATTAGTGCCTCAATTCGGAGTGAATGTATCACTAGTATGTGAGAGAGGGATTAATTCCCATTTTCCATGAGGTATATAGGGTAAAAAGTTAATGTACAAAATAGTATCTTTATTGAAGAACGTTTGATAAAAAGCTAATATATTGATAATTAAACAAATAAATAACTAAATAAAACATACCTTAACACAGTGTGTGAGACACCAGCTCTCAGAAAATTTAAATATATAAAAAATAATGACATTATTGTCTTTCTATAACAATCGTCATATAACACAAATGCACATGAGCAACAAAAATAATAAAAGTAGGTGTATATATAGAAATATATTGCAAAATATATAAAATTGTAAAGACCGGATACTTTTAGTAGGCGCAATGAGTTTGTGACGTCTACGCATAAATGTCACTTCATCAGGAGATATACACTATTGTCGTGGTTCAAAGAAAGAAAATAGAATAAGCAGTATATATGAATGTAATGATTTTAATAGTGTTGAGCGAGCATGCTCGGCCGATGCTCGGATCGGCTCGAGCATCGCTCTGCTCGGCACATGGCGGTACTCGTACGAGTACCGCATGTGCTCGCCCGCCATGTTCGGGTCTCCTCCCCGCACGTTTTGCGGCTGCTGCGCAGCCAATAAACGTGCAGGGAGGCTCTGACATCGGTGTAATGCCAGCAGCCATGTTGGCTGCTGGCATTACACTGATTGGCTGGCCAGAACCCGTGGTCAGGTGCTGTATAGCACCTGACCATCGAGTTCGGCTCAGTCTGAGCCAGGGAGAGCTGAGGATAGGAAGGGAAAGGCAGTGTAGGGAGGAAAAAAACAAAAATTGTGAAAAAAAAAGAACCAAAAGTCCTTTTTAGGACTACTGTGTGTGGGGGCAGCAGGTTATTTTGTGTGGGGGGAAAAAAAAAAAAAAAAAAAAAAAAAATATATATATTCTGTTTAGTGTGCAAAGTTGCAGATTAGAGCACATTCTGTTTAGTGTGCACAGTTGCAGATTAGAGCACATTCTGTTTAGTGTGCAAAGTTGCAGATTAGAGCACATTCTGTTTAGTGTGCAAAGTTGCAGATTAGAGCACATTCTGTTTAGTGTGCAAAGTTGCAGATTAGAGCACATTCTGTTAAGTCTTCAAACTAAAATATCAAAGTCACGTATTCCATTCAGTGTGCGTCGCCGCAGTTTAGCAGCACATTCTGAGTACTGTGCAGAGTTGCAGAATAGGAAGAAATACTGTTAAGTCTTCAAACTAAAATATCAAAGTCACATATTCCATTCAGTGTGCTTCGCCGCAGTTTAGCAGCACATTCTGTGTACTGTGCAGAGTTGCAGAATAGGAAGAAATACTGTTAAGTCTTCAAACTCAAATATCAAAGTCACATATTCCATTCAGTGTGCTTCGCCGCAGTTTAGCAGCACATTCTGTGTACTGTGCAGAGTTGCAGAATAGGAAGAAATACTGTTAAGTCTTCAAACTAAAATATCAAAGTCACATATTCCATTCAGTGTGCTTCGCCGCAGTGTAGCAGCACATTCTGTGTACTGTGCAGACTTGCAGAATAGGAAGAAATACTGTTAAGTCTTCAAACTAAAATATCAAAGTCACATATTCCATTCAGTGTGCTTCGCCGCAGTTTAGCAGCACATTCTGTGTACTGTGCAGAGTTGCAGAATAGGAAGAAATACTGTTAAGTCTTCAAACTAAAATATCAAAGTCACATATTCCATTCAGTGTGCTTCGCCGCAGTGTAGCAGCACATTCTGTGTACTGTGCAGAGTTGCAGAATAGGAAGAAATACTGTTAAGTCTTCAAACTAAAATATCAAAGTCACATATTCCATTCAGTGTCTTTCACCGCCGTTTAACAGCCTATTCTGTGTACTCTGCAGAGTTGCAGAATTATAAGAAATACTGTTAAGTTTTCAAACTCAAATATTAAAGTCACATATTCCATTCAGTGTCTTTCACCGCCGTTTAACAGCCTATTCTGTGTACTCTGTACAGTTCCAGAATTATAAGAAATACTGTTAATTTTTCAAACTCAAATATTAAAGTCACATATTCCATTCAGTGTCTTTCACCGCCGTTTAACAGCCTATTCTGTGTACTCTGTACAGTTGCAGAATTATAAGAAATACTGTTAAGTTTTCAAACTCAAATATTAAAGTCACATATTCCATTCAGTGTGTTTCAACGCCGTTTAACAGCCTATTCTGTGTACTCTGCAGAGTTGCAGAATTATAAGAAATACTGTTAAGTTTTCAAACTCAAATATTAAAGTCACATATTCCATTCAGTGTCTTTCACCGCCGTTTAACAGCCTATTCTGTGTACTCTGTACAGTTCCAGAATTATAAGAAATACTGTTAAGTTTTCAAACTCAAATATTAAAGTCACATATTCCATTCAGTGTGTTTCAACGCCGTTTAACAGCCTATTCTGTGTACTCTGCAGAGTTGCAGAATAGTAAGAAATACTGTTAATTTTTCAAACTCAAATATTAAAGTCACTTATTCCATTCAGTGTGTGTCACCGCAGTTTAGCAGCCTATTCTGTGTACTCTGCAGAGTTGCAGAATAGTAAGAAATACTGTTAAGTTTTCAAACTCATATATATTAAAGTCATATATATCGTGTAAGATGAAGAAGGCGGGTAAAAAGGGACGGGGAAGTGGACGTGATCCTGAAAGTTCAGGGCGCGGGTCAGGACGCGGAGAAACTGTGCCTGGTGCCAGAGCACAAGAAAGAAAGACATCCACCATACCTAGCTTCATGTCTGATTTCACAGGGCGTCGCAGGACATCACTCTCGAGGTCCGACCAGTGCGAACAGGTGGTCGGTTGGATGACAGCTGATACTGCTTCCAGTCGGTTAAGCACCACCCTGTCTTCCACCAAGTCCACTCTCAGTAGCCAAGAGTCTGGTCAACATAATCCTCACTCTGATCATCCTTCCTCCCACCATACACGGTCTGGTCAAAGAAGTGATCCCACACTGGGATATAGTGAGGAGCTCGTCTCATCACCAATCCTTCATTTGACCCTCTCTCCAAGCACGCTTGCAGAGGAACATGACATCTTGTGCCCTGATTCACAACCTCTAGAGGCTACCCAATCACAAGAAGATGACAGATGTGAACGGCATTTAAGGTCAAAGGAAGTAGTGGATGATGATGATGATGATGATGATGATGAGACACAGTTGCCATTAAATCAACCACTATTTCCGTCTCAAGACCTTGTTGAGGAGAATGTTATACAGTTGTCAATGACTGAGTATGTGGTGGGATCAAGACTTGAGGAGGATGATCAGAGTGAGGAAGTGGAGGAGGACTTGGTGGACGATGAGGTGACTGACCCCACCTGGGAAGGTGTAGAGCCGAGCGATGACAGCAGTCCTGAGGGTGAGCCATCTGCAGCACCGCAACAGGCTGGAAGAGGCAGTGGTGTGGCTACAGAAAGAAGGCGGACCGCACCAAACCGGCCCGCAAATGTTCCACGGAGCACCCCCTTGCGTAAATCTACCTTGCCAAGGGGTAGGTGTTCCGCGGTATGGCGTTTTTTTAAGGAAAGTGCGGACGACAAAAGAATTGTAGTTTGCAACCTGTGCCACACCAGAATGAGCCGAGGCATGAACACTAGAAACCTCACCACCACCAGCATGATCCGACACATGGCATCCAAGCACCGTAGTAAGTGGGAGGAACGCCTGGATCGCCCATCTGTGTCTGCAGGCCACACCACTGCCTCCTCTTCCCCTGTTTTCGGTGCCGGCCAATCGCCTGTCGAAGGCGCAGGCCCGCATACCTCCCGCCCTGCACCTGTACCATCTGAAGCACCATCAGCGACCACATCCACTTCCCTGTCCCAGCACAGCGTCCAAATGTCGTTACCCCAGGCATTTGAGCGCAAGAGAAAGTACCCAGCCACCCACCCACAGGCCATAGCACTAACCTCACACCTTTCAAAATTACTGGCCATCGAAATGCTGCCATTTAGGCTTGTGGACACTGAGTCCTTCCGCAGCCTGATGGCAGCAGCTGTCCCTCGGTACGCGGTCCCCAGCCGCCACTACTTTTCCCGGTGTGCCATCCCCGCATTACACCACCATGTGTCCCGTAACATCACCCGTGCCCTGACCAACGCAGTTACTGGGAAGGTCCACTTAACGACTGACACATGGACAAGTGCTTGTGGCCAGGGACGCTACATTTCCCTGACGGCACACTGGGTGAATGTCGTGGAGGCTGGGAGCGACTCGGACCCTGGGATGGCACGGGTGCTACCCACGCCGAGGATTGCGGGCCCTACCTCCATCAGGGTTTCCACCAGCACCTACGTTATTGGCTCCTCCTCCTCCGTTTCCACCTCCGAATTCTCTACACACACCGCCACTCCCCCATCAGCCAGTAGCTGGAAGCAGTGTAGCACTGCAGTGGGGAAGCGTCAACAGGCCGTGCTGAAGCTGATCTGCCTTGGGGACAAACAGCACACGGCCTCAGAGCTGTTGCAGGGGATTAGTCACCAGACCGAGCAGTGGCTCTCGCCACTCAACCTGCAACCAGGCATGGTTGTGTGTGATAATGGGCGTAACTTGGTGGCGGCTTTGGAGCTCGGCAAGCTCACACACGTACCATGCCTAGCGCATGTATTTAATTTAGTGGTGCAGCGATTTCTAAAAACCTACCCCAATGTGCATGATCTCTTGACCAAGGTGCGCCGCGTGTGTGCACATTTCCGTAAGTCATCTACAGCTTCGGCCGGCCTGTTGAAGCTGCAGCAGCGCTTACAATTGCCAGCTCACCGGCTGCTGTGTGACGTGAGCACGCGCTGGAACTCCACCTTCCACATGTTGGCCCGGCTTTGTGAGCAGCAGAGGGCAGTAGTGGAGTACCAGCTGTTACACGGTCGTCGCCTCTCCGTTCAACTTCCTGTAATCAGAAGTGAGGAGTGGGAATGGATGTCAGACCTCTGCGAGGTTTTACGCAATTTTGAGGAATCGACACAGATGGTGAGCGGCGATAACGCTATTATCAGTGTAACCATCCCACTTCTGTGTCTACTGAAACGCTCGCTGCTCACAATTAAAACCGACGCTTTGCATGTGGAAGAGGTGGAAATGGGGGAGGAAGAGCTTACACAAGGTGATAGCCAGAGCACCCTCACTTCGTCTTCTCAGCGACAATTGGAGGAGGCGGAGGAGGAGGAGGAGGAGGAGGAGGAGGAGGAAGACACGGTTGCCTCCGCTACAGAGGGTAGCCATGGAACTTTAGTTCCATCTCTTCAGCGTGGGTGGGCAGAAGAGGAGGAAGAGGATGAGGATATTGAGAGTCAGCCTCCTGGTGAGGACAGCGAAATCTTGACTGTTGGTACTCTGGCACACATGGCTGACTTTATGTTAGGCTGCCTTTCCCGTGACCCACGCGTTGTACGCATTTTAGACAACACGGATTACTGGGTGTTCACCCTTCTGGACCCCCGCTACAAAGAGAATTTCTCATCTCTCATTCCTCCGGTGGAGAGGACAAGCAAAATGGTGCAATACCAGAAGGTTCTTGTTGAAAAATTGCTCCAAAATTTTCCATCTGACAACGCTGGCGGCAGAGTACGTGCTACCTTGGCCAACCGAGAAGGGGAGAAAAGGGGAGCACACAGCAGTTCCGACAAAGGCAGGGCAACACTCTCCAAGGCGTGGGACACCTTCATGACACCCCGCCAGCACCCTCACCCTGATGCGCAGCCTAGTGTCACAAGGAGGGAAAAGTTTTGGAAGATGGTGAAGGAGTACGTAGCAGACCGTGTCAGCGTCCTCAATGATCCCTCTGTGCCTTACAACTACTGGGTGTCCAAGCTGGACACGTGGTATGAACTGGCACTCTACGCCTTGGAGGTGCTGGCCTGCCCTGCCGCCAGCGTTCTGTCTGAGCGGGTATTTAGTGCTGCTGGTGGCATCATAACAGATAAGCGTATCCGCCTTTCCACCGACAATGCTGATAGGTTGACACTTATAAAAATGAACAAGGCCTGGATTTCCCCTGACTTCTCCACTCCACTGGAGGAAAGCCCCGGGGGAACATAAACTCACTTTATATATGTTATTTACAATGATGGGAATACTCTGTATTCCCATTCACCCCTTCCACCCCAAAAACGGGTATATGGTTGACTCTTAATGTTCTCATCCTCCTCCTCCTCTTCCATATGCCCTGGGATATAATTTTTATATAGGGCCAGCTCACCAGCGTGCCCTGGGATATAATTTTTATATAGGGCCAGCTCACCAGCGGGCCCTGTGATATAATTTTTATATAGGGCCAGCTCACCAGCGGGCCCTGTTTGCCAATTTTTATATAGGTCAGCTCACCAGCGGGCCTTCTCATATAATGTTTTATTGGGTCAGCTCTCTAGCGGGCCCTCTCATATAATGTTTTATAGCGTCAGCTCACTAGCGGGCCTTCACATATAATGTTTAGGATGGTCAGCTCTGCAGCAGACCCTCACCCATAATGTTTTAGATGGTCAGCTCAGCGCACGTTTCCCTCTTAATCATGGCCTCAGTTCTGAAAATCAAGGAAATTTTTGGGAGAATTTGCCTCTGCGCACGTTTCCCTCTTAATCATGGCCTCACTTCAGAAAATCGATGAAATTTTTGGGAGAATTTGCAGATGATATACAAGTAAATATACAGCAAATACTGTTTGGTAACAATTTTTCGCCTAAAGTCGTTTTTATTTTCCTTTTTGTGTGTTTTACGGTCAGTCTGTAAAAATGGCGTACTACGGGCGAAAGATCGTTCCCAGCAGCGATGTTGGAGTCCAAGGTGCATCCAGACATCCTCCCTATGCTGTCCCTGAACCATTTCTGTGGTGTTTCCATCCTTTTCTGCCATTTTCCTATGGACCAGGCACCCTCCCCTCATCAGAGCAGGGGGTGCCTGGTGTAATGCTCGAGTCCTCCCATTGACTTCAATGGGGCTCGGGTGCTCGGCCGAGCACTCGAGCCTCAGGGGGTGCTCGGTCAGAGCACCCGAACATCCGAGCATTGGGGTGCTCGCTCATCACTAGATTTTAACAATGTTTGTATATGGATCTGTACATGGTGAAGAGGACCCATTATGTCATATGAATATGTAGATAAAATTAAGAAAAGAGAAGGGGGATATAGAGGCCACTTTGACACATACCACCTAGTACATATGTTGGATAATGTCCACACACACATACGAATTCCCTATTCTGGTTACTGGAAGGGAAGGGGGGTTAGAGCAGAGACAGTTTAAATTGTAAAGCTACAAATAGTAGTTTTATTATTTCTAACACTGCCAAATTGAGCCACAAAATTAAAGGGGAACTTTCACCTCTGCATTATCATTGTTGTATCGCTTCCTCTGTGTCCCCTCTGTACATTGCGGTGTTTCTTTTTGCCTAAAAATATGTTTAAATGAAGCAAAAAGGTACTTGAATTTTGTACCTGATGACGTTAGCAGCCGCACAGCCGTGCACCGTACGGTGCAGAAGACACTCCCACAGCCTCAGCTCCTTTCACTTGCCCCAGCATCCTCCGATGACGGAGGCGTTCTGTTAGTAAGCTGGAGAGAGATCTCATTGGCTAGATATCGATCTCTGCCAATGAGATCTCTCTCCAGCTTACTAACAGAATGCCTCCGTCATCGGAGGATGCTGGGGCAAGTGAAAGGAGCTGAGGCTGTGGGAGTGTCTTCTGCACCATACGGTGCGAGGCTGTGCGGCTGCTAACGTCATCAGGTACAAAATATGTTTACTTCATTTTAAAGATAATTAAAGACTTCCCATGGGTTGTACAATCCATTTATTTATAATGTAAATAGTTTTTCAGAAATTAACTTTTATTTGTTGGTAACCGTTTGGCACTTTAAGCTAATTAGCTTCAGTACTGGGCTACCACACACTATGCTATGAATGAATCTAGGCAGAGCCCACACAATGGGGACATCTACTAACCATGCAAGCGGTAATTCTGGAATAGAACATAACTAATTAGCGTATTGTACAAGTAATTAGTATATCATGCCACACTGTGCCATCAAAACATAAAGATTAATTTCTCATAAACGAATTTATTTTACAGATAAATGGCTAGTACAACATAGAGGTATATTTTAATTATCTGTAAAACAAACTATAAAACTTATCTTAATATGACAAATCCACTATAACTAGGCTTTTCATTGTAAGTGATAGGACAGCTCCATCCAGTGTCCAGAACAGAATACTGCACTTTAACCAAAACAAATTGAGTAATAATAACTTTAGCAAGAAAATACTCCAGGCAGCGGGGAGGCAAAGTCCTACAACACATTATACATTTATTTCTGTGTTATTTATTTAAAATTGTTTACTGGACCTTTAGCAAAGAGGAAAATAAATAAGGATTTTATCAAATCTGGATATATTTCAAAAACCAATTTGTGAAGCAATGAGTTAAGCCTAGTTTAATTAAAAGGACATTGTCATTTGTTCCTGTGATGCAGACGGCTTGCTCCAGAATTGTTCTTCTTTCTGCATATGGCCCTTGGAGTCAAATCTTTGGTACCTTGGTGTTCCAAGCTATTGGACAGTAGAAGGGGTGGAGTCTGCATCCTTAGATTGTCACCCATCTCCTGATGGTACTAGCTATGTTGATCAGCTTAGGTCTTATTCAGAAAGCTGACGAGGAGCAGTTCTGGGGTAGATCAACTGCACCATAGGGGACAAATGAACATTCCCAATGAACAAAAATCAGGCCAGTCTCAACTTGACTAATGTGAGTGTGCATTACTCAATGATCAGAAAAAGATCGAACAACAATGGTGTTCATGGGAAGATAGTATGAATGCTTTCTAGAAAGAACATTGGTGCCCATCTTAAAGATCACATAGATGATGGACAAGCTTTTTGGGACAATGTTCTGTTGATAGAGGAGTCAAAAGGTAAAACTTTTTGGCCTCAATGAGTACTGTTTGGTGCAAAAGAAACAGAGTTTGAACAGAAGAACCTCAAACCATCCATCATGCATGTTTTGCTTCCTCAGGACCTGAATGTCAGGGTATCTGTCTGTGAGCTGAGAATGAATAGAAAGTGGGCCTTGAAACAAGACAATGATCCTAAATACACAAGCAGGGCTACAAAAATAATTGATGTGGAAGGAGAAATTCTGTGTTTGGGAATGGCCTAGTCAAAGTCTCAACCTGAACCCCATAAAAATGTGGAGGCAGGACCTGAAGCATCCAGTCCATGCAAAGAAGCCCTCCAATGTCATTGAGTTGAAGCAGGTCAAAGAGGAATGGGTGAAAATTCCTCAAAACAGAGGTGAGAGACTGACCAACAGTTACAGGAAATGCATGACGTTATTGCTGCAACCAAGTACTGGATCTAAAGTTCGACATACTTTATTTAATGTTTAATCGGTTGTGGATAAATAAAGGTTGACAAAGCATCACGTTTGTGTGTTTTGTCAAGATCCAGCACCCAAAGGGTTACCTGGAGCTTACCTGCATACCAAACAGGACACTCATCACTGGGTATACAGGTCGCTTCCTCTCCTTCCATGCCAGATTATTGTTGCCTTGAGCTTTTAATCCAGTGAATCTCTGTGCTGGTCTGTTCCTGTTTGACTTGGCTGTCCTCCTGACCTCTCTTCTACGTGAATTCCTTGATATTTGGCTTGAAACTTGCCCTCCAAGACTTCCTTTTCCCTTTTAGACAGACGCCCTGGCTCTGACTTTGGATTCCTTTTGTGATCCAATTATCTGCTTGATATCCGCTGCATCTTAGCTGTCTGGCTTTCCATCTGTTTGCTGGTTAACACACTGGGGAGAGATGCACTAAGCTGTGATAAAGAGGCAATGAAGAGAAGATGATTTCTCCAGTGAGATCACAAGAGGGAGAGATCTTAGTGAATGGGCTCAATAGAACAACATACGCACAGGAGAAATTATATGCCTGAGGATGTTCTCTCCTCTTCATCACACATTAGTGCATACCTCAACCCCCACCATATCCACCAGCTTCTCAGATTACTCAGCTGACACCTGTAGCCAGCAGCTCTCTCTCGCTTCCTTCTCCAGTCTGCTACAGCTGCACTGAGCTTGTTCATTAACCTCTGGAGTGCTTTCCCACTCTGTACTGTTGCAATCACTTGCTTATGCCAGCCACTAGATGGAGCCTGTTCCATACCCTCCAACACTTCTATTTTAGGGGATGTTGCTGTGGTGTAACAGGTGCGTGGGGCAATATCAAGAATTTTTAGGTTACTTCATGATCTATTGTGAGCTCTTGAAGTAATTTAGTAAAGGATTTAGAGCAGGGCTGTTCAAGTTCAGCCTCCAAGGGCAAACAATATTTCCGGATTTAAGGATTTCACTAAACACAGGTGAGTCAGTAAAAATGAATAAAGGAGGCAAATATAATTTTTGATACCTTTTATTGGCTAACTAAGCAGATTTAAATGCAAGCTTTCAAGACCTTAGGTCCCTTCCTCAGGCATGTTATACAGATAAATATGAAAACATCTCTCTTAAATACAAGTACACATCACATTGTTTAGCATGCCTCCTGTATTTATACGGCTAACACGGTACCAACTCTCAACTATTATAAAAATGAATAAGGCACTGATTTACGCACCTGGGCTGAATCAGGGAAAACACTTAACCCTTTGATTACCGAGAGGGGTGAGCAACGTATTGCAAAGCAATGCATTGTGTATGCCAGGGCTCAAAATTTCCACTCGCCACTAGCCAATGGCGAGTAGAAATTCAGCCCTGGTGGGTATGTTTTGGCTTGCAGTGGCGAGTAACTTTTCTGGTCTGGCTAGTAGCAAAGGACTTAAAGTTATAAGCCCTGGTGTACGCCATGACACTCAAAGGGTTAAATCCTGGTCTGTTGGTGGCCGGCCCTTGAGGACAGAACTTGGATACAAGACCAAAGTATTTTAGTTGCACAAACTCATTTATAAACACAGATATTCATTTTAAATAAACATTAATGAGAGTTTTATTGCTGTGGAGCAATGTGATACACTTATATACACATCACACAGTCTGATCTCCTAAACAGAGGGACACCAGGGTGATACACTTATATACACACCACACAGTCTGATCTCCTAAACACAGGGACACCAGGGTGATACACTTATATACACATCACACAGTCTGATCTCCTAAACACAGGGACATCAGGGTGATACACTTATATACACACACCACACAGTCTGATCTCCTAAACACAGGGACAGCAGGGTGATACACTTATATACACACCACACAGTCTGATCTCCTAAACACAGGGACAGCAGGGTGATACACTTATATACACACCACACAGTCTGATCTCCTAAACACAGGGACACCAGGGTGGAAAAGAGGGATCTGGGTTTCAAACAGGGACTCTACCTCTTTAAGAGGGAAACTTGGGAGGTATGCTGTTCTTAGGTTTCTTCTAAAAGTTTTGTTTGCTAATTAACCCCTGGAGTACCTTTCCACTCTGCATTGCTGCTTCTGCATTGTTGATACCAGCCTCTTCTTCAGTTTCTTCTAACAGTTTCTGTAACCCACTATAAGGGAAGGTGTTTTGAGATTGCTTGTGCGGACATTAGTTTTTCTGTAGGGTACTCCGTGACAAACCCTGACCTAAGGGCCAAGCCAGAGGCTCAACCTGGAGGGGATGCCCGAGGGTTATAGGCAGAATAGCTGACAATCTGAAGAGAGAGTGAAATTAGTTATTTGGTAAATAGTTTCTGCCTCCACCTTTCTAATGGCTCCTCTAGTTTCAGATATTAACCCTTTGAGTGGCAAAGAGGTATCCAACGTATTGCAACATTGAAAGGGTTAAGCCTGTCTACAGCCTTTCAGATCCCAATCCTCACACATTTGTATCTTCATCTCTTATTAGGACTTTCATTATAATCGGAGAACACTGTAGGTGTCAAATATGACAATCCTAAAGGTTGCACAGCCCGTTCCTCGGCAGAGTAAAACGGCCAAATGAGTAAATATGTTTGACATTACATCAATATATAAACTATTAAATAAAAAAGCCACCATAAACTAGAAGAGGACATCTGGTGTAGGAGCATGGTCACTGCTTTGACTACACCCTTCAACTCTGCATTGTGGGTGTGACTAACAATGCTGTATTGCTTCTCAGAATTGGCACCCTGGGTAGTTTCCTACTTTGCCTCATGGGAAATCCATCCCTATAGATCTTGCATTCACTGCAGCAGCAAGGCACCTCACTCTGCTATGGAACACCTCTTCACTTGTAACGCAAGAGGATAGTGCTTTAATCCCTTAACGACTGGCCAAGCTCCACATTTTTTTTTCTGCAATTTGGATTCAGGGGTCCCTGAGCGGCATGCAGCCAGACGGGCACAGTCACTGGTCTTTAATTGCGGAACCGCTGTGACGGTCCTGGCATGTCATGGGTCCTTAAGGGGTTAATTAACCCCTTAGCGACAGCCGCGTTCGTACGTGGCTGTCACCTTAACGCCCGAGGAACTTTTTTTTTTCAAAGAAGTCCGGAGTTTCCGAGCGGCGTGCAGTCGCACGGAGACCCGGACTTCCGTGACTTACCAGGTACGTCCTCTGTCACTAAGTGACAGTTTCTGCGGGATGTACCTGGTAAGTCATCAGTCGGAGCGCCCAGCTCTGTATCAGCCGCGGCGCGGGCAGCCTCTACTGCGAATGACTGCAGCACACGCAGCAGTGTCTACTGAGCATGTTGCGGCGTTACACACGATTTAGCGAATTATTATATAGGATACTTTCCTCAGGTCCCATTACTCATGTAAAGTGGCCCTCTTCCTGCTCTGATTTACTCTCTGATTTTCAACTTTTCATGGTCTCCAGGTACCAGAGGGGTGTGCAATGTATTGCTCTGTAATTCTTACCATACTTCTCTGGCACTCAGAGGGGTTAAGGCTTGATTTCTTGAATGGATAACTAATATCATGTTTTCCTATTGTGTATCTGCTGTCTGCACATGCTTTAGCATGTGCACAGCCCCAGTCCACGCTTTTCCTGGAATATCTAACCTCTAGGCTTCTATTGCTTTTCTGAAGTTCATCAAGCTAAAGAGGTTAACTTCTATAGAGCAACCCATCTGCACCACAAAAGACCCAAGCATTCCCATGCATTTAAAGGGATAGTAACACTTGGTATTTAGTAAAATGTATATTCTAAGGTTTATCCTCCTGAGTACAAAAATGGTACTCCCACTGCCAAGAGGTGTTTTATTTAAAAGTTATAGCAGCTGAAACATTAATTTTTCCAGGTGCAGAATCTAAATGGCCCGACATTTTTCAGCGGCGCTGTTGCTACACCATCTGTAGGATGATGTCGCAGCAGTGCCACTGTACAATTTCAGGCCATAGTGATGCTGGGCTTTTAACCCAATGAATGCTAGAGACCTCTCTAGCTTCCATGGGGCTAAAAGCCTCATGTAACAATTTGGACTACCCTCTGGCACTCAGAGGGTTAAATGAACGCGACTTTGAGGAGTTTCCTTTCCCAGACTTTAAGTCCTGTGTTTCACCACCAGTATTGGCTTCAGAATGTTTACACAGACTGCTCTATTCTTGAATTTAGTAGAGGAGAGACCTCAGCTGACTGCTTCAAGCTTTAAAAAGTGATTATACAGATGATGTCACTTTGGAAACTTTAAGTCAATGACAAATGCTTGTTTACATCACAAACTTCCTGCTGCAAATATTGTTTTTCTTCTTCTATATTGGTGGTATGGAAATCTGAGGTCACCAGCTGATGAAGACTAATATCTTCCATCAAAAGGGATGAAGGGAATTATAGTCTACATGAGCTGGTGAAACAAAAATTGCCAACCTATGTTCAAAATGCTCGGGAAAGAGGCTTTTTCCTAAAAGAGAGTTCCATGTTTTTATTTGCAGATTGAAATAGTTAGCCAGCTTTCCATAGCTGTTGTTCAATTAAATGCCACCTCAGCTCTTATCTGAACATACCTGATCTGCGGCTAGCCAAGACTTAAGGCAGGGGTAGTCAAATGTTGAATCCCAGCGGTTGAGAACTACAACTCCCATCATCCCCATCTAGCCAACACCACGTTCTCAAAACTGATGCTGTTGCCATCACACATTGCTCTGAACTCCACAGGCAATTCTGTCTACCATGAATGTGCTCTGTTTTGTGGACCAGCTGTAAGAATCAATATACTTTTTGTATTGTGTTCTAAGTGATATGAATATCAGGTATTAACCCTTTGAGTGCCAGAGTGGTACGCAACGCATTGCTCTGCAATGCGTTGCGTACCACTCTGGCACTCAAAGGGTTAACATATTATGCATTCACTCAGTGACAGCTAAGAAAGGGTTAAGCCTCCATACTTGTAAAATGTTGGTTCTATGAGAAGATAGAGAAGGGAGGGGGCCGGCAGAGCTGCGCTATTTCATCCTCCTACCCCTCACCTTGTTCTGCCATCTCACTACCTCTGTTCTTAGATTAGGCATAAGTAACAGTTTCTCAAGGTTGCATATGCAGCTGTTTGCCATACTAAAGGTCCTGTTGTTAAGGTGTGGTTCAGTAGCCGAGAAGTAGTGGGTGTGTCACAATAATTGGTTTAAGGGTGAACAGATGTGATTGGGTGAATAGATGCCAAAGGGTGTGATTATAATAATGTTGTTTTGCTTTTGGAATACAAATGTATTATGCTTGTAGTTTTTAGACCACAATGCATCATGTTATTACCCAAAATGCTTTATGTTTCAGGGTGTGGTACAAGTATAATAGGTACCACCTCTTCCTATAGCAGAACAGAACAGTATCTTGAGTGTGTTCTCCCTTATTCGAATAAAGTGAATTCCTGTTCTGTCCCTTCCTCAAATCTTGTCTCTTCCTTGACTGTGCGACAAGAGGTTAAAAGCATTTTGTTAACATAAGTACCTTATACAGAAGCAATTCTGGGGAATAACAACTGCACCAAAAGAGGACATGCAAATCCCTCCAGTTCCCATCCAGGCCCAGATCTGTCATAAAGCAGAGTAGGCATCTGCCTACAGGTGCACCCCACAGAGGGGCGCCTGCCATTGGAATCAATATTTTATTATTGGCGTGCTGCGTCACCTGCTGCATGGTAAGGTCTGCGCCTCACAGACCTGTAGCTGCTGAGCTCCCCCGGCTCTTTAGTAATACAGATTTTTTGCATTCAAAGGGTTAAAAGCCAACTTTAAGCAATTAAAATATGTATTTGTTCCCTGTGGTGCAGTTGGTTTGCTCCAGAATTGTTATAACTGGGAACTCTCAAAGATATATAGAGGTCTGTGCTGGAGGAGGCACCTTTGGGGTGGTATGTCTTGTTTCCCCAACTGGAACGGAGTTTGCGGGGATAGTGAAGATGCTGGGCCAGGTGCCCAGCTACAGGACTTGTGTATGTATAGGTAAAAGCGTGCTCATATTGTACATGTTGTTAATACAAATAAGGCCTTGGCCTCTTACAATCGACTGCCCCCCTTCCAGCTACCTACGACCATGGATATTGGTCTGAAGTCCTTTGCTGTATTGTAATTGTATGCCAGAAGTCAGCTTAATAACCAGGCTAATGTCAAACTACTCAACGGTAGTATATTTCAAAATCATACATAGCTGACTAATGTTAAAGGGACAGTAATACTTCATTTTAACTTTATTTTATTTTGTAGGCATTAAAAAAACATGAAGAATGATATAAGTCTTATCTCTGAAACCTTTATGGTTTAAGAGATATTCACAAACAAAGTATCCCACCCCTGTTCAACCAGATAAGAAGGGAGATGCCCAGGTAGACTGCAGAGAGGGACAATCTTCAATTAAGATAATGGAAAAAGCTGAAAAACTTTTCAAGGGGGGAAGGGCTTTCATTGTTTTCATACAAAGAAAATTGTCCCCTTCTGTTATCTGTACTGTCATACAACCTGATCCACATCTGAGAAGAGATGGCTTACACTAGGAAAAAGGGGCGGGGAGGGGAACTTTGCTTGTGAATATCTCATAAACCATAAAGGTTTGAGAGATAAGACTTATATCATTCTTCATGTTTTTTTAATGCCTACAAAATAAAATAAAGTTAAAACGAAGTGTTACTATCCCTTTAAAGAGATAGTAATGTGTTGATATTAAGGCAAGGTCAATTATTATTATATATACTTTTTTATAACAGTACAGAACTTTGTAGTCTTTGTTTTATTTTAAAGTGTCCCCCTCCTGCCCCTTTTCCATACGTCAGTCTGCCTCCCCTCACATCTGAAATCTGGTCACTTGATTGGGTAGATCGCAATGAGGGACAATCTTGTGTCTATCACTAGAAGGAGAACCCTGCCCCCCGTGACGAAGAAGGGCAGGTTTTTCCTTATGCTGACACAAGATTGTCCTTCTTTGTGACCTGTCTGGATTGGCTTACTGCTCTAAAGAGATGATTTGTGACGTATGGGTAGGGTGTGGGAGGGGGACACTTTAGGATAAAATAAAACAAAGAAAAAAAAAAAGTATATTGAATAATCGACCTTGCTTTAATATCAGCAGATTACTATCCCTTTAACGTTGCCCTTTCAGTCTTATGTGAGGTTTACATTAGACAGCCATGGTGACATTTACAATACACATCTGTGGAGATCAGGGCCAGATTTACACCCCAGGCTCCCCTAGGCAAGGCACGCTAGGTGCCTTTAGCTCCCCCCCATGGTCACACCCCTGTTCCTCACATGGCCCCACCCCCAGACCATCCACTGTTTCCTGACACAATAAATACCTATAGCCTATTATAAAATTAGTGCAGTAACACTGAAAATGCTATGGCTACGCCCACAATTCAGAATGTGGGAGTGGCCAGCACCACTGAGAAAACACTCAAAATTTGGAGTGCTAGGCAATTGCCTATTGGGGAAATCTGGTCCTGGTAAAGAGCTTTGATCTGTGCTGAAGTCTGAAATTGGGAGAAATTCATCAATACGTTGCAAACAGCATAACATGTTGAGCTTTACACCAATATGCTAAAGTAACGTGTTATCTGGGGATGGCATAGAAAGCCATAGTAAAGTCTATAACTCACCAACCTCAGGAGGGGAAATGTATTATTGACAACTGTTGGTTAATAGTCACATTAAGATATATATGCCCTCAGGAATATGAACATAACTCATGTCAAATATCACTATGACAAAAGAGACAGTGACTGAAATATTATACATGTGGCATAGGCACGGACATGTATGAGGGGTAATCACAGGGATAAGATGGTAAATACATGATGGGGCATACCGCGAGATGGATTCAGGTCAGATTCACCTCTGTATTTCCTAACAAAATCCTTATTGAAGGTCAGTGCATTTCCCACAGATCTTCTTGTCCAACTTCCTATAAGAGATGAAGTGCCAGTGGCAGCCTCCATTACCAGCTGTGTATCTGGAGCTCACAGCACCAGCCACTGAGAGAAGTCAGTGGGAACATAGGGCAATAGGTTTTTAATGATATAACTGCCAGAGGTGGGAGCAGAGTAAATTAACTAGGTAAAGACTTAATGTGGACACCCACACACACATTACATACATTTGTATTATATCACATCAGTTGCCCTTTGACAAAACATTGTTTTTCTGCTACACCTGCATTCCAGTTGCAACACACCTTTAGTCATATCAGTTCATTTCCTGCAGCTTTTACCCTGCAAGTTACTTCTTGTAGCTGCCAAGTAATTTCACAATCTGTGTCCTTACTCTGAAATCTTCAATGACAATTAACCCTTTGAGTGCTAGAGGGGTACGCTTGGCTTGTGGAGAAATGTGTTGCATACCCCTCTGGCACTCAAAGGGCTAATAAGAACTTGAGCAAACCAACTACATCTGGGGGAAATAAAAATCCCCATACATTTGAAAGGGGATTTCTGTATTTGCACTGGAGACTGCCATAGCATTCAAGGGGTTAAACTCATCATGTATATCAATGGGAACTTGGGGAATGATAATTTGAAACCCTTATGGTGTAGTTGGTGTGCTCCTGAATAGCTATAGTTCTTCATTTAGCAAAAGTTTTTATTTAACCCCTTAAGGACTGGGAAAATCTGAGGTCGTTTTCCCTTAAGGACCGAAGCAATTCTGACCTTTTTGACTATGTCTTGGTTCAACAGTGTTTTCCCTCTAAGTTTTTATTCCACCCCCATAAATTATATACTGCTTTTTTAAGCACAAATAGGGCTTTCATTTGATACCCTACTTATATGGATAACCCACCATTTCCTTTATGAAAGTAAAAAAAAAAAAAAAATTTTTGTTTTTTCTCTTGGGATCAATTGGACACAAAAGGGTTAAATTTTTATGGAGACTGCATGAAATGTATGACCGGTCAGTCATACCTACAAAATGCGCAGTTTCAAGTGGCCACTGTCCCCCCTGGGTGAAAATCCCCATGTCCCTTTTTCCTACCCTATTTTGACACTTTTTTTTATCCCTGTGGCTTCACAACAATCACACTTCCAATACTGTTTAAGGATGTGTTTTTTTTTTTTTTTTTTTTTTTTTTAAATTAAATTTTTTTGTGTTGTGTTTTTTTTAAAAATAAAAAACAACAAAAAAAAAACAAACAAAAAACACAAGTATATCATTGCAGGTCAAAAATTGACCTGCATTTAGCCAGCCTCCTGCACCAGCAGTGAAGGAGTTGATACCCCCAGCTGCTGTATTTGATAGCAAGGGAGACAGACGTAGAGGAGACACTCAGTCAGCATGCTTTGCATGCTGTGTCTGTTTCTCAGAATGCCGGTACATGTGATCGCTGCTACAGCGATCACATGAACCGGCACAAGCAAAAAGGGATGAGACTGAACACCCCAGTCTCGGAGAGCTCAGTCTCAGCCTGGAATTAATGATAGCAGCGTGCACGGAGGCATGCTGCTATCATTTAAGCCATGACTGTCCTGGACCGTCATGGGTCCTTAACCCCTTAAGGACCCTTGACGTACCAGGACCGTCACGGTCCTTGAACTACTCAAGGACCGATGGCGGTCATTGTACGTCACGCACTTTTTACTTACAGCGCTCTACCGGGAGCGCTGTAAGTAAAAATAGGGCCTGAAATAGACCGCTCCAAGATCGGAGCGATCTCTTTCAAGCCCCATAATGACGCGCCGATATACGTGACAGGTCACGCGTACCGGCGCGTCCAAGTGCGCCTATGCGGTCATTATGGGACAGAAATGTCCCATGACCGCCGGTCCTTAAGGGGTTAAGGGGATAGCAACCCATGACGGTCCAGGACCGTCATGGGTCCTTAAGGGGTTAAATCTATACTTTAAGAGATATTTTGCTTAATTTATTTCTCAGTTTATGCAAATTAGTGAGTATTTCCTGGTAGGAAGTGGCAGCTGGGAGGTAGAGTACAATGTTAGTATCTGACATACCAGGCTGTGCCAGCTAGTACTGCTTAAACTGACAAAATACATCAATCTAAATATCTCCTACACCAGGGCTGTCCAAGTTCAGTCCTCAGGGCCACCAACAGGCCAGGATATAAGGGTTTCCCTGATTAATCACAGGTGAGTTACTCAAGTGAATGATCCACTGATGAACTCACCTGTGCTTACTCAGGGAAATCCTTACATCCTGTATTGTTGGTAGCCCTTGAGGACTGAACTTGGACAGCATACCTCCCAACATTTCAAATGGACAAAGAGGGACACTTTTGTTTTAGTATTTGAGCCATGGAGAGTGTTATTTCAGTACTGTCAGAGTTGTGGTTCAAGAGTAATTGAATGATAAAATATCCTCCTCCCACCCCTTTTACCTAGCGTAAGCCACCTTCCCTCAGATGTGGAATCTGGTCCTGGGACCGGACAGATCGCAGCAAGGGACAATCTTCTTACTGTGAGTATAAGGAAAACCCTACCCCCCCTTGACAGGTTTTTCCCTTATCCTAACTGAAGATTGTTCCTCTCTGTGATCCATCCAGACAGTCTTGCTGCTCTGCGGTGAGCAGTGTTACATCAGTAAAAGGGGCGGGAGGGGGATACTTTATCATTCACTTACTCTTGAACTACAACTCTGGCAGTAATGAAATAACACTTTCCATGGCCTAAGTACTATAAAGATTAATTGGAGCTGCTTTTATTGTGAAACATTACTATCCCACTAACCAATCGTGTATGTGACCACAGACCATTTTTTTTTCCGCAATTCAGTTTCAGGCCTCCCCGAACAGCGTGCAGCCGCACAGGGAGACCTGAATTCCATGGCGGTCCTGGCAAGTCACACGTCCTTTTGGCTCGCCAACCCATGACGTGCCAGGACAGTCAAGGGTCCTTACGGCGTTGAAGTAGATGGGGCATAGTCTAACAACAGAAAATTGCTCCACTTTTCATTGTTTATATTGCCTTTTGTGATTTTTTTTTTTCTTGTACAACTATTACTGCAATGATGTTGCCTGTAAGAACACATATAAAAAGGGATGTGGTAATATCACAGACATAAAAGTTTCTATCTTGTGGCATTTTCTGGCAGATTGGGGAAGTGCTTCCCTTTGCCCTCTTCTATTTCTTTAATCAGTGACCAAGTACAGAGTACCATGCTCTAATAGAGAAGTGGGCAGCAGACAGCCTTGGGGTCATGTACGGCCTTCCCATGCAGTGTTTTGCAAACTGCTCTTGATAAAGTAACAAGAGTTATGAAATGCACTGAGTGGTTTTTATAGCAATATGCATATTTGATCAACATTTTGTATCACATATAGTGTTTACTGTGGTTTTAGAATAAATTTGTATTTGTCTAGGAGACCTTCACCAGATCAATGTTTTGTTACTCTAACCAAAGAAGACCTCTTTTCCTGCTTAAATCTCCCCCTGTAGGTATTTTGGTGTTTTGTGAGGGGTCTGAAATCTAATAACCCTATAAACTGGAGAATCCGGACTTGTTGAAGGACGGGCAGTGATACCTGGGAACAGTGGCGTAACTAGCAGCCACCGGGCCCTGGTGCAGAAATTGCCGCCGGGCCCGGCCCCCCCCCCCTCAATCTTCACGTTGCCCCACGTGAATCACTTACCTCCATCTCCCGCGCGGTTCTCAGTTATGCAGAGCGCTGGGAGATGATGTCATCTCCCAGCGCTCTGCATTACTAGAGCGCCGGGAGATCACCTGAGCTGCTGCGGGCAGGGCTGTGGGTGAGGGGCGATGGGTTCGCAGGGGGCGGCCGGGCCCCTTGGAGTGACGGGCCCGGTCGCAGGTGCGACCCCTATTGTTACGCCACTGCCTGGGAAGTAACCGATCAGGGGTTTATAACAGGAGATCTTTTAATACTCAGAGGCGGTATTGCGAGCCTCTGATGCATGAGAGTACAATTCCCATAAAGCACTTGGTGAACGTAAGTCAACAGTCAACATACAACACTTAGAGGACATTCTTTGCTGTTGTTTGTTTTACTTTAAACAATTATTAGTCTGCATTGTAAAAATGAATTACCTGAACGGTCTGATAACATTAACCATGAGTGTCAGAGTAGTGTCAAGTGCATTGCTTTGAAATGAGTTAAATACCTCTGGTGCTCAAAGGGTTAAAATTATTTATAGAGGCTTCAAAAAGGTGTAACCTTGGCAAATTGCCCTCTAACAGATTAAATCTATTACCGAGAATTATTTTTTCTTTTCAGCAGGTAGAAAATGCACTATGGAAAAATGTATCGATAGATTTCAATAACAGAGATCATCTTATATAATAATTGACTAAGGATGTTTGTCAGACGCCATCATGCGCAGTAGAGACCGCTGCAGTCATGCGCAGTAGAGACTGCCTGCGCCGCGGTCCCAGGAAGGTGTACAGAGAGGACTCTGGTCTGAATTCAGAGTGCCCCGCTCTGTATAAGCTGTGGCGCAGGCAGTCTCTACTGCGCATGACTGCAATGCGGCCAGTGACAAGACAGGATCCGGCCGGTTGCTGGGTGGCACTGTAGCCCATGTAAACGGGCTTTTCAACTAGTTCAGGAATAATTTAACTCCTGGTAATAACCACACACCCTGAAAAAAGCCTTGATTTTCCCAGTAGGAAAAAGAGCAACTGTCTAGAGCCTCAAGTTTTGAAGGCAGGAGCCTGAGCTGTGCAAGCCACACCCACATTCTGAGACGTGAGTGTGAATAGTGCAATATCAGTGCCCCTGGATTATGATTTCCAGTTTATTTAGCATAGTACTCCTTCATCGGTTGTTATTATGCATTTTTCATAGCCTAACAGTTTTTAAAGGGATAGTAATGTTTCACAAAAACAGCAGTTCCAATTAATCTTCATAGTGTTTGGGCCATGAGGAGTGTTATTTTAATACTGTCAGAGCTGTAGTTCAGTATTTATTGAATGATAAAGTATCCCCCTCCCTCTCATTTTACCTAGTGTAAGCTGCCTCCCCTCAGATGTTGAATCTGGTCCTGGGACCAGACAGATCACAGCAAGGGACAATCTTCTTACTGTGAGCATGAGAAAAGCCCTGCCCCCCCCTTGACTGGTTTATCAGGTTTTTCCTTAAACTAATTGAAGATTGTCCCTCTCTGCGATCCATCCGGACAGTCTTGCTGCTCTGAGGTGAGCAGTGTTACACTAGGTAAATGGCGGGGAGGAGGATACTTTATTATTCAATTACTCTTGAGCTACAACTCGGACAGTATTGAAATAACACTCTCCATGGCCTAAGTACTATAAAGAACTGCTTTTATTGTGAAATATTACTGTCCCTTTAAGGGGTCATCTGGCAATAATGAGGCCCACAGGGGTGAAATGTATGTGTGTGGATGTGCTAATTGCCTGACATTTCGGAGCTGGAGTGCCTGTGGGCAGGACCAGTCTGGTATGGAGATTTACTCTCTGCAGTGGCTCTTGGGGGCGAATAACACCACTTCAATCACCACTGAGAGGCAAGTGAGTGCTTGTCACAATCTGTGTTTGTAGGATCATCGGGCAAGCCTACCAACAGGTCAGGTTTTTACAGTCTCCCTAATTAAGCACAGGTGGTTTAACCCTTTGAGATCCAGCACACTGATTTTCAATGTGTTGGGCACCCCTGTGGGTTAACCACAAACACCAAGCCACTGAACCTATCTATGACATACCTCACAAGTTTTCATCTTTAGGAGGGACAGACCCTCTTTGAGACCCAAATCCCTCTGCCCCCTTTCCCACCCTGGTGTCCCTGTGTTTAGGAGATCAGACTGTGCGGTGTATATATAAGTGTATCACCCTGGTGTCCCTGTGTTTAGGAGATCAGACTGTGCGGTGTGTATATAAGTGTATCACCCTGGTGTCCCTGTGTTTAGGGGATCAGACTGTGCGGTGTGTATATAAGTGTATCACCCTGGTGTCCCTGTGTTTAGGGGATCAGACTGTGTGGTGTGTATATAGGTGTATCACATTGCTCCACAGCAATAAAACTCTCACTAATGTGTGTATAAACTTCAGTGTATGTGTGTTAATAAATTAGTATGTGTAACTAATAAAAATACTTTTGTTTTGCTGTAAAATTCAGTTACACCAGGGTTCAGTCCTCAAATGCCACCAACACTCACCTGTGCTTAATCAGGGAGGTTTGCAATTGGGTTTCTCATAACAAAATTCAAAGGATACCATATTGTGGTCACTGCTGCCCAAATGTTCCCTTACTTGTATACTTGTCAGAATTGTTTGAGAGCAGTAGATCAAGCAGGGCCTCTTTTCTAGTTGCCTTCTCTATCATTAATCATACTTAAAAAATAATTTCCCTTTGTTGTGCCAGAAGTCATATTTCTCCAGTCAGTTTCAAGATAGTTGAAATATCCCATTATAATTACATTTCCTGACCTAAAAGCCTTTTCCATTTGCAGTAAAAGTTGGGCTTCCTCTGACTCCCCAGTATTAGGTGGCTTGTAGCAAATCTCCTTTAACATCTTTTATTATGTGTGCCCCCAGTGTGTATTTCAACCCACAGGGCCTCTACATTTTCATTGGACCTTTCATTTCTAACTTCCCATATACTAGGTCTTAAGGCATGCTTTACATATAGCAGACCGCCCTCCACTTTTATTAACCCTATCCCTCCTAAGTCATTTGTATCATCTAACCAGGAATGTCTGGGACTGTCCCTTATTTGAAGCCTATGTCCCGCGTCCCGGGTCATCTCCCACCGGGACAATGAAGTGTCCCGGAATGAAGCCAAGCCACCCACACAGGAGCACAAACAGTCACTCACTGACTCTCCCTCAGCCCTATTCTGCCAACCGGGACTATGTACGCATGCGCGCTGCTTCTAGGCCGGGGACAGGAGGTGCGGGGAGGGGAGCAAACATGGCGGTGTCCAGCAGATAAACGGTACCGTTAGAGAGTACAGTGGGGAGAACTAGGGTGACCACGGGTCCCGGAACGTCCGGGACTGTCCCTTATTTCAGGGACATGTCCCGCGTCCCGGGTCCCCTTCAACCGGGACAATGAAGTGTCCCGGAATGAAGCCAAGCCGCCCTGAATGTCAGCCTGCAAGCGGTGTGTCACATCATGGACGCCGCTTGCAGGCTGACATCCAGGGCGGCAATGCAACTTACCTGATCTGGAGGCAAGCGCTCTAGTAATACAGAGCGCTGGGAGATGACATCATCTCCCAGCGCTCTGCATTACTGAGCACAGCGCGCGGGAGCTTCAGCTCTGTGCCGGAGGAGGCACAGAGCACTTTGCACGCCGCTAGACCACCAGGGACTCAAGGTAAGGCAATAGGGTGACCACGTCCCGGAATGGCAGAAGGGAAATGTGGTCACCCTAGGGAGAACTGACTCACTTGGACTCTTCCACCAAAAAGGCTTTAGCAGTGGCCAGAGGAGGAGGAAGAGTCGCGCGCAACTGTTACTGAGCTCGTGAGAATAGGAGAGGCGGGGGCAGGAGCCCCGGATATAGCGCTGCTCCAGTGAGGTAACATGCTGATTTGGCTGGTCAGTATTCTTTGAATGTAATATGTGTATGTGTTATTTAGGGTAACCACATGTCCCGGAATGGCAGAACGGAAATGTGGTCACCCTAATCAGATCATACACTGCAATCATTTCTAGTTCCCCCATCTAGTTCATACATTGCAATCATTTATAGTTCCCCCATCTTACCAAATAACATTTGAATGAAAAATATACTTGCAGTGGCAGCTCCCTTGATTTACTCAAAAGGAAAATAATTAAAGACTCCTTTAAGGGAGACTTAACACCATGTAAGAATAACTCCTGACTTACCTTTCTATAATTAGAAAACCCCAATGGCCCCAATGAAACGTACCATTGTGCCTTTATTGAAGCAGTCCTGCATGTCTTGTCCATGGAGGTGGACATGCTAGTCACTTTTAACCCTTTGAGTGCCAGAGGCGTATGTAACATATTGCGTACCCCTCCGGCACTCAAGGGGTTAATGGCCACAGGGGTGCTGAACACTTTGCAAAGTAATGCATTATACATGTCTTTGGGTATTCGTGAGTTATATTACCATGTGCAGTGAGTGACTTTTGTGTCCAGTTCGGAACTGTCATGTCTGCCTCCACGTATGTGACATCCAGCAGAGAGAAAGAATGAGTGAGTGAGTCAGTGTGTGTGTGTGTGTGTGTGTGTAGGGGGTATTATTAGGGTGTGTTACTTCTCTTAACCTCATGTGCTAATAATGTTGGTCCATAAATTAACATGATTTGGGGTCCAGCATGTGAGGGGTGGATGGCAATGTAGCAACCCATGTCAATTTCATCAGAACAACCAAAATAAATATTAGTAACAGTTAACCCTTTAAGTGCCAGAGAGGTTTCCAACCTCTCTAGCACTTAAAGGGTTAAACAACAACCTATATTGATTACTTTTGCCAATACAAAAAGACAGAAAACAGCGCAATAACCTCTAAGAGCGATCTTTTTTTTATAGTACACCTAGCTCATTCTGGAGTAATGCTCCACCCTTATACATGGGTACTCACAAGATGTAAAGGCTTGACCAGCCTTGTTCTACACGTACCTTTTATCTTCACGTAGATTGTCCAAGGGAAGAATGCAGCTACTACCTGGGCTACTTATTAAGCCTCCATTTATTTGGCAGTAAAAAAATTGAAAAACATAGATTATAATAAAAACACATTGAATTCTATGTTACAACACCCTACGTGTTTCATCACCAATGGGACTTAATCAGGGATATATTTCAAATGATCTAAAACAAGAAATATTTATACCTTTATTGTATTTTAAAATTCTCTGTCCTCTTCCACTTTGTGTTTGCCACAAAAAGCCCTCACACTTGATGGGTCTTCTGCATTCCACTTAAAGGCTACTTGCTGTCCATGGAAAACACGTTGCATAATTCCATGGAGACCGGCAAAACACATACCTCTCCATGGGGCACTATGTCTTCCCCACCCTAACACGACTTTTCCTCATTACTCTCTATCATGTCCATACTTATACACATGGATCTCTAAACTTTTCTCCCAGTATGAACAGAGCAGGGAATACATCTCACCAGGTTACCCCCAATAGATGTCCAAACTAACACAATTTGGTCTGTACGTTATTCTCGGAGGTCTCCAGCAGCTTCCCTCAAGAATCCATTTGATGAGAAGGTGATATTAATGTCCATGTCAAAATCGGGGAGAGGGCTATACCAACATGATTAACTGTTAATCCAGGATGTACTTCACTCAATTCATCAAGTTGGTATAGCCCTCTCTCCGTGTATGAGGTAACACAGGTGAAGCACATGGGCATGATCAAGATCATTGAGGAAATACTGTGTCGTGGTGGGGAATACATAGCGTCTCCATGAAGAGGTTTGTAATTTGCTCGTCTCCATG
This sequence comes from Rhinophrynus dorsalis, assembly GCA_037306005.1. Lineage (NCBI taxonomy): Eukaryota > Metazoa > Chordata > Amphibia > Anura > Rhinophrynidae > Rhinophrynus > Rhinophrynus dorsalis. The sequence goes on along the minus strand of CM074726.1, from coordinate 138,955,090 downwards.
GAGTTACTCTCTTGAATGGGGCTGTTTGTGGCAAACAGAATGCGGGAAAGCGGAAGATAACATAATTTTAAACTAAACTATAAAAGGTATAAATATTTTTTGTTTTGGATCATTTGAAATATATATCTCTTATGAAGCCACACAGGTGTTGAAATGCATAGGGTGTTGCAACATAGAATTCGATGTGGTTTTATTATAAGTACTTGTATTTTTACTGCCAAATAAGTAGCCCAGGAAGTAGATGTGTTCTCTTGGACAATAAAAGGTTTGTGTTGATCGAGGAGATATCAAGGTGATGCTATCATTTGAGAAGCCTTCAAACTCAGAGGCTGGTGAAGCCTCCATCTTGTGAGTGTCTCAGATCTGAAAGCCAGTCTGGACGGAGCACAACAAGGGACAATATAGTATTAAGATAAGGAAAACCCTGCTTCCGTCCTTTAGATCTGAGAGAACTCTGCATGACATAATGGAAAGGAGAAGGATGGAAAACGTAGGATTTACAAGCACAATCCAAAGATAAAAACATTGAAAAGAATACCATGCAGGGCCGGATTTACAATAAGGCAGAGTAGGGATATGCCTACAGGTGCACCCCACAGAGGGGCACCTGTCATTGGGATCGCTTTTTTAATTATTATTTTTTTTTAATTTATTTACTTATTTTTTTAATTAGCTGCCTCGCTGGCTGCGCAGTGGCAGAACAATAATCTCTCCACCCGGCGCCTGCTCCATGTTGCCCTCATATTGCTGCCCCCCCACCATTGTCTGTTTCCTACCTCCCTGGCAGGACAGGTCTGTGCCTCCTTTGGCACAGTCCTGTTGCTGCTGAGCTCCCTCGTCGGCTCTTTAGGAATGTAGAGCGCTGGAAGAAGACATCTCCCAGCACTCTGCATTCCTGAATAGGAGACCGCGCGGGAGCTCCAGCAGCTACAGAACTGTGCCAAAGGAGGCACAGATGACAGATGTCCTGCCACGGAGGTAGGAAACGGACAACAGGGGGAGGTAGGAAATGGACAATGGGGGGGAAGCAATGTGAGGGCAACATGGAGATGGTGGGGGCAATGTGGAGATGATGGGGGGCAATGTGAGGACAATATGGAGATGGTAGGGGCAATGTGCAGCTGATGGGGGCGCAATTTGAGGGCAATATGGAGCTGATGGGGGCAATGTGGAGATTAGGAGCATTGCGGAGGTGTCCAGTGGAGATGGCCGGGGGGGCGCTTCAGATTTCTGTGCCTACAGGCTCCTGAGATGTAAATCCAGCCCTGATAGCATGCATTGTATAAAACTAAATTGAACAATCCATATACATTTATATTTTGACATTACTATCTCTATAACAGTTACAATGATGATGGAAACTAGCTGTCTTTTCCGTCTAACTTTACACTGCATATGGCTAGCATTATATACAATTTAATCTGCTATGAATATGGTCAGTGAATGCAAAAATACATGTATGTAGTCATTTTACAAATGTTCATAAATATATCTGTACAGAGTGAAGCAACATTATGTCATGAATATATGAGTAGCTGGAAGTATGAATAGTGAAGTCATTTTATGTTTTACACAAATGTAAATATATAAACTAAGAATAGTGAAAGTAATGCATAGAGCATGGGGGTTATGCACTAAGGTGGTGATAAAGTGGAGAGGACTTTTCCAGTCCCTATTTCTATTCTATGGAGCCAATGCATTAAGATTACTCCAGCTTTGGAGATCTTAGTGCATAGCCTCTATGGAATAATATAGTGACTGGAGAAGTTATCTCCATGTTATCAACTCTTTATCTTGCCTTAGTGTATAACCCCCATGTTTGACATAGTACACAATCACACCTGCTGGATATATATCCATTCAACATATACCATGGTCATTTCTACTTACTAGAGGGCAAAAAGGTCTGAGCAAGACAGCTTAGTGTTACAGATGGCTAGTGGAAAAACAGTTACTTTAAAGAGACATAGTTTAGTTGTATTAGTTTTAACAGATATCCAAACTCATTGTTGCACACCCCTTTGGCAGGCAAAGGGTTAAACAATATCCCCACCTGACATCAGGTATCCCAACAAGATATTTATTCTTAAAATCAGAGCTTATTATGCCCACCGTGACATAAAGTCATCTTATGTTCACAACTTTTTTTTTTTCTATAGCAAGTATGTTACATGGTGAAATCACATCAGTAATGCTGAATTTTTACTGCTATTTTGCAGGAAGATTTTTTTCCCCAGCATCTTTTCCATTCAATATAAAACAGTGTAGAAAAACCAGAATACAGCGCTAATACAAAACAAGAATGCACCGTTGGTGGGATGGAGCAAAGGAGGTGGTTTGGGGAGAAAAATTGAAGGAAACCACAACTCCAAAAACCACCAAATAGTGAAGGCGTGAGCCTAGGAGTGGGTAAAACTTCACTAAATCACCAAACTCACAAAGTATAAAATGCTGAATATTTGAATTGTGGAGAAATGGAAGGAAATTTCCCTAAACAATTCAGTCCAAGTATATTGGGGCCCCCTTTCTCATGCAGCTTGTCCTCTAAGAAAGTACATCCTAGACAATAATTTGCTAAAACGTGTGTAATGACAAAGTCATGCGCAGTAGAGACTGCCCGCGCCACGGCTGATACAGAGCAGGGCGCTCTGAAGGAGCATCCAGCGCTGTATCAGCCGCGGCACGGGCAGTCTCTACTGCGCATGACTGCTCCGCAACCGTCTGGCATTGGCACTGTAGACCGTGTAACGGCCTCTTCAACTAGCACATAGATAATCTGCCAATGTATCATACATGCAAAAGAGAAGGGAGTGGGGAGGACAGCGCAAAAAAATTCCTCTAAGTGTAGTACTGTTAGATAGATACAAGAAGAGCCAATAGGATATATAATAATATATACAATCTATTTATTCATGAAAAGTAATCACAATGAAGAGATGAAAATGATAAGGTATAGTGAACAAAAAAATAATTAACAGAGAAGATTGTCTGTAACCTTCCTAGGAAGGTAATATGCATAGAATATAGCAGAGAATAACTACTAATACGCTTCAACAATATAGTTGTATAGTAGTATATGCGTAAGTGCAAGAGGTAAAGGGGCACATAGAGAGCAATCAGTCTTAGTTGGATACATACCTCCCAAGTGTCCCTCTTTAGGAGAGACAGTCCCTCTTTTAGACCCAAATCCCACTGTCCCTCTTTCCCACCCTGATGTCCCTCTTTTTTACGAGATCAGATTACTTGGTGTGTATACAAGTGTATCACATTGCTCCACAGTGATAAAACTCACATTATTGTTTCTTTAAAGTCAGTATATGTGTTTATAAATTAGTGTGCTTAAATAAAATACTTTGGTCTTGTTATAAGTCATTTATTAGGTAACACAAGGAGGTGTCAATAGGTCATGAAACAGCCTGAAAATTCTCAGTAATGCCCCGCCCACCGGTCACACCCCAGACACACCCCCTAAAACACAATTGTCCCTCTTTGGCAATTTGAAATGTTGGGAAGCATGTGGATATCCTCTATAATTAAGCAGATAACAAATGGTGAAGATATGCGCTTACTAGATGTAAGATACCAGAGCTCCAGAGGGCAGCTGGGACTCAGAAAGGAACAGAGAGACTGAACATCAATACCCAGATGAGCGCACTTATTCTGGGCCTCTAGTAAGCAGAAACCCACACTGTATTTGGATTATGCATTAATTGTATCTTACATCTAGTAAGTGCATACCTTTTTATCATTTTCACCTCTTTATTGTGATTACTTTTCATGAATAAATAGATTGTATATATTATTATATATCCTATTAGCTTTTCTTCTATCTATTTAAGCATCTCTAATGGTACTACACTTAGAGGAAGTTATTTTGGGCTGTCCTGCCCACTCCCTTCTCTTTTGAATATAGAACATTAGCTGAAACTAAACAGAAAAGGCATCCCCTGCTTTGATAGTGTGATTCCACTGAATCCATCTCCCTAAGACATGCTCTGAGATAGTGGCTCAGGTGGACAGCCCTGTGCAATACAATAAGAGATGACCAATTAATTTTTTTCCTTAGAGGGGACAGACTGCAGACCACCAAGGTACAGCTTGTACCGCAGCAAGCTAGACAATGACAAAGTAACATAGTAACATAAATAGGTTGAAAAAAGACGCAAGTCCATCAAGTTCAACCTTTGCCTCATAACCTAGAGACATAAGAATTGTATAGCTTTCCTGCTGCTAAATAAGTTAGCCTTTATCAGACCTTCATGATTTGCCTAATAATACAGGGTTATATTGTGTATGTTCCCTTTTGAAAGAAATTTATCTAATCGTCTCTTAAATGTATCCATTGCATCTGCCATAACCACCTCCTTGGGCAAGAAATTCCATAATTTAACAGACCTTACTGAAAAGAAACCTTCCTCTGCTGAAGTCTAAACCTCCTTTCCTCTAATCTCAAGGGGTGGCCCCTGGTGATTTGATCAGGCCTTGAAATGAATAACCTACTAGAGAGATCCTTCTATTGCCCTCTCATAAAATTGTACATTGTGATAAGGTCTCCTCTTAACCATCTTCTCTCTAGAGTAAATAATCCAAGTCTATCTAGTCGTTTCTCATATGCCAAGTCCTCCATACACGTTAATCCATCTTCAAAACGGTGAGGTCTTACCAATGATTTGTACACTGGCAAAATGATGCTATCCACTCTTGCTTCAATACACCTGTTTTTATCTTTTTTATACAAGACACGACTTTTCTTGCTTTTGCTACTGCTATTTGACATTGGTCACTGTTTCCAAATTTGTAATTTACAAGGATTCCCAGGTATTTCTCTAGCAACGAGTCTGCTAAAATTATTCCACTAAGTTCATAAGTAGCATTGGGATTGTTTCTTCCCAAATTCATGACTTTACACTTTCCCACAATAAACTTAACTTCATATTCCATTTGTTTTCCCAATCTGTCATTTTATATAAATCCGTGTAGAGAAAAAGTATTCTATTATGAATATTACCCTGCATAATTTAGTATCATCTGCATACATTGATATTTTGCTTTCTTTGTCTATTTCCAGGTCATTTATAAACATGTTAAAAAGCAGTGGCCCCAGTACTGAACCCCGAGGTACTCCAGTATCCACTTTAACTGTATTGGAGAATTTTCCATTTACAACCACACACTGTTCCCTATCCTTCAACCAGTTTTGTATCCATTTGCAAAGGTCATCTCCTAGTCCCAATTTTCTTATTTTATACCCCAGCCTTTTGTGTGATGTCAGCTGGGTAATCTTTGTACCTATATTAAATGCCAGAGGGTTAGAATTTTTAAGTTACACATACATATTTAGAAATGTTATAAATATATCTCTCATATAAAGACCATTTATATGTAGGTGATAGTTCCCCTTTAAATCAAACAATAGTTTGGGAATACTTATTTGTCCTCTATGCAGTTGGTTTGATGAAATATTGCACCTCTTTAGCTTAGTGCAGTGGTTCTCAACCAGGGTGCCGCTTTGGTGTCCCTCTGACATCAGAACACTTTTGAAAAAATGGGAAGGCCGAGTTTACAATGTATATCTGTGGAAATTGTTAAACACATTATGCTAATTTAGTAATTCTTATTGTGTGACTTAAGAATATACACTTATGTATTATTTCCCTTTGTTAGGTCTTTGAGAAAGATCACTGAAATACTAGGGATGCCCTGAGCTTGACTTAGTGAATAAGGCCCAAACTCCATTATAAAATTCAGAAAACATCCAGTAGGGAAGAAGCGTTATCCTCCATGAAACTAGGTGCCTATTTTAATTGATATGCCTTGTAATAAGTCAGGGAAACTAGGCCCATCTGACCCTTATGACCAAAATGTCAAAATGTCTACAGCATCTTCTCTCCATGTGAACTAAGACTCAGATTAAATATTTGTGCTTATTTTTTAATCTCTGAAACCTTTGCATCTCAGAGGGATAAGAAATGCATTGAGGAGAAAAGTGCTGCACGCCCTCTCTTGCACTCAGTCGACTAATTTGTTCTTATCTGTCTTAATAGTACACTGTAGACATAATGTCATTGTTCAAACAATAAATGTTACAGTACAATCTTCATAAATGACAAAGCTATCATAAGGAAAATAGAATATTTAATTGCAAATGTTAAATACATTAAACATTAACATCCTATATAAGAATTCGCTAGGATGTTTGTCAGAAGCTGTCATGCCCAGCACAGACTGTCCAAACGCACAGAATGCTGGGAGGTGTAGGAATGCTGGGAGTTCTGTGCTGGGAGCATTCTGAGCTTTTGGACAGTCTCTACAGTGCATGACTGCGTTGGCAGCAGGACACAGAGCAGGAACGGCCTCTTAACCCTTTGAATGCCAGAGGGGTACTCAACACATTGCAAAGCAATGGACCTTGGCCCGTGTACACGGGCTTTTACACTAATTACAATATATTGAAATCGGGCACTGTAAATCATTTAGAAATCATAATTAAAGGGGTCTCTGAGATATTGGCTTTTAAAGTTAATCCGGTGACGTCAGTTCTGTACAGGTTGCGGGTCAGCTCTGTCCTGCAGCCTGACAATCTTCGTTTGTTCCCCTCCCCAGTAGCCACTCTTTCTCACCTCCTACTCTGACGGAGGATTCCTCCATGTGAGCTGGAGAGGTGTCATTGGCAAGAGAGCGCTCCAGCTTACATGGAGGAATCCTCCTTCACCGGAGGAGGTTGGAACTAGACGCTACTTGGGGAGGTGAACAGAAGAAGACTGACAGGCTGTGGTACAGAGTTGACCCACAGCTTGTCCTGTCCCGTATTCTTCAGAGCCAATATCTTGAAGAATACCACATTATATTAAAGAGAAAAAAAAAAGGATTACAGATTCAGTCCAAAAGGAGCATTCAAATGAAAGAAATATTAGTATTTATGAGAGTTCCCCTTTTAAGACATAGAGCTCAAAGGTGGAAAACACCAGATTGATTCCCATGCCTGCTCCTAATACCTTCTGGTTATAATTATCATGCAGGAGTTAATCAATAGTCAGTGAACAATTCAATAATGGTTAATTGGAGACAACAACCAGCTATCAGGCTACAGTTCTGTCAACCGTGTTGCAATCTCATCTTTCTCCTGCATTCCACCTCTAATCCCACTGCTCCAGCCTAAACTACCATGTGGTTCGGACATTCAGTAGAGGTCTTGTGAAGGGTCTGCGGGCAGCCCTAGGCCTCCATGCCGATCTGCCCTACTACATCCTTAATGTGTTCCTGTATAAACCCAGTAATCAGGCAATATGCTGATTTACAGTTATAACTGTACTTATTTTGCATGAATTTAGAAGTAAAGAAAGATCCTGCGTACATGTCACTTGAGGTTGCTTATCAGTTCAAGATGACTCAACTCAGAAGCATGGGAGATAAGGATGACTACATTTGTAGGTGTGTTCATACAAGACAATAACTGCCCATGTGAAATGTTACATAGATCCGGAATTGTACCTTTCACAATGGGTAAAAGCTGCCAGAAAAAAAAAGTCTTACAAAGGGAATTTTATTCAAAATGGTTCGTTTAGGTCCAGTAATCTTTTATTTTGAATTTGCATATTCTAAAAGTGTATAACATGTAAAGTCAAATTATTATTTTTTTTTTGTTTATGTTCCTTAAATTGGATATGGATCTGTTTTCCGGAGAGCCAATTTACCAGGGACAATGAAAGAAGTGGGGAGATTTACTAAGCGGTGATAAAGAGGTGATGAACTGGAGATTACATCTCCAGTGACACCACTTCTCCAGTTCCTATGTTATTCTATGGAGCCTATTCACTAAGATCTCCAAAGTTGAAGAAATCTTAGTGCATACTGTAAAATCTTGGGTATAATACGCACATTTTTACCCCATTTCACCTTATGTGAAGTGTGTGGGGGGGTGCGTATTATACACAAGTAAAAAATTAAACTAAAATATTAAGTCCAGCAACCCCCATCTGGAGACAGCAGGCGGCATCCCTGCGCTAACCACCCGCTTCCTCTGTGCGGCAACAGTGCATAAAAAACCATTAAATGCCCACTTTGATAACCAGGATTCCCCCTCTGTACTTATAGGCAGTCGTCAAACAGGGACAGCGGGCGACATTCTTGCACTAGCCGCCCGCTTCTTCCTCTCCCCGAACTCCTCTGAGCAGCCCTGTCAGGACCTACCATACATTCAATGCGCACACGCATGTGCACTGAATGTATGGTAGGTCCTGACAGGGCTGCTCAGAGGAGTTGTTTTTTTATGCACTATTGCTGCACAGAGGAAGCGGAGGTGAGCGCAGGGATTCCGTCCACTGCCTCCAGATGGGGTTTTTGCAGGCAAGTAGGGTGTGAGTATTGTACATAAGAACTGCAATTTTACCCAAAATCTCAGGTATAATTTGCACCTGCATATTATACACAGGTGCGTATTATACCTGAGATTTTACGGTAGGCTCCATAGAATAACATAAGAATTGGACAAGTAACGAACTGGGGAAGTAAACTGGAGAAGTCATCTCCACTTTTCACCCCTTTATCACCGCTTAGTGAATCTCACCCATGGCATACTGATAAATGTAGAAAAGATACCATGAAAAAAAAAAAAAAAAAAAAAAAAAAAAAAAAAAGTAGCATGCACAGCACTAAGTGTTGCAAGGACAGAGTTACATTGTATCATTGTTCTTCTCTGTACTTGTAAAATATATAATTTTAAAATAAAGGGCTGCTCTCACTTTAAAGGGATAGTAATACTTCGTTTTAACTTTATTTTATTTTGTAGGCATTAAAAAAACATGAAGAATGATATAAGTCTTATCTCTCAAACCTTTATGGTTTATGAGATATTCACAAGCAAAGTTCCCCTCCCCACCCCTTTTACCTAGTGTAAGCCATCTCTTCTCAGATGTGAGTCTGGTTGTATGACAGGACAGATAACAGAAGGGGACAATTTTCTTTGTATGAAAACAATGAAAGCCCTCCCCCCCCTTGACAAGTTTTTCAGCTTTTTCCCTTATCTTAATTGAAGATTGTCCCTCTCTGCAGTCTACCTGGGCATCTCCCTTCTGATCTGGTTGAACGGGGGGGGGGGAATCCTTTGTTTGTGAATATCTCTTAAACCATAAAGGTTTCAGAGATAAGACTTATATCATTCTTTATGTTTTTTTAATGCCTACAAAATAAAATAAAGTTAAAATGAAGTATTACTATCCCTTTAAGCATACTAGAAGGGTATGCAGCACATTGAAAAGCAATGCATTGCATACACCTCTGACACTCAAATGGTAAAACTCTAAGGAAAAGATGAGTACTTTTGACTTTTGGGACAAACCAATGATATCATAGAACATAAATAAGATATTTCCACTGATTTAAATGGATTTTTAAACAACTTCAATACAAAACAGTTCTCCAATGTATCGCAGATCAATGAGTCAGACGTCTCTCTGCAGCATTCAAATCATTTAACCCTCTCCGTGCCAGAAAGGTATCTAATGCATCACTTTTAAATGCATTGGGAATTTGTACTATACACCTATACATATATATTCATGTTATAACTAGTTGAACAGCCCGTGTACATGGGCCACAGTGCCAGGCAGCAACGACTGTGGTGCAGTCATGCCCAGTACAGACTGGCTGCACCACGGCTGATAACGGAGCGGGGCGCTCCAAATTCAGACCGTAGTCCTCTGTGGTCTGAATTCAGAGAGCCCCGCTCCCTTATCAGCCGTGGAGCGGGCAGTCTGTACAGCGCATGACAGCTTCTGACAAACATACATTAGCGAATTGTTATATAGGAAGGATTCTTGTTTTCCCATAGTCAAAAAGAAGGTACCGCTCTGGAGCACATTTACCAATCACACAAATATGGTAAAAGTCACAAAATCCGGTTTTAACCCTTTAAGTGCCAGAGGGGTATGCAACGCTTAATAGGCTCGTGACCTAACAGAAATATTAATTAGCAATTTTCTCAGTTTCAAACAATAATGAAGATGATGCACATTTTCCAAGAGAGCTGCAAATATTTGACTTAACCCCTTTGAGCAATATTTGCAAACCCCTTATCATATAAATATTTGCAAACATAAAATTAGTAATTTCCACCAACAAATGTTGTGCTCGCCATGTAATGTAGAATATTTTGCCCACATTTTTATTAACCATTTACAAACTAATACACAGATTACTGATTCATTAATGTTAATATGAAAGTTGAAAAAGAACAAATTATTAGGGATTATGCCACACTGATAAATTGCATCAAAATGCATGGCACTCAATGGGTTAGCAGTCCATGTCTATAAAATGTCCCTGATTGTGCTCAGGTGAGTCCATTAAAATGACTGAGCCTCTAATTAACTCACCTGTAGTCAAGCAGGGAAATCCTAAAGAAACGGTCTGTTAGGCACCACTGAGTCTAGGATTGGGAGCCACTGTTTCTTGGATGTGGGAGGTCCTCCACTCAAGGGGTCTGGGTGTACTTCCCATTTGTAGTTAACCCTCTGAATCCAGCAGGTTCAAGAGCTTATCTGATTCCAGGTCTCTGCATGCTGGTAACAGTAACACTCAGTCTTTCAACTTTAAATTGTGTAGCTTTCTGATAAAAATTGTTAATCCCTTGGAAGCTAGATAAAATGTTATATTATATACACACACACTTTTTTATTTTTTTAACACTGGTTCCATTAGTTCCCTTGCCTGCTTGGTGGTCGGCTCACCAGATAACCCTCAGAAACAGGGAGATCACTGTCAGATACATAATAGTGTAAACATTAAAAATAAACTAGGTTAAGATAAAAAAAAAAAAATCTGACTAAACAAAAATAATAAATGAAGTCAACATAAATGGTTACCATCTCTTTAACATTTCATGCTCACCCTCATTAGCAGTTGCAACATTAGTACCAGAAACCCAGCTCACACCGATCAAGTTCAGGAACACTGAAATCCAACAGCGGGGAATGGTCCTCATTTCTGCCACCAGCCTTCAGCCACCTATAGAGAAATTCACACTAGGATCCACAGGGAAGTTTTCACATTCCAAATGCCCCACCAAGCAGTGATTACTGACAGGCATTCAGCAAGTTTGTGTCCAACAACACAGAAGGTAATGCTCCTTTTCCCAGAACCCCCCCCCGGCTTCCCTCTCAAGTATCCTCCCACCTGCAAAAAAAATAAACAGGTTTTTCTCCTCCCACACCAGTGGAATAATACGTCCTTCTACATACTTCTGGTCTGCAAAGTTAATGATAAGTATTTATTTAAATGAAGGAAGTGGGAGGAAATCAGCCATCAGCTTACAAACACAGACAGCAGCATCTCATTTATATGAGGAGAAACCCAAATTGCCAGTTTTCTTATGTTAAAGGGATAGTAGTAATGTTTTATGTTGTATTTACATATTCTGCAACTTGCAGAATATATAAAGTCATCTATGCATTTTATTATATTTTTTTCATATTTACCTTTTTTTGCACTTTGTCTCTGAGAGTAAGCTGCCTGGATCTCTGCTACCTTTTTAACTAAGTATCTTTTCTACATTGTATCAATAAACCTGCATGCACAGTCATTGACAGAAAGCTATCTGCAAACAGATCCAAGGAGCTTACTGATAGGAACATAAAATTGTAAAACGATAAGTGTTGATGTTAAAAATCATTATAAGACGTATAGGCAACATGACTACATATTGCGCGCTTGAAGAATACGTAAGGTCCAAATAAAGGAGCTACTATCCCTTCATAAGGGAATTACAGTATACTCTAGTAATAAGTGGCTATTAACCCCTTGGATGCTTGCTATGTCCTCAGCACAATGCTTAGCACTGCATTGGAGACATTTGTAGCATTCAAGGTCTTAATATTTTTTTTACAGACTGTGGTAGGGTGACCACACTTCCATTTTCCCATTCCAGGACACTGAAATCATCGGAACTGTTAGCGACATATAAGCATAAGCTATGTAAAACTTTAAATGTTCTTGAAGACTTACTGACAGTAGTGTTAGTCTCACTGACAGACAGCCTCACAATCAGGAGCGCCAGCAGGGCTCAGTCTCACTTGCCTGGAGAGAACAGGAGGAGACGCGTTCGATGCCTTCATGTCTGCATTCCAGGACTCTTTATTGTCCTGGTAGGGGATGATTCAGGACACGGGACACAGGACAGAATTAAAGGACAGTCCCGGGCATTCTGACACATGTGGCCACCCTACACTGTGGTGACTGTACGATTCTGCCAGAGGAGTTCCCCTGCCTTGTGCCTCAGACAGAGATCAAATGTAAAAACAAATGTAGAAATAATTGACGGACACCTCTCTAGGCAAATTCTACAGTTAAACAAATTAAAACACACTTATTCCTAGGTTAGAGTTCTCTTTAACCCTCTGGGTGTCAGAGGGGTATGCAATGCATTACATATAGTTAATATGAATGTGTATTTACTGGAACTATAGTCCCTTTTGCCCAGCAGTGAGCAACATGTGGTGCTCCAGCTGCTGCCAGACTGCAACTCTCATCACCCCCCTCCACACATTGGCAGCAGCTGGAGGGCCTCCCATTGCCTACCTCTGCATTAGCCCCTTTAATCTTTTGAATGCTAGACAGATCTCCAGTGTATTATCCTATATAATAATGCGCTAAATGTATGTTTGTCAGAAGCCATCATGTGCAGTAGAGACTGCTGCGCGTGCTGCAGTCATGTACAGTACAGACTGCCCTCACCACGGCTGATAACGGAGTGTAGTCCTCTCTGCGCACCGAAGAGGACTACGGTCTGAATTCAAAGAGCCCCACTATGTATCAGCTGCGGCGCAGGCAGTCTCTACTGTGCATGACTGTGCAGCCATTGCTGGGTGGCACTGTGGCCCGTATACACGGGCTCTTCAACTAGTTTTTGAATAAGTGGCTAAAAATTAAATTTAACCCCTTGGATGCAGAAGTGGAAATACAGGGGCTGCAGCTGCACTAAGGCCCGGCATCCAAGGGGGAATCCATCTTCCCCTGAGGCCAAAGGGTCTAATAAGAGTCTGTGAAAATATTTTTGTGTTAGAGGGCCCAAAAATGCTTGTACCAGAGCCATCCAGTTACACCATGACTGGGTGCCAGAGATGCCTCCTGTGAATTCCACTGGTCCCTATACAATCCTGCAGAATGACATTTTAATGTGCACTGCCATTTATTGGAAACCTGGTCACCTTAGAGATATCTCTAGAGTTAAAGGATTAATGGGGACGTTTCCTATAGGAATAATTTAATAGAAGAATACAATTACAGAAAATGCCCTTCAAACAGAAGTCAAGCTCACTTTCAGTTCACAATCTGAAAAATATAAGGTGGTCTTAAAGGGATAGTAATACTTCGTTTTAACTTTATTTTATTTTGTAGGCATTAAAAAAAACATGAAGAATGATATAAGTCTTATCTCTCAAACCTTTATGGTTTATGAGATATTCACAAGCAAAGTTCCCCTCCCCACCCCTTTTACCTAGTGTAAGCCATCTCTTCTCAGATGTGAGTCTGGTTGTATGACAGGACAGATAACAGAAGGGGACAATTTTCTTTGTATGAAAACAATGAAAGCCCTTCCCCCCATGACAAGTTTTTCAGCTTTTTCCATTATCTTAATTGAAGATTGTCCCTCTCTGCAGTCTACCTGGGCATCTCCCTTCTGATCTGGTTGAACAGGGGGGGGATACTTTGTTTGTGAATATCTCTTAAACCATAAAGGTTTGAGAGATAAGACTTATATCATTCTTCATGTTTTTTGAATGCCTACAAAATAAAATAAAGTTAAAATGAAGTATTACTATCCCTTTAAGTTAGGGATCTAAGGTTTTCTTATTGAGAGTGCTGATGCCTATTATTTAATACTAGTTGAAGAGCCCGTGTACACGGGCCACAGTGCCACCCAGCAACGGCCGCGGTGCAGTCATGCACAGTAGAGACTGTCCGAGTCGCGCTGATAACAGAGCGGCCCACTTCGTTATCAGCCACGGCGCGGGCAGTCTGTACTGCTTCTTACAAACATACATTTAGCGAATTATTATATAGGATAAGGAGGTATGAACTAAAGTCAGACTTTAATGGAAGTAATTGCAGATACTATGCAAAAGATCTTCTGTTAATCATGTGACTGCCGGGGGGGTAGGGTAAATAACTAGTTTCCCACAAATATGACACCCAAAGGTCAAAACAAATTAAAAGTCACTTATGCCTAGAGCAGTGGTGGGCAACGCAAGAGCCTCTGGCATCTGTCAGACTACAACTCACATGATACCTTTTGAGTGATGGGCATATCTGAAAAGTCTCCATATCCGACCTGGATACTCTGTTTATTTATACATAACTAGCAGGTGTGGTAAAACTTGTTTTCAGACCTCATAGTGGGGTATTAGGATCCCACCTGATGCCCCCTGCTTCCATTCTACCAGGAGTACCGGGGTAGGAGTGGGCAGGATCGGGAAACCCCCTCATGTAAATGGGGGATAGCTGTGAGATCAGTAGCTGGGGGGCATCAGGAGGGGTTCTGATACCCCACCACGAGGTCTGAATTATTTTATGCGGTTGGCTGAGGAGATGGGGAGTCTTCACCTCCAGTCTCCTCATAAGCCAGTGGGAACATTTTTTATATTTTTATTGGCAGCGGTGGTTGGTTGAGGGGTCAGGGGCTATGCCTCCTCAACCAACAACCAATTAGCGTATTCCAGTCATGTTACCTGACAGCGAACCACATTCACGGATTAGCAGGTCTCCAGGGACACTGGCTGCTCCTCAGGGTTCAGTGAATACCAGCCACTCTCCACCCTGTTCTTCCTACCTTCTGCCCATTTTAAGGACAACCCCACCTACCATTTTCCAAATCCTGCCCACCCAAGTCAAACCTTGCTCATTTTATGATGTGACTAGTGTTGGACACTCCTGCCCGTTGACTACTGGGGCTTGAGACTAGAAGGCTCCCAGGCAGGATGATGGGAGTTGTAGTCTGGCAGTGGCATCACATTACCGACCGCTGTCCTCTAGTTATAGGGCACCATTTTTAAAAGACAACTCGAGTAATTCTGGAACAAACATCATCTACACATCATGGAGGACAAACAGAATATCCCCAAATTCTGATTGATTTAACCCTTTGAGTGCCAGAGGGGCTCTGCAATGCATTGCGTATGCCTCTGGCACTCAAAGGGTTAAATAGGGTCTTTAAACCTCTGAATGCTTAAGAGGTCTCCAGTACATTACAAAGCAAAGCATTGTAGACCTCTCTAGCAACCAACGGGTGGAAAGCTCCATGTAAATCAACAAGAATTTAGGGAAATGTTTATTTGTCCTCCTATGCTGCAGATGGTATGTCCCAGAATTGCATATTTAATGCTCATGCAGTTTAACCCCTTAGTGACAGCCGCGTTCGTACGCGGCTGTCACGTTAACGCCCGCCTAACATTTTTTTTTTTGTCAAAGAAGTCCTGAGTCTCCAAGCGGCGTGCAGCCGCACGGAGACGCGGACTTCCGTGACTTACCAGGTACGTCCTCTGTCACTGACAGTTTTTGCGGGACGTACCTGGTAAGTCATATGTCGTTAAGGGGTTAAATAAAACAAATAAAAAAACAGGATCAATTCTGGGGTAAACCAACTGCAGCATAGGGGCCTAATTTCCATTTATCTGTATGTTGCTTTTAATCTCCATAATGCTACAGAGTTCTCCTGTTTACATACCTCCCAAGTGTCCCTCTTTAGGAGGGACAGTCCCTCTTTTAGACACAAATCCTTCTGTCCCTCTTTCCCTTTTTAGGAGATCAGACTATGTGGCGTGTATATAAGTGTATCACATTGCTCCACATCAATAAAACTCACATTAATGGTTGTTTAAACATCCATATGTGTTTATAAATTAGTCCATGTAAGTAAAATACTTTGATAAAGAGGTGTCAATATGTCATGAAAATACCTAAAATTATTGGTAATGCCCCATCCACCTGGCATGCCCCTGACAACACAGCCTAAAACACAAGTGTCCCTCTTTGGCTATTTGAAATGTTGGGAGGTGTGTGTTTAGCCTTCAAGGGATTAACCCTTTGGGTGTCAGATGGGGGTGTGCAACACATGGCAAAGCACTGCATTGCCCAGCCCTCTGGCACTCAAAGGGTTAAAGCATTTAAAACAATCAATGGGGAAAATTAATTTGCCCCCTGTTGTGCAGATAATGGATTATTGCAGAATGACTTTACTATTCTGCGTGCATAAGGCCCTGTGGATAATCTCCCACCCATTGGTTCTAGTCCTTAGCCTGTGCCTGTGGTCAGAGCCGCCAGCACATTAACTTGAGCGAATACCTGTCTTGGAGTTACTCACACACCCCTGATCACTTGTGTTATAGATAAACAGGTTTCCCAGAAGAGTAGATGGGGAAATATCGTGCATTTCACTACATACATAACTCAGCCCCAGTCCTCGGGGCAGTGGCGTTCTCAGAAAAATGTTAAAGGGGGAGGCATAAGCATAATATGACCCCCAGGCTAGCCCGTCTGTTTATATGGAGGGGGTAAGTGTAGTGTGCCCCGCCTCCCTTGGACACCCATGCTGCTAGGCACATCAGCTGGTCAGATTTTCAGGATATCCCTAAGTAAGCATAGACAGCTCAATCACAATTACACAAATTAACAACCTGTAATTAAGCAGGAAATCTTGAAAAGCGGATGTGTTACAGTTTCATTGCACATCTTTCAATGAAGAAATGATATGCTTTAGTTCTTCAATATCTTGTGTATCAGGCTACATGATTATCTATTCAGCGTGTCCTTGTTGATGTGCTGTAGTAATGTGCAGTGATGCATAATACCTCATGTTAAAGGGACAGTAGTGGCTCAGATGAAAATAAATATCATGTACTAGAAGCTAGCATTCTCAATACTGCCTTTCTTGGGGCATTCATTGTAATTCATTTGCACTCCCTGTGGATATATGGACAGCTGTGCATGAACACTTAAAGTTGCCCTGTCAATGTAACCCTATAGGAACCAGAAAGGTGTACAATGGGTTTGGGTTTTTCCTAAGGTTTTAATTTCAAATGCACTAATGTGGGGGATATACACCATATCAATGTATGTTGATGCATTTAATTTTTTTTGTACAAATGTGAAAAAAGGTGTTTGGCCTCAGAACCCCCTTTATTTTTTGAGCACTCTCATCCTTGAATTGCTCAGGCGGGAGAAATGGGGAATGATATATTTTCCCTCCAAATATTTATGTAAAGGGATAGTAATAGTTAATATGCAAAAAAAAAAGTTGTAGGGTTTATCCCCCTGCTGAAAGGTGTTTTATGTAAAAGTTATTACAGCTCGAACTTGATTATTTTTTTTTTTTTGGTGCAATATCTCAATGGCCTGAAATTGTACAGTGGCGCTGTTGCTACACCATCCTGTGGACAGCTCTGGCCAGTTGGCCATAAATCTCCATAGGATGGTGTAGCAACAGGGCCACTGTACAATTTCAGGCCACTGAGCTGTAATAACTTTTGAATAAAACACCTTTCAACAGTGGGAGCAGGCCCGGACTGGGACAAAAAAAATAGGCCCGGGCATTTAAGGCTGAGCAGCCCATTTTTATTTTTTGAGCAGCCCATGGGGGGGGGGGGCGTTTGTTCGTTATTTTTTTAAATACCCAGACCAGCCCCTGACCCAGAGCCGGTGCAAGATTTTTGGTATATACAGGCGAAAGTGCATTTTGATGAGGCCACCCCCCTCCGACCCAGACACAATCCCCTGCCCACATAATCACCTCCACACTCTGCCCACCTCCACACTGCCCACCCCATCCTCCTCCCCACCTCCACATTGCCCACACTGTCCACCTCCACAATGCCCCTTCCACAATGCCCCCTTCATCTCCACGTTGCCCCTTCCACAATTCCCCTTCATCAATGCCCCATAAAGCCCCTTCATCTCCACATTGCCCCTTAATCCCCTACCTTGAGTCCCTGGTAGTCTAGCGGTGTGCTATAGAAGAGATCTGTGCCTCCTTCGGCACAGAGCTGAAGCTCCCACGTGCGGTTCTCAGTAATACAGAGTGCTGGGAGATGATGTCATCTCCCAGCACTCTGTATTGCTACAGAGCCTGGGTCGCCGGACTGGCCCACTGGGCAAATGCCCGGTATGCCCAATGGCCAGTCCGGGCCTGAGTGGGAGTACCGTTGTTTTACTCAGGGGGATAAACCCTACTGCACATATATATATAAAATATATCTTTTTTTTTTTTTTTTTACATATTAACCCTTTGAGTGCCAGAAGGGTATGGAACAAATTGCTTTGGAATGCGTTCTGTACCCCTCTGGTACTCAAAGGGTTAAGTAGCACTATCCTTTTAACCCTTTAAGCGCCAGAGAGGTATCCAAAGCATTGAGTTCCAATGCGTTGGGTACCTCCCAGGTACTCAAATGGTTAAAGACATTTGGGTAACAAATGTTTTTTTAACAAGTTTAACACCTTCATTGTCAGGTCATCTAGGATACATTGATTGCCAATTGGCATACCTCCCAACATTTCATATGTCCAAAAAGGGACACCTGTTATAGCTGTTCTTGTGTGTGTGTGTGTGTGTGTGGGGGGGGGGGGTAATGCTACTTTATAGTGGGGCATCCCTGAGAATTTTTAGGTTGATCCATGGTATTGGCAGGTCTTTATGTAAAGAGATAAATGATTTAGAACAAGCTTACAGTTTAGAGGAAGGAAGGCTGTACACAGGAGTAAGTACTATTGGGTGTAAGTTTCTCCTGCCACATGAACTTTCAGTCAGTAGGTGGGAGAGAGAATTGCTGTTGAGTGCAGTGATCCACGGAAGGGGTGGTTCTTGGCTCATAATGGTTATGGAGGTAGTTGATAGGCTCCCAGAAGAGGTGAGTTTTCAGGGAGAGTCTGAAGGCTGGGGGAGAGTTTGATGGGGAGAGGGAGGAAATTCCAGAGCTGGAAATGGGAGGATGTGATAAGAGCTGTGGAGAGGAGAAGATCGTGTGCAGAGTGAAGATGGTGAGTGGGAGTGTGTTTGGAAATGAGAGATGAAATATAGGGGGGTGCGATGTTAGTGAGGGCTCTGTAAGTTAGCACTAGAATTTTGAATGTATTTCTGTATGCTAATGGGAGCCAGTGTAGTGATTGGCAGAGGGGATTGGTGTTCGAGAAGCGATGAGTGAGGTAGATAATCACTTTTAACCCCTTTAACCCCTTAGTGACGGCCGCGTGCAGACGCGGCCGTCACTTAACGCCCGTCTAACATTTTTTTTTTTGTCTAAAAGAATCCGGAGTCCCCGAACGGCGTGCAGCCGCGCGGGGAGCCGGAGTTCCGGGACGTACATGTACGTCCTCTGTCACTAAGTGACAGCCACACAGGACGTACATGTACGTCCTGTGTCGCGAAAGGGTTAATGATAGAGTTCCAGCGCATTGTGAAACAATGTATTGGAGGCCTCACTAACAATCAAGGAGTTAAATCCCACATTTAACCGCTTAAGGACCAGAGAGATATGCAATGCATTGCTTTGTAATATGTTGCTCACCCCGCTTTTCCTTAAGGGGTTAAATCATTGGGAATTACAGCGCAAATATTTTGTTTCAGACTAGCTCCTTGTATTTGTATAGTGCAGGCCTGGAGATTTCCAACTATGGATATTCAGTACGATGCCAAAAAGACAGTGCTGGTTTTATTAGGTTTGATTAACACTGCATAAAGACATATTAAGTCAGAAAAAAGCAGCATCACTGTACTTAATATTTGGTCACATCCCGTGTAAATGGTATAATCTCTCTAAAACCACAACTCCGTGTTAATTAGGGTTAATTAGGCCACAACTTCGGTCTAGAAACACAGTCACATTTTATCAACATTATAATGTTGATTATTATAATCATTATTATTATAATAATCATTATTATAATAATACTTCGTTTTATCTTTATTTTATTTTGTAGGCATTAAAAAAACATGAACAACATAAGTCTTATCTCTCAAACCTTTATGGTTTAAGAGATATTCACAAGCAAAATTTCCCCTCCCACCCCTTTTACCTAGTGTAAGCCATTTCTTCTCAGATGTGGAATGCAGTCCATAGACCAGACAGATAACAGCAGGGGACAATCTTCTTTCTATGAGAACAATGAAAGCCCTGCCCCCTTGACAAGCTTTTCAGGTTTTTCCCTTATCTTAATTGAAGATTGTCCCTCTCTGCAGTCTACCTGGGCACGTCCCTTCTGATCTGGCTGAACAGTGTTACATCAGTAAAAGGGGCGGGAGGGGGATACTTTATCATTCAATTACTCTTGAACTATAACTCTGACAGTATTGAAGTAACACTCTCCAAAGTCCAAATACTATGATGATTAATTAGAGCTGCTTTTATTATGAAACATTACTATCCCTTTAAAATCCTTTTCTCTTAGTCCATGTGGCACACAGGAACCATGGAGTTTAATGTTCCCTCCTTAGGAGGGTAGGGCACTTGTAGAAAGAACTCTTGGAGGTGAAGACTCCCAGCCAGCACCACTTCAGCCCACCCAGACTAGCTCAATTTAAGGTATAGAAAAGTCAAGATAAAGACAAAAAAGAAGAGGTACAAGACAGGAAATCTTCTCAAAAGAGAACCCAAGATGACCCCCCCTGGTCTGGGCTCAAACCAGTGGCTTTTCTCCAGGAGGTAAGTTCTGTGTTCCACATGGAATAATAGAAAAGGATTTATTGGTAAGTATAACTAAATCTCCTTTTAAATTTTGTAACATGTGGAACACAGGAACCATGGGGCTATACCAAAGTATCCACCAAGATTGTAGGGAGGGAAAAAGGAAAAACCCTCAAAGCACAGGCCAGATTCAATGGGAATGAACTGGTTCAACATGAACTGTAGGTGTCAGCAGACACCAAAACTACAAACCAAAGAACAGAAACCAACATGGTATTGGTCCAACAGGAATCAGAAAGAATACCTACACAGGCACAACAACCTATAGGACCTTCCATGCAAAGCTGGCTTCAGCTGAAGCGAACACATTAACACTGCAGTGTTTGATCACGTCACCGCATTACACAGCTGCTCAGAAGAGGCCTAATACTTGTAGGCCCATGAAGCATCCACAGAACTGGTAGAAGGCGTAGTAACCTGAAAGTTATTGGCTTCTTCTGCAGATTATACGCCTGGTGAATGGTCCTCTTGATCCAAGCTACTGTCACCTTAGATGTGGGCCCTCAGAAATTACAAAAAGCAAAATCAGATTTCCTAAAGGGCTTTGTACGATGAACATAGTACTTCAAGCACCTGACCACATGCAAGAGATGAAGCTCCTGTTTATTAGATTAAACTGGATAAAGAGGGAAGGAAGAACAATTTCCTGGTTGATGTGAAACTTTGGGGAGAAACCTTATTGGAGTCTCCTAAACCACCGTGTCAGGATGAAATACCAAGAAGAAGGAAGGCTTACAAGACAAACCATGCAGTTTGAACACCAGCCGAATCAAGAAGACTGCCAAGATAAAGGTCGTTTGAAGCTGTTGATGGAAGCAACTCCTGTCTGTTTGTCCAACTGGATCAGACCAGGGAGGGACTGACAAATGTCTAAGAGCTAAGTGAATCGCTTGCAGCTCAAGAACATTGATGGAGAGAATGCTCCCCAACTCTGTCCAAAGACGTTGCACAATCAGGTGACCCACAGTCATTACCCCAGCCTGTCAGACTGAAGTCTGATTTAACTATGACCCAAGTTGGATTGACCAGGGTCCACCATAAGTTTAGGTGGGGCGAAGGAGCAAACTATGAAGACACTCTTTGGTCCTGGCTGACAGAGATACGACATGGGCGAGATGACATTGTTGTCTGGTTCATTTCTGGAGAATGTCCAGTTGCAACTCCCGAGTGTGCAATTGAGCAAATGGGACTTTCTCCAGGGCCAAGAATAGATAGCGCAGCACCTGCATGTATTCCTGCACCATCTGAGACCTATGGAAACCTTTAAAGACACAGGGAAGGATGACAAATGAACCTTGTGATGCAGTAGAAATAATTTCCACTGGACAATGTTAAATCTCATACAAAGAGTTATGGACCTGGGATGGAACTAGAGACGATTTCTTAATATTGAGCACCCAAATGAGCTGTTACAGAATGGATACACAGGACCTAATCTGAATGTGCAAAGCTGCTCTGAAGGAAGGTCGTCCAGGTAAGGAGTCAAACAAATCTCCTGAGAGTGGATGTAGTCACCAGAGCAGACATGACCTTTGTGAATACCCATGGAGAGTACATCAATCCAAAAGGTGAACTGAAAATGACAGCCTTGGAAGGTAAACCGCAGAATATGCTGATGACTTGCATGGATAACAATGTGCAGATAAGAATTCTTTAAGTTTTAGGAAGACAAAAACTACCGTGGACACATATCAGCAATGACGGAGCACAAGGACTCCATCTTGAACTGAGGAGCTGACAATGAATGGTTGAGACGTTTCAAGTCAGGGATAGAATGACAGCTGCCATTTTTTTTTTTGGGAACTATGAACAGGCTGGAAAAAAACCCATGAACCTTTCCTGTGAAGGGAGGGAAGTTACCACGTCCACAAATAGACTTTCGCTCAGGATCATGAGGAGGGACTTGAAATCTATGAGTTAACCTTCAGAATTTACCCACAAAACCCGCTGTTCCACCTCAGAAATGGCCCATGTGCCTTGGAAAAAATGGAGACTGCCTCCTATGGCCTCTGACAGACCAGACCTCCAGCTAGTCATTCAGAGGTAGGTTTGGGAATCTGCACAAGATTCTTTCCTGCCCAAGCCTGTTTGGGTTGCAGAATGAAGAGGAGCTCTGAGAGTGTACACATGCAGGCAGGAGTAACAAAAAACCACCTGTTTTCTGAGGGGAAAAAAAGGATCATATAGGAGTGATCTCAGGCAACAAGGTACTCATGCCTCCAGTGGCATGATTAATAAGGTTGTCTGGTACCGAGCCAAACAACTGTTTGACCACAAAAGAGAAGCCAATGACTTCTTGGAGTACTGCTCAGCTGAACAACTCTTAAGCCACAAGATGTGACTCATGGCCACGGAGAAAATTCCTGAGAGCGCTGTAACTGGTTAATCCCGTAATAAGGAAGCCAGTAATAGGAGCCTGTCGAATAGGGGATTACATAGCCCCATATCCAAACAGAAACAACAATTAAAGAAAATCTTGATAAGAGAGCTTTTTCCCTGCTTTTATCCTTGAGAGTGCAATTTTTCAAACTGAGCATGTCTGGGCAGAGTGATGTGGTGCAGGCTGGGAGTGTACACCTCAGAGAGCTCTTTTTACAAATGTTGTGCCCTCCAATACAGAGAACTGCACTCAATGGCTCTTGTGGTCAAGTTACATGGTTCCTGTGTTCCACAGAGGATGAAAGGGGATGAAAGATAAAATGGAATTTCCATTATCTTTGCCAGATACAATAAATGTAAAGGAACAGTAAACCATAAAAACCTTACCTAACGAAAAGACTAGATATGTGTTCCTGACTACAGTGCCTTGCAAAAGTATTCACCCCCCCTTGGCATTTTTCCTATTTTGTTGCATTACACCCTGGAATCAAAATGGATTTTTTGGGAGTTTCTATCATTTGATTTACACACATGCCTACCGCTTTGAAGATGCAAAATATTTTTTATTGTGAGGAACTGGCCCAAGAAAGGATGACCTCCAGAGTGAGTTTCTCTTGGAAATCTCCTGGGGACTGTGAGACCCCACCTAGAGTTTGCCCCCTACGTGACTCTAGGTGCTCCCATTTCCCGGAGGTACGGGACAAGTGCGCAACAAATGTCCGGATTTACCGCAATATAGGCACAGCTCTTCCATTCTGCGGAATGCTCTCTCCTGTGCCGACAACCGGGTGAATCCCAACTGCATAGGCTCCCCACCTCCCAAGTCGGAACCAGGATGCTTTGGAGGTGAGGGAGGAATGGGTGGGCAATTAAACATTGTTGCCAACCGTACTGGAGGCCTCCACAGACGCTCCTTAAATGACGGTCTCTCTCTGGTATGAGTATCAATCAAGATAATAAACAATATCAAATCGTCTAAATCCGAAGGCAACTCCCTGGCCGCAATCTCATCTTTGATGATGTCATTTAGCCCCTGTGAGAAGGCGGCTACTAGTGCCTCATTATTCCAGCCCACCTCCACTGCCAATGTGCGAAACTCGATCGCATATTCGGCCACCGTACGACTGCCCTGGTCGGTAGACATTAACTGTTTAGCAGCAGAGGTAGAGCGGGCAGGTATGTCAAACACTCGTTTAAATGCAGTCACAAACCCAATAAAATCATGAATGATGGGATTATCATTCTCCCAAAGTGGATTGACCCATGCCAGGGTCTTACCAGACAAAAGTGAGATCAGTAATCCGACCTTACTGCGCTCATTGGAGAACGCTTGCGGTACCATTTCCACATAAATGCCTACCTGGTTTAGGAAACCATGACAGCGCTGGCTCTCCCCCATACTGCTCAGGAAGCGGCGCTCAACTGGAAAAACCCCCGATCACGCCTGCATCAGGGGCGGCTTGCACTGCTGGTGCCAGGTTAGCAGCATGTGGGGGGGCACCGGTTATCCGACAGGATGGTCAAGGTGTGCAGTTCGGTTCAACAGAGTCTGTAATGCAAATGTTATCTGATCAATTTGTTGATCCTGAGACTCCACCCTGGCTAGGAGGTGCTATGCAGAAGGGTTACCAGTACCGTCCGTAGACATGGCCCTTTCGTACTGTAACGGTTCGTACAAATGAATACAGGACAGGTACTTCTAGGTAACAATCAGGCATGTCTCAGCAGTAGACTGAAACCAGAGGAGTACGTAATTAATGGAGCTAGCGCTTCCTCTAGAGAGTAGTAGATTACCTTTGTAAGGAGCTCGATCAGTATGGCCCAGTAATTGTAACGTATGTGTAATCTGCAGAGCCACAGGTCCGCACCTGGAGGCTACCAGACTATAGAGAAAGACACTCAGGAAGGATAACGGACTGAACCCCAGGTCCGCACCTGTAGGGAAATCAGACTTAATCGATAGGCAGCGGTAGTAAGGAACGTCTGAGCCTATGTCCGCACCTAGGGGATCACCAGACAATCCCAGTAGCAAGGAATGGGTAGTCGGAGCGGGTAGTCAGCCACAGCCACAGGGTCACACCAGATAGGATATCCACTGAAGCTTTGGAATGCTGGATATGCAGTGGACAGAGCCCAGGGTCAACAGCAGAGTGGGTAGTCAGACAAACCAGGTTATACACAGAGCGGGTAGTCAGCCAGAGCCGCAGGTCTGCACCAGAATGGTTATCGGACAAGCCAAGGGACATACACAAGGCGGTTAGTCAGACAGAGCCACAGCTCAGTACCAGATTGGGTAGTCAGACAAATCAGGCTAATACACAGAGCTCAATCAATACAACTGCACTGGAACACCACGAAAGGACAAGTGAGTAGTGTCCAGGCAGTTTAAATGCTCTTAGCTTCACCCCTGGAAGGTGGAGCACCGAGTACTGTGCCTTTAGGAGCCGGCATTAAGTCGCTATTGAATCCCAGTGATGTGCGCCTGACTCTGCTGGCCAGCAGAAGGAGCCAAAGCGATGTGGCAGGAGACACGCACAGCCCAGAGGAAACAGCATCCGGGATGCCAAGGGGACCCGGGAGCACTGAAGCAGCCGGCTCCCTAGTAAAGTTAGGCATGAACGCTTACACTTTTATGTCTGAAGGGCAGATCAACATGTGCCAATCCAGTTTTTGGACTACAGCTCCCATCATAGTCAGATAGGAACTGGTCAGCTGAGGCTGATGGGAGGTATAGTCCAAGGAGATTTTAAGCCAACCAAAGCTGTGGAGTCCAATGACTGCAATACTCCAATAAAGAGACCTCTTCCACCCCCAGGACAGGAAAAGAGCAGGTCAGCACTTACACTGAGCACCCTATAAATAGGACCTTCCTCTGTCTTAACATAGAGTGTTTTCCTGCCCCAAGAGAAGGCAGGTCTTTTTTTGTTTTCATTTGTTAGTCCATAGGGGGGATGATATCAAGGCCTCCTGCATGGAGGCAGTGGAGGCTGCTGTGTGTCAAGTTTCACCATCCCGGGGGAAGACAGTGTCAGCGAAGATACCTGGTCGTTGATGTCTTTGCCGGGGGACACACAATGGTGTCGGATGGTGGATGATTCCAGAGGCCATGCTGGAGCTCACACCTGCATTCCAAGGCTTACTGCAGCCAGGTATTCTCCACTGAGGCTACTGTGGACACTGTGGAGTTACGGGCAGACATGGGGATCCAGAGAACCACCAGATTTGGGCATAAAAGCTAGGATTTTCAGTATTTCAAATTTGCCTGCTTTCCATTTTTGTTGCTGTACTGCACCCAGCTGTTCATCTCTGCTCTTTGCCTCCTCTGCCCAAAATAAGTACCCTGGGGGCTTAGGTTGGTCCCAAAAAATCCACATCCAAGTCCAAGTTGCTTGTGTGAGAAAATACTACCTGAGTCTCACCAATGACAAATTTGTGGAGCCTGTGTCCAGAAAGCGGTTGCCAGAGGTGCCTCAAATCCTATGCAAGATTTCATGTCATGGTTTTGTTCTGAACTACAAATCACTTTTGACCAGGTCAGAGGTTGCAGAGTTCACCAACATGAAGCAGAACCTTCCTGGTACAGGGAATCTGACTCTACTGGATCAAATGAGGAAGATAAGCTTCTAGGAGATGACTACTCCTCTTAGGAGGAAGGTGAATTACCAGATGATACTTATTTGTTTCCATCAGAAGATATAGATAAGCTGGTCTGGGCAGTGCGGTTCATTATAGACAATCAGGAGACTAAAGAACCATCTCGCAAAAAGGATTAACTGTTCAACACTTTTTATAGCTAGTCAAAAGTCTTTCTTGTTCATGAGGTCCTAGAGGTGATGATCTCAGAAGAAAGACAATTTTTGATCAGGCACTTTTCAATGTCCAGATTGGTGAGGAAGCTTTTTCCTTTGATGCTACAGACCTCAAGTTGTCAGAGATCCCTAAAGTGGACTCTGTAGTATCCAGGGTCACCCGCCAGTATGCAATTCCCTTGGAATATGGATCTAGCTTTTCAGATCTGATGGATAGGAAGGCAGAAGCGGCTATAAAAAAAGCCTAAGAGGCCTCCACCTCAGGTTTCACACCAGCAATTTCAGGAGTCTCAGTGGTTAGATGGTCTTTTCCTAGACTCAGGAAATAATTATCCAGGGAAATAAGCTCCCAACATAGAGAGTCAGCATTTCCCTGTCATTCCAGAGATAAAATGCCTTCATCCCAGAGGGCACCAGTTCAGCCGAGTGAACGTGGATTCTTCTCAACTTTCCCGGTGGGCTCCAGCCCATCTTCTTTCGCATGCAAGAGGCATGCATGCGATCCTGTCATGGGGTGACTTTGGAATAACAACACTGACAAGTACAGATACAGTTTAAATGAATATCTTTATTGAGAAATAGAACAGCATGAAATAAAATGTACTTTCCCAACCCTCACTGGACCAGGTGTAAGGACGGTGTCTGGGCACTTCCCTAACCCTCATTGGGAAGGTAAGGAACAAGCACAGGATCAAAAAACCAAAAAACAAGAGAGCGCAATACGCCTCTAAGTGTAATATTTATAATGCAAATCTGTGCCCCACTCCCGATAGATATACTCACAGGAGTAAGAGGCTATGACCTGCCTCTGAGATTGCCCGCATACACTGGTATAAGCCCCAGTCTGGCTCTCCTCCAGATATCACTGGGATTTTCTCCTCCAGTTTCCGATCACTCTCAATTACTTCCAACACTTGATGCATGGAGTGAATGATAATTTATTGTATATTACCAAGATATTAAAACAAATATAAAAACATATATAATAAACCCAACGCGTATCGTGAGGTACTCCTACACTTCGTCAGGGGTTAAACTCTGCTTACCAACAAACAAATCTTATTTAGACTGTGCATAATTATAGAGGCCAATTGAAGCGCCACACTACTTACGGTTTGTCCGGCGGTCATCCAGCACTTAGAAATCACGCCTCGCTTCCAAGATAAACGGGCTGTTGTGCGCTATGCACGAAAATGGTAGAGCCAAGCCTCCATCTCACAGCGAGACAAGCGCTGTGAGACGGGCCGTTATTGGCCGCGGGCCAATCCAAGCAGCGGGGCACCGCAAATGGACCTCCATAAGCTTCCTATTGGTCCTCGGCAGCCTCAGTCTTAACAAAAAAAAAAAAAAAACAATAAATAAAGAATGGCAATAATAACATAGCATGAATATATACTCACTTAATAGATATCACAGTACACCATCAAGCGGGTATATCGTACCATAAAGCATACTAAGTACACACTCGCTAACACAGAGATCTTGGCGAATGTATACTAAATGTGTGCATATATACACCAACTAATAATAGGAGTTACTCATAAATACTAAAAAGTAATAAGTGTATATTTAAAATGAAGATGGGTCCTTAAATAAAATAAATAGGTCCTTATATAAAAAAATGCATTTAAATAAAACAAAGACCCATATGTATACCTAATAAAAGAAAAGACAATGTCATAAATGGCAGGAACCTGAAACCTTAAATAATAAAATCCTATAAAAAACTTTTAACTCATATATTATGACAAAAAGTCTTAAATATGGTCAAAATCTCGCCTTTATACCATAGAGGTGGGTATGTTTTTAACGAACTTATATTGCTATAAACCCTAAATCTACATGAGGCACTGTACGTCAATATGCTCATTTAACCCTTGGGGTGCTAACGTACCCAATTTATAAATCCAAAAGGTTTCTCTCATTCGTAATTGGGTTAGTCTATTTGCAGCAGACTGATCTATAAATTCAAGTCCCATGGTTTTAAAGTTCTCAATTCCCCCCTGTGTACATGAAGAAAAATGCCTAGGTACTCCATGATCACATTTTTTCTGGCTAATCCCTCTTCTATGTTCTCCAAGTCTATCTCGTAGATTGCGAGTAGTTCTTCCTACATATTTTTTTCCACAGCCACATATAATCAGATAGACTACATACTGTGTTTCACAATTTATAAATTGTTTTACTTTGTATCTTTGTGTGTTATTATAGTTGGAGAACTCTGAAGTTCTATGTAGCATATGTTTGCAACATAAACAATTGCTATGATTGCACCTAAAATTTCCAATTACTGCTAGTGTATTGAAAAGTCCTTGTTGATTAGCCAGACTTTTAGGTTTACTGGGGGCTATATAGTTTCTTAGACTTTTATTTTTCTTATAAATTATTCGGGGTTTATCACCCACCTTATGTTTCAATAGGGGATCTTGTTGCAATATATTCCAATTATTTGGGAACATTCTTTTAATGTCTGTCGAAAGCGCATTATACTGAGTGATTATGGGAATCTCCTTCATCATCATGTTATCTTCCATTGCCTCCTTTGCATTCTTTCTATCTTTAGGTTTCAACAAATCAATTCGATTCAAGCGGCTGGCTCTGAGGGCTGCCCCCTCAATCAAATTGATTTTATACCCTCTTTCCATAAATTGACTCTTAAGCACCTCTCCCTGTTTCCAATACTCCTCTATGGTACTACAATTTTTACGTAAACGATAAAATTGTCCATATGGTATGTTGTCCAACCATTTCTTATAATGGCAACTCTCTGCTCTTAAATGTGGATTAGCACTAACTTTTTTTCTATGTATAGTGCTATGTATATGTTCTCCTGTTTTAGCACTCAATTCTAAATCCAAAAAACTTATGGTATGTGATTCAATGCTATGCGTGAATTTAATCCCAAATGAGTTATTTTCAAAATGATGAATAAGGTTTAAAAGTTCAGCTCTATCTCCTTTCCAAGGAAGAGACAAGAAGTGTCTTGAAACGCGTTGGAGGGTGGACACGGAGCGTGAACGAGGGATGTATAATACGGCACCAGTACTGTGCAGGATGTAATTATATGTCTTAAGCGGCATGTTTACGGATCTGATCTGCTTAACGGCTTTTTAAATTCATCCGACGGAACGTGTGATACTAGAGGACGCCGGAGGATCTCAATAGTTGTGGAAGTACATCACATTTGCGAGGTGTGAGAAGATATATCCGGTGGATGTGAAACACAGGAGGCACTGAAGTGGAGAAATGAATCGATTTCAGAGACAGTAAATAAGAACTATGAATACAGCTTGGCACGGGAAGCAGAGGGAATAGAGGTACGGTGTTTTTCAAATGACACATTGTATCCTTACCTTGTTGTGCCGTATATGTATCAAGTGAAATCTTGAGAAGAGTATGTGCTTGAAGACATTGATGCCAATGTGCCTTTAATGAAGATTACCCTGTGTGTTCAGTCTATTATTTAGTCTATTATCCTGTTAGATGTCGCACGAAGAAGTATATTATGTTTGTGAATTAATGTGATCAGATCGATTAAGGTGTGGATGCATGCAATAAGAAGTTTTCATCGTGGAGACATTTGGGAATTCACTTACCAGAGTGACTGCAACGGATAGCTGGACATACCGCTCCGTGCCACAAGTGGTACGATTTTTTAATCTTTTTTATTATTTTTTCTTTTTTATATACCGGTATATAGTGAGGGAAATTGTAGGTTTATGGGATACTGGTAGTGTAGAATGTGGTAACCTTGAAACGAATTGGTATTCTTTTTGTCACGGTGTTTAGGTTATTGCCAGGGGATGAGACAGTTTTGTCCACTGGTCACACTTATATAGTAAATAGAGGGATTGTCCTGGCGCATCCCAGTATTTTTGTGACTGGGGTGCACTTTGTTTATATCCCGTCATTTTGAGGTGGGGATGTTATTTATCTGAAACATTGTTGCTTTTCATGTTACCATGGGACTATTTACCTAGTGTGGTTGTTTGTTTTTTGTACCGATCAAACGTTACATATACACTGTGATAATAAAAGACGTTTTAATATACATTTTTAGTCTGCGTTCCTCTGTCAGGACTGAATATTTGGGATCTACAACTATTCGAGCGCCAGACAGGTGTTGATTTTTTTTGTATGTTTGTTTGAGCCTGTGGAGTTGGGTTCTGGTCGGGCAGCTGAGAGTTGTGATCTCTCCTGTTTTTCAGTCAGCGCCACCCAAGTTGTATTTTTGTGTCTAAAACAATTTATAAATTGTGAAACACAGTATGTAGTCTATCTGATTATATGTGGCTGTGGAAAAAAATATGTAGGAAGAACTACTCGCAATCTGCGAGATAGACTTGGAGAACATAGAAGAGGGATTAGCCAGAAAAAATGTGATCATGGAGTACCTAGGCATTGAGAACTTTAAAACCATGGGACTTGAATTTATAGATCAGTCTGCTGCAAATAGACTAACCCAATTACGAATGAGAGAAACCTTTTGGATTTATAAATTGGGTACGTTAGCACCCCAAGGGTTAAATGAGCATATTGACGTACAGTGCCTCCTGTAGATTTAGGGTTTATAGCAATATAAGTTCGTTAAAAACATACCCACCTCTATGGTATAAAGGCGAGATTTTGACCATATTTAAGACTTTTTGTCATAATAATATATGAGTTAAAAGTTTTTTATAAGATTTTATTATTTAAGGTTTCAGGTTCCTGCCATTTATGACATTGTCTTTTCTTTTATTAGGTATACATATGGGTCTTTGTTTTATTTAAATGCATTTTTTTATATAAGGACCTATTTATTTTATTTAAGGACCCATCTTCATTTTAAATAGACACTTATTACTTTTTAGTATTTATGAGTAACTCCTTCTATTATTAGTTGGTGTATATATGTACACATTTAGTATACATTCGCCAAGATCTCTGTGTTAGCGAGTGTGTACTTAGTATGCTTTATGGTACGATATACCTGCTTGAGGGTGTACTGTGATATCTATTAAGTGAGTATATATTCATGCTATGTTATTATTGCCATTCTTTATTTATTGTTTTTTTTTTTTTGTTAAGACTGAGGCTGCCGAGGACCAATAGGAAGCTTATGGAGGTCCATTTGCGGTGCCGCGCTGCTTGGATTGGCCCGCGGCCGATAACGGCCCGCCTCACAGCGCTTGTCTCGCTGTGAGATGGAGGCTTGGCTCTACCATTTTCGTGCATAGCGCACAACAGCCCATTTATCTTGGAAGCGAGGCGTGATTTCTAAGTGCTGGATGACCGCCAGACAAACCGTAAGTAGTGTGGCGCTTCAATTGGCCTCTATAATTATGCACAGTCTATATAAGATTTGTTTGTTGGTAAGCAGAGTTTAACCCCTGACGAAGTGTAGGAGTACCTCACGATACGCGTTGGGTTTATTATATATGTTTTTATATTTGTTTTAATATCTTGGTAATATACAATAAATTATCATTCACGCCATACATCAAGTGTTGGAAGTAATTGAGAGTGATCGGAAACTGGAGGAGAAAATCCCAGTGA
The DNA here is from genome assembly GCA_037306005.1 of Rhinophrynus dorsalis. Lineage (NCBI taxonomy): Eukaryota > Metazoa > Chordata > Amphibia > Anura > Rhinophrynidae > Rhinophrynus > Rhinophrynus dorsalis. The sequence goes on along the minus strand of CM074726.1, from coordinate 138,922,638 downwards.
TATCTGGAGGAGAGCCGGACTGGGGCTTATACCAGTGTATGCGGGCAATCTCAGAGGCAGGTCATAGCCTCTTACTCCTGTGAGTATATCTATCGGGAGTGGGGCACAGATTTGCATTATAAATATTACACTTAGAGGCGTATTGCGCTCTCTTGTTTTTTGTTTTTTTGTTTTGCAGATTTGACTGTGAGGAAGTGTACTAACCTCACAACAAGTGGAAGCTGCAACGCCCTAAGCATCTTTGATTCATATTGTTCCTTCTCTCAAGCTAAGCCACATATATATATATGTTATTAGACTGTATCATTAGTGATGAGCGAGCACCCCAATGCTCGGGTGTTCGGGTGCTCTGACCGAGCACCCCCTGAGGCTCGAGTGCTCGGCCGAGCACCCGAGCCCCATTGAAGTCAATGGGAGGACTCGAGCATTACACCAGGCACCCCCTGCTCTGATGAGGGGAGGGTGCCTGGTCCATAGGAAAAGGGCAGAAAAGGATGGAAACACCACAGAAATGGTTCAGGGACAGCATAGGGAGGATGTCTGGATGCATCTTGGACTCCAACATCGCTGCTGGGAACGATCTTTCGCCCGTAGTACGCCATTTTTACAGACTGATCGTAAAACACACAAAAAGGAAAATAAAAACGACTTTAGGCGAAAAATTGTTACCAAACAATATTTGCTGTATATTTACTTGTATATCATCTGCAAATTCTCCCAAAAATTTCCTTGATTTTCAGAACTGAGGCCATGATTAAGAGGGAAACGTGCGCAGAGACAAATTCTCCCAAAAATTTCCTTGATTTTCAGAACTGAGGCCATGATTAAGAGGGAAACGTGCGCAGAGGCAAATTCTCCCAAAAATTTCCTTGATTTTCAGAACTGAGGCCATGATTAAGAGGGAAACGTGCGCTGAGCTGACCATCTAAAACATTATGGGTGAGGGTCTGCTGCAGAGCTGACCATCCTAAACATTATATGCGAAGGCCCGCTAGTGAGCTGACGCTATAAAACATTATATGAGAGGGCCCGCTAGAGAGCTGACCCAATAAAACATTATATGCGAAGGCCCGCTAGTGAGCTGACGCTATAAAACATTATATGAGAGGGCCCGCTAGAGAGCTGACCCAATAAAACATTATATGAGAAGGCCCGCTGGTGAGCTGACCTATATAAAAATTGTCAAACAGGGCCCGCTGGTGAGCTGGCCCTATATAAAAATTATATCACAGGGCCCGCTGGTGAGCTGGCCCTATATAAAAATTATAGCACAGGGCATATGGAAGAGGAGGAGGAGGATGAGAAGATTAAGAGTCAACCATATACCCGTTTTTTGGGTGGAAGGGGTGAATGGGAATACAGAGTATTCACATCATTGTAAATAACATATATAAAGTGAGTTTATGTTCCCCCGGGGCTTTCCTCCAGTGGAGTGGAGAAGTCAGGGGAAATCCAGGCCTTGTTCATTTTTATAAGTGTCAACCTATCAGCATTGTCGGTGGAAAGGCGGATACGCTTATCTGTTATGATGCCACCAGCAGCACTAAATACCCGCTCAGACAGAACGCTGGCGGCAGGGCAGGCCAGCACCTCCAAGGCGTAGAGTGCCAGTTCATACCACGTGTCCAGCTTGGACACCCAGTAGTTGTAAGGCACAGAGGGATCATTGAGGACGCTGACACAGTCTGCTACGTACTCCTTCACCATCTTCCAAAACTTTACCCTCCTTGTGACACTAGGCTGCGCATCAGGGTGAGGGTGCTGGCGGGGTGTCATGAAGGTGTCCCACGCCTTGGAGAGTGTTGCCCTGCCTTTCTCGGAACTGCTGTGTGCTCCCCTTTTCTCCCCTTCTCTGTTGGCCAAGGTAGCACGTACTCTGCCGCCAGCGTTGTCAGATGGAAAATTTTGGAGCAATTTTTCAACAAGAACCTTCTGGTATTGCACCATTTTGCTTGTCCTCTCCACCGGAGGAATGAGAGATGAGAAATTCTCTTTGTAGCGGGGGTCCAGAAGGGTGAACACCCAGTAATCCGTGTTGTTTAAAATGCGTATAACGCGTGGGTCACGGGAAAGGCAGCCTAACATAAAGTCAGCCATGTGTGCCAGAGTACCAACAGTCAAGATTTCGCTGTCCTCACCAGGAGGATGACTCTCAATATCCTCATCCTCTTCCTCCTCTTCTGCCCACCCACGCTGAAGAGATGGAACTAAAGTTCCATGGCTACCCTCTGTAGCGGAGGCAACCGTGTCTTCCTCCTCCTCCTCCTCCTCCGCCTCCTCCAATTGTCGCTGAGAAGACGAAGTGAGGGTGCTCTGGCTATCACCTTGTGTAAGCTCTTCCTCCCCCATTTCCACCTCTTCCACATGCAAAGCGTCGGTTTTAATTGTGAGCAGCGAGCGTTTCAGTAGACACAGAAGTGGGATGGTTACACTGATAATAGCGTTATCGCCGCTCACCATCTGTGTCGATTCCTCAAAATTGCGTAAAACCTCGCAGAGGTCTGACATCCATTCCCACTCCTCACTTCTGATTACAGGAAGTTGAACGGAGAGGCGACGACCGTGTAACAGCTGGTACTCCACTACTGCCCTCTGCTGCTCACAAAGCCGGGCCAACATGTGGAAGGTGGAGTTCCAGCGCGTGCTCACGTCACACAGCAGCCGGTGAGCTGGCAATTGTAAGCGCTGCTGCAGCTTCAACAGGCCGGCCGAAGCTGTAGATGACTTACGGAAATGTGCACACACGCGGCGCACCTTGGTCAAGAGATCATGCACATTGGGGTAGGTTTTTAGAAATCGCTGAACCACTAAATTAAATACATGCGCTAGGCATGGTACGTGTGTGAGCTTGCCGAGCTCCAAAGCCGCCACCAAGTTACGCCCATTATCACACACAACCATGCCTGGTTGCAGGTTGAGTGGCGAGAGCCACTGCTCGGTCTGGTGACTAATCCCCTGCAACAGCTCTGAGGCCGTGTGCTGTTTGTCCCCAAGGCAGATCAGCTTCAGCACGGCCTGTTGACGCTTCCCCACTGCAGTGCTACACTGCTTCCAGCTACTGGCTGATGGGGGAGTGGCGCTGCGTTTAGAGAATTCGGAGGTGGAAACGGAGGAGGAGGAGCCAATAACGTAGGTGCTGGCGGAAACCCTGATGGAGGTAGGGCCCGCAATCCTCGGCGTGGGTAGCACCCGTGCCATCCCAGGGTCCGAGTCGCTCCCAGCCTCCACGACATTCACCCAGTGTGCCGTCAGGGAAATGTAGCGTCCCTGGCCACAAGCACTTGTCCATGTGTCAGTCGTTAAGTGGACCTTCCCAGTAACTGCGTTGGTCAGGGCACGGGTGATGTTACGGGACACATGGTGGTGTAATGCGGGGATGGCACACCGGGAAAAGTAGTGGCGGCTGGGGACCGCGTACCGAGGGACAGCTGCTGCCATCAGGCTGCGGAAGGACTCAGTGTCCACAAGCCTAAATGGCAGCATTTCGATGGCCAGTAATTTTGAAAGGTGTGAGGTTAGTGCTATGGCCTGTGGGTGGGTGGCTGGGTACTTTCTCTTGCACTCAAATGCCTGGGGTAACGACATTTGGACGCTGTGCTGGGACAGGGAAGTGGATGTGGTCGCTGATGGTGCTTCAGATGGTACAGGTGCAGGGCGGGAGGTATGCGGGCCTGCGCCTTCGACAGGCGATTGGCCGGCACTGAAAACAGGGGAAGAGGAGGCAGTGGTGTGGCCTGCAGACACAGATGGGCGATCCAGGCGTTCCTCCCACTTACTACGGTGCTTGGATGCCATGTGTCGGATCATGCTGGTGGTGGTGAGGTTTCTAGTGTTCATGCCTCGGCTCATTCTGGTGTGGCACAGGTTGCAAACTACAATTCTTTTGTCGTCCCCACTTTCCTTAAAAAAACGCCATACCGCGGAACACCTACCCTTTGGCAAGGTAGATTTACGCAAGGGGGTGCTCCGTGGAACATTTGCGGGCCGGTTTGGTGCGGTCCGCCTTCTTTCTGTAGCCACACCACTGCCTCTTCCAGCCTGTTGCGGTGCTGCAGATGGCTCACCCTCAGGACTGCTGTCATCGCTCGGCTCTACACCTTCCCAGGTGGGGTCAGTCACCTCATCGTCCACCAAGTCCTCCTCCACTTCCTCACTCTGATCATCCTCCTCAAGTCTTGATCCCACCACATACTCAGTCATTGACAACTGTATAACATTCTCCTCAACAAGGTCTTGAGACGGAAATAGTGGTTGATTTAATGGCAACTGTGTCTCATCATCATCATCATCATCCACTACTTCCTTTGACCTTAAATGCCGTTCACATCTGTCATCTTCTTGTGATTGGGTAGCCTCTAGAGGTTGTGAATCAGGGCACAAGATGTCATGTTCCTCTGCAAGCGTGCTTGGAGAGAGGGTCAAATGAAGGATTGGTGATGAGACGAGCTCCTCACTATATCCCAGTGTGGGATCACTTCTTTGACCAGACCGTGTATGGTGGGAGGAAGGATGATCAGAGTGAGGATTATTTTGACCAGACTCTTGGCTACTGAGAGTGGACTTGGTGGAAGACAGGGTGGTGCTTAACCGACTGGAAGCAGTATCAGCTGTCATCCAACCGACCACCTGTTCGCAGTGGTCGGACCTCGAGAGTGATGTCCTGCGACGCCCTGTAAAATTACACATGAAGCTAGGTATGGTGGATGTCTTTCTTTCTTGTGCTCTGGCACCAGGCACAGTTTCTCCGCGTCCTGACCCGCGCCCTGAACTTTCAGGATCACGTCCACTTCCCCGTCCCTTTTTACCCGCCTTCTTCATCTTACACAGAATATGTGACTTTAATATTTGAGTTTGAAAACTTAACAGTATTTCTTACTATTCTGCAACTGTGCAGAGTACACAGAATAGGCTGCTAAACGGCGGTGAAACACACTGAATGGAATATGTGACTTTAATATTTGAGTTTGAAAACTTAACACTATTTCTTACTATTCTGCAACTGTGCAGAGTACACAGAATAGGCTGCTAAACGGCGGTGAAACACACTGAATGGAATATGTGACTTTAATATTTGAGTTTGAAAACTTAACACTATTTCTTACTATTCTGCAACTGTGCAGAGTACACAGAATAGGCTGCTAAACGGCGGTGATACACACTGAATGGAATATGTGACTTTAATATTTGAGTTTGAAAACTTAACAGTATTTCTTACTATTCTGCAACTGTGCAGAGTACACAGAATAGGCTGCTAAACGGCGGTGATACACACTGAATGGAATATGTGACTTTAATATTTGAGTTTGAAAACTTAACAGTATTTCTTACTATTCTGCAACTCTGCAGAGTACACAGAATAGGCTGCTAAACGGCGGTGACACACACTGAATGGAATATGTGACTTTAATATTTGAGTTTGAAAACTTAACAGTATTTCTTACTATTCTGCAACTCTGCAGAGTACACAGAATAGGCTGCTAAACGGCGGTGACACACACTGAATGGAATATGTGACTTTAATATTTGAGTTTGAAAACTTAACAGTATTTCTTACTATTCTGCAACTCTGCACACTACACAGAATGTGCTGCTAAACTGCGGCGAAGCACACTGAATGGAATATGTGACTTTGATATTTTAGTTTGAAGACTTAACAGTATTTCTTCCTATTCTGCAACTCTGCACAGTACACAGAATGTGCTGCTAAACTGCGGCGAAGCACACTGAATGGAATATGTGACTTTGATATTTTAGTTTGAAGACTTAACAGTATTTCTTCCTATTCTGCAACTCTGCACAGTACACAGAATGTGCTGCTAAACTGCGGCGAAGCACACTGAATGGAATATGTGACTTTGATATTTTAGTTTGAAGACTTAACAGTATTTCTTCCTATTCTGCAACTCTGCACAGTACACAGAATGTGCTGCTAAACTGCGGCGAAGCACACTGAATGGAATATGTGACTTTGATATTTTAGTTTGAAGACTTAACAGTATTTCTTCCTATTCTGCAACTCTGCACAGTACACAGAATGTGCTGCTAAACTGCGGCGACGCACACTAAATGAAATATGTGACTTTGATATTTTAGTTTGAAGACTTAACAGAATGTGCTCTAATCTGCAACTTTGCACACTAAACAGAATGTGCTCTAATCTGCAACTTTGCACACTAAACAGAATGTGCTCTAATCTGCAACTGTGCACACTAAACAGAATGTGCTCTAATCTGCAACTTTGCACACTAAACAGAATATTTTTTTTTTTTTTTTTTTTTTTTTTTTTTCCCTCCACACAAAATAACCTGCTGCCCCCACACACAGTAGTCCTAAAAAGGACTTTTGGTTCTTTTTTTTCACAAGTTTGGTTTTTTTCCTCCCTACACTGCCTTTCCCTTCCTATCCTCAGCTCTCCCTGGCTAAGACTGAGCCGAACTCGATGGTCAGGTGCTATACAGCACCTGACCACGGGTTCTGGCCAGCCAATCAGTGTAATGCCAGCAGCCAACATGGCTGCTGGCATTACACCGATGTCAGAGCCTCCCTGCACGTTTATTGGCTGCGCAGCAGCCGCAAAACGTGCGGGGAGGAGACCCGAACATGGCGAGCGAGCACATGCGGTACTCGTACGAGTACCGCCATGTGCCGAGCAGAGCGATGCTCGAGCCGATCCGAGCATCGGCCGAGCATGCTCGCTCAACACTATGTATCATATATTAGTCCAGTAGAGCGCTCCAGCAGTTTTAGTATATTAACAAGCACAGGATCACCTGAATGAAAAGAGGTAAACACCACTCTGACTGAAGGTAAGTGATGGTAGTAGCTACTAGAACAGGAGCAGCTGTAAAGCCCCTGGAAACAGAAGGAAATACACCAGATATCTTAAGAAGCTTCAGCTCAGAGACAGGACTCCCTAAAATGCTAGGGTAGACCAACAGGCAGCGGTAACTGATATTCCCTAGAATGCTAGGGTAAACCAACAGGCAGCAGTAACTGATGTTCCCTAGAATGCTAGGGTAACCCAACAGGCAGTGGTGACTGAGTGTAATGGGTTGTTTGACACACAGACACAGTGGTTTAGGATACAACACAGTTTTATTAAAATAAATAACCTTCACAGGTCCTGTAGTATATAGCAGAATTGTACAGACACTCGACAGGTTATAGATACATAAGCCTACACAGGTCCAGCATAAACAATAAGTACACTATACTGACACAGGTCAGGCAGAGTGATGGCTTCCCTGGAGCAAGGTCTTGCATGGGTTAAAGATCTTCAGAGTGTAAACAGTCCCATGTGCAGAGAGGTCAGTGATGGGACTCCCTGCATATAAACAGTGAGGAATTGATAACGCCAATAGCCAGATAAGCAGAACTGGCATGAGCTGTTAGGCAATACTGGGAACAGAGACACGTGAGGTACTGACGGAGCAGTAACGGAGGCAACACTTGCACACTGCTGAAGTCTAATGGAGGCAACCGGTGGCTCAATAGCCTGAGTGGTAACGGAGGCAGACACTTACTCTGAGCAGAGGCAGAAATGAAGACTAGGCCCAAGGTAAAACTGCCGTAGCAGTAATGGAGACACTTGCACTCTGCACAAGTTTAACCGGAGGCAACCGGTGGCTCAGAAGCCGGAGTGGTAACGGAGGCAGACACTTGCTCTGAGCAGAGGCAATAAAGGAGACTAGGCCCAAGGTAAACTGCCATAGCAGTGACAGAGACAACACTTGCACAAGTTTAACCGGAGGCAACCGGTGGCTCAACAGCCGGAGTGGTAACGGAGGCAGACACTTGCTCTGAGCAGAGGCAATAACGTAGACTAGGCCCAAGGTAAACTGCCTTAGCAGTGACAGAGACAACACTTGCACTCTGCACAAGTTTAACCAGACGCAACTGGTGGCTCAACAGCCGGAGTGGTAACAGAGACTGGCCACTGATACTCTGCACAAGGAAATAACTCAATTGCCAGACAGTCAGAATGTCGCCTAGGCGACACAGCACAGGAACGCCAAACAAGCCGGGTAGATACACGGAGCAGGAATGTCAGCCAAGCCGGGTCGGATTACGGAGCAGGAACATCAGCCAAGCCGGGTCGAACCACGGAGCAGGAACGTCGGCCAAACCGGGTCAGAGTCACGGAGCAGGAACGTCAGCCAAGCTGGGTCGAATCACGGAGCAGGAACGTCAGAAGAATAGTCAGGCAATCCGGGTCGGTACTCAAGGGCAGCAGACAATATGCAGAGTAGTCAGGCAGGCCGAGTCGGTATACTAGGAAACACTGAGCAGATATAAGCACTGGCACAGGAACACCACGAAAGGGCACCGGAGGGGTGCCCCTAGCCCAGTATATAAAGGTCATACTGGGCGGGACTGACACACGGTAGCCAATGGGAGCAAGGCACAGACTAGACTGACAGAAAAAAACAAAAAGAGCACTGGCACCGTGATACTGAGACTCCCTAGAACGCTAGGGTAGTAGAACAGGCAATGGTGACCGAGACTCCCTAGAATGCTAGTGTAGTAGAACAGGCAATGGTGACCGAGACTCCCTAGAACGCTAGGGTAGTGGAACAGGCAATGGTGACCGAGACTCCCTACAATGCTAGGGTAGTCTAACAGGCAGCAGTGACCGTGAGGCCCTAGCACGCTAGGGTACCAAGTGGTGCAGAACGGAGATAGCGAGAATGCCAGTGGCGCAGACTGACGCAAACTGAGCACCGCTCGAATGAGGGAGCGTGAACGGAGACAGTAGGCCACGGGTATTGAGGATCGAGGTCAGCTGGAGCCTGGTCAAACCAGAGTGGGTAGTCATCCAGAGCCAGGAGTCAAACCGAGATGGGGTAGTCAGCCAGAGCTGGGAGTCAAACCGAGTGGGCAGCAGTCATGGATTAAACAGAGCCGAAGTCAAAACAAGCCAGGAGTCATACACAGGAATCGAGCATTGGAATCACAAGAGCTATAGCGCACAGGTACATCACAAAAGGGCAAGGGAGAAGTGGCAGGCTGAGGTCTTTAAGGCCCAGTAAGTAGGCGGAGACTCACTCTGGCAATTGACAGCGGCCAATAAGAATAGCGACTGTGCTTCAGCATGACAACCAGGAAGTAATGCAATGTCACCTGTACACACAGTCACTGGAGGCAATCACAGGCACCATGATAGATCCTCCTATGAGGTCGCTTGCAGCTTGCTTGGCAACACTGGGTCTTTAGTCACTTTCACGATGGTTATAATGTAGAATTCATCCAGATTCCTCTGAGCAAGTATTTGCCAACTCCTTTGCCAGCCTCTATTCGACAATGAACTCTTTTTCATCAGGCCATGATCCAGTTCCTCAAAGATCAAGTCCTGCTTTTTGTCCCTGGTGGACAAGAAGGCAGAGGCACAAATTGCCCTATGCTTTTAGTACCAAAAAGTTCTTCTTAACGTTATCTGGTGGTAGATCTAAGCCTGGTAAACAGAATAATCCTATGGCAGAAATTCAATATAGAGATGCCATAATCCGTTGTGGAGGGTCTCGTTCCGGGAGATTTTATGGCCACTATCGATTTCACAGAGGCATACCTCCATGTACACGTACATCCAGCCTCTCAACTTTTCCTTCCGTGGCTATACCCATTCATGGAGAATGGCAGCATCTTCAATTTCAGGGTGTCCCATTTTAACTCTTCAGCCCCTCAAACCTTTACCAAAGTCTTGGTGGTGATGGCGGCCTATCTCAGGCAGAGGGGTTTCTCAGAAATACTACACCTAGACAATTGGATGGTGAAAGCGCCCTCTCCTTCCATAATTCTAGATCACCTGACTCTTCATTTTGAGACCCTACAAATACTCGGATGGACCACCAACTGGAGAAAAAAAGTCAGCCCTCACCCTTAGGGCTGATCATCGGATCAACCACAACCAAGACATTTCTCACTAATGACCCGCAGCTCAAATTACAGCAAAAGGTTATGGAAAATTCTAGTCTCTCCAACCTCCAGTATCCGGGACACCATGTCTCTCCTGGGGCTCATGTCCTCATGCTTTCCAGCAATCACACGGACACTGTTACATTTACTACCCCTACAATCGTTCCTCTTGAAGAATTGGAATGGAGAGCTTCCTATCTTCAGGTTTCGGCTTGGATCATGTTAACTGAGTTGATCATCTCCCATTTAGCAACTGGATTGTTGCGGAAGATTCCAGCATGTCATTGCTATGGACGGCAGTGGTTCTGGGTGGGGGGAGCACCTTCAGGACCTGATGATCTAAGGTTCTTGGATTCAGATGGAGGAGGCCAGACCATTGAATTTCTGGGAACTCCTGGCAGTCTGGAGAGCACCTCTGCATTGGTAGAACAGACTGTGGGGTACTGCAGCCTTCATTCAGTCTGACACCCAGCCAGTTGTTGCCTATCTCAATCGTTAAGGAGGTACCAGAAGTCCTTGCCTCTTGAAGCTAACCCAGACCACGTGTCATTAGGCGTAGGCCACCTTATCTCATCTCACTGCAATACATCTCAGGGGCAGTCTGAAACTTACATTGGTCTTTCTGAGCCAAAACCAGATAGAGTAGGGAGAATGGTCTCTCAACCTGGATGTATTCCTGCAGATCTCTCTTGACTGAGGGACTACAGAGATAGACCTTATGGCAACAGCACAGAACAAGCAGAACACACAATTTTTCTTCCTGAACCCAAAGGATTGGTGGAAGCAGTGAATGCCCTGATGCAACCTTGGGCTTTTCATCTAGCAAATATTCTTACCCTGTCCCGGTGTTGCCGAAAGTTTTGATAAAACTCAAACAGGAACATACCAGGGTGATTCTATTTGCTTACTTCTGGCCCAGGAGAGCTTGGTTTATAGACCTCCACCAGCTATCCATGAAGCCTCCCATCCACCTCCCGACCCATCCAGATCTGCTGCACCAGGGGCCATTGGTTCACTCAAATCCTCAAGTTCTCTCTCTGATGGCCTGGATGCTGAGAGATGGCTCCTACACCTTCAAGGGTCCTCAGACGCAGTGACTGAAACCGTGCTTCACAGTAGGAAGAAGATGACTTCTCTGCGATACCTCAAAATTTGGAGAGTCTTCTCTATATGGTGTAATGCCCACAACTTATCAGAGGGAATTCCATCCATCCTGTAGTTCCTTCAGTAGGGGGTTTGAGGCAAGTCTTCAGCCCTCTGCAATTAAAGCCCAAATCGCAGAATTAGGATCTTTGAGAAATACACCTATTGCAGACCATCCCCTGGTGAGGTGCTTGTCCACAGCCATGAAATAAAGACCCAGAATCCATCTACAGGTTGCTCCCTGAGATCTTCTCTTGTCCCTTAAAGGCCTCCCGACCCATACTATTGAACTTTTAGAATCCATGCCTCTGAAATACCTCACATAAACAATTACATTCTTGACTGCAATCAACTCGGCTCATTGGATTGGGGAAAACAGGGGAACAGTCCTCCTTTAAAGTTTAGATAGGATGCAGAGTAGACAGAAACCTAGGCAGGAGGTGGTAATAGGGGACTCTATTATTAGGAGGGTATATAGGGTAGTCTTCCGCCAGTATCATGAATGCCGAGCAGTTTTCTGTTTCCTGGGTGCTCGGGTTTGGCATATTGCAGACAGGACTGACAGATTATTGGGAGGGGCTGGAAGTGATCCAGCTGTCTTGGTACATATTGGTACCAATGACAAATTAGGAGGAAGATGGAGGTCCCTAAAGAGTGATTTCAGGGATTTAGGGTGCAAGCTCAAGGCAAGGACCTCTAAGGTAGTGTTTTCTAAAATATTACCTGTGCCATGCGCCAGTGCAGGTAGGCAGAGGGAGCTCACTGCATGGCTCAAGCATTGGTGTAGTAAGGAGGGTTTCATGTTTTTAGAGCACTGGGTTGACTTTGCTCTTGGGTACAATCTATATGTAAATGATGGATTGCACCTAAATGGTAGGGGAGCCACCGTGCTAGGAGAGAGAATGCTAAGAAGCTTGGAGGAGCTTTTAAACTAGGATATGGGGGGAAGGGTATAGATAACAAAAATTGGGTAGATAAAGTAGATAGGAACTGGATCCAAGTAAATGATCATAGGGGTGGGAATAAATGTAGTCAATAGGGAGGGACTCCTATTAAATGAAGATGTAGAAAAAAGACATGTAGGGAGTAAAATATGTAAAGACTTCAAAATTAATTGTATGCTAGCAAATGCAGGTAGTATGGTAGATTAAATATGAGAGCTAGAATTGCTGGAGGTTAATGAACTTTTGGACATAATTGGTATAACAGAAACATTGTGGAATGATACACATGATTGGGCTGTAAATATAGAGTGCTATCTCATGTTTAGGAGAGACAGGATTAATAGAAAAGGGGGAGGAGTGTGCTTATATTTGAAACCAGAGCTAAATCCAATTTTAAGGGGTGATATTAGTGAGGAGACTGGCCATAATGTGGAGTCCTTGTGAGTGGAAATTGAGACTAAATGTGGTGTAAAAGGTAAAAAGAAAAACGGTGTTGATGGGCTGTGGACCCTGCTTAGAGAGTATTTTACTTATGTTTATGTATAAGTGGACTCATGCCTACAAGTGAACATGGAATGGTAGAAGAGCCTCATTGAGTAACAACTAGAACAATGCAATTATCAGATATTGGGTTAACACAAGAAAAGGTCATGGGAAGACTGAACAAAATTAAGACTGACAAAGCACCGGGTCCTGATAGTATATATCCAAGGGTTCTTCAGGAACTCAGTGCAGTGTTAGCAAGACCCCTATATTTACTCTTTAAAGATTCTCTCACCACAGGCTCAGTGCCACAAGATTGGTGAAGAGCTAATGTAGTGCTGATATTTAAAGGAATAGTAATACTTAAAATGTAAAAAAAAATATGTTGTAGGGTTTATCCCCCTGAGTAAAACAAGAGTACTCCCACTGCTGAGAGGTGTTTTATTCAAAAGTTATTAATTTTCAAAGTTGAATTTTTTAGGTGCAATATCACAGTGGCCTGAAATTGTACAGTGGCGCTGTTGCTACAAGATCCTATGGACAACTCTGGTCAGTTGACCATAAATCTCCATAGGATGGTGTAGCAACAGCGCCACTGTACAATTTCAGGCCACTGTGATATTGCACCTAAAAAATTCAACTTTGAAAATTAATAACTTTTGAATGAAAGACCTCTCAGCAGTGGGAGTACTCTTGGTTTACTCAGGGGGATAAACCCTACAACATATATTTTTTTACATTTTAAGTATTACTATCCCTTTAAGAAGGGAACTAAAACAGAACCTGGGAATTATAGACCCGTGAGCTTGACCTCTGTAGTGGGAAAATTCCTAGAAGGAATAATAATTGACTATATTCAGGATTACACCACAAAAAATAAGATCATAAGCAGGAATCAACATGGTTTTATGAGTAATAGATCATGCCAAACTAATCTTTTCAGCTTTTATGAGGAAGTAAGTAGCAACCTAGACAATGGTAAGGCAGTTGATATATAGTATATCTAGATTTTGCAAAGGTATTTGATAAAGTGTCACACAGAACGCTTGGGTATAAAATAAGGAAATTGTGGCTAGTGGATAACCTTTGTAATTTGATTGAAAACTTGTTGAAGGATAGGGAACTGTGTGGTTGTAAATGGACAATTCTCCAATTTGTAACTGTTTGTTTGACAATCAGACACAGTGGTTTAGGATAAAACACAGTTTTATTGAAATCACAGTTATAAAATAACCCTCACAGGTCCTGTAGTATATAAGCAGAATAATACAGACACACGACAGGTTAAATATACATATGCCTACACAGGTCCAGTATAACCATAAAGTCCACAACAGTCTATACTGACACAGGTCAGGCAAAATATGTTGGATTCTAAGGAGTAAGGTACTGCATGGGTTAATGGCCTTCAATGAGTGTAAACAGTCTCATGTGCAGAGAGTTCTGTGATGGGGCTCTCTGAATATAGACAGCTTAAGGATTCATAACACCCAGGAACAGGTTAGCAGAACAGACATGAACTGCCAGAGTAATAATAGGAATTGAGCAACACAGGACACTGCCGTAGCAGTAACGGAAACCAGACCACTCGCAATCTGCCAGAGCAGTAACGGAGACAAAACCAACGGCCCACTGCCGTAGCAGTAACAGAGACAGGCCACTTGCACTCTGCATGCGCAGTAACGGAGACTAGGCCAATGGCACACTGCCGTAGTAGTAACGGAGGCAGACACTTGCACTCTGCAGAAGCAGTAACGGAGACAAAACCAACGGCCCACTGCCGTAGCAGTAACAGAGACAGGCCACTTGCACTCTGCAGGCGCAGTAACAGAGACTAGGCCAATGGCACACTGCCGTAGCAGTAACGGAGACAGACTCTTGCACTCTGCAGAAGCAGTAACGGAGACTAGGCCAATGGCACACTGCCGTAGCAGTAACAGAGACAGGCCACTTGCACTCTGCAGGCGCAGTAACGGAGACTAGGCCAATGGCACACTGCAGTAGCAGTAACGGAGACAGACTCTTGCACTCTGCAGGCGCAGTAACGAAGACTAGGCCAAGGCGCACTGCCATAGCAGTAATGGAGGCAGACACTTGCACTCTGCAGAAGCAGTAATGGAGACTAGGCCAATGGCACACTGCTGTAGCAGTAACGGAGACATACACTTGCACTCTGCAGGCACAGTAACTGAGACTAGGCCAATGGCACACTGCCGTAGCAGTAACGGAGGCAGACACTTGCACTCTGCAGAAGCAGTAACTGAGACTAGGCCACTTGTACTCTGCAGGAGCGGACACGGAGACACAATGCCTGATGGATCAGAATGTTGCCAAGGCGACACAGAGCAGGAACGCCAACCAAGCCGGGTCGAATCACGGAGCAGGAACGTCAGCCAAGCAGGTTCGAATCACGGAGCAGGCACGTCAGCCAAGCCAGGTCGGTACAGAGGAGCAGGCACGTCAGCCAAGCCGGGTCTGTACACAGGAGCAAGCACGTCAGCCAAGCTGGGTCGGTACACAGGAGCAGGAACATCAGCCAAGCCAGGTCAGTACACAGGAGCAGGCGCAGAAGAATAGTCAGGCAATCCGGATCGGTACACAGGAGCAGGAGACAAGATGCAGAGTAGTCAGGCAGGCCAAGTCGGTACACTGGGAATCACTGAGCAGAAACAAGCACTGGTACAGGAACACCACGAAAGGGCACCGGACGGGTGCCAGAGCCCAGTATATAAAGGCCATACTGGGTGGGACAAATACAGAGTAGCCAATGGGAGCAAAGCACAGAAAAAAACTGACAGCAAACAACAAGGGGAGCACGGGCACCGTGATACAATTCAGTTAAATCTGAGAGTGGAGTACCTCAAGGTTCAATACTAGGACCACTGCTTTTTAACATGTTTATAAATGACCTGGAAATAGATATAGAATATCAATATTTGCAGATGACACTAAATTATACAGCGTAATTAATTCATAACAGGATATTTGCTCTCTATAGAGGGATTTACATACAATGCCAGATTGGGCAAACAAATTGAATATGAATTTTAATGTGGGAAAGTGTAAAGCCATGCATTTGGGAAGAAAAAATACCAATGCTCCTTACAAACTAAATTAAATTATTTTAGGGGACTTATTGTTACAGAAAGACCTGGGAATCCTTGTAAACTAGAAACTCGGGGACCAGTGTCATATTGCAATAGCAAAAGCAAACAAAGTCCTGTATTGCATAAAAAGGGGTATTGAAGCAATTGTTGATAACATCATTTTCCATTGAAAAAAATAATTGGTAAGACCTCACCTCGAATAAACAGTGCAGTTTTGTGCACCAGTTATGAAGGTTATTGTAGAACTAGAAAGGGTACAGCGAAGAGCAACAAAATTAATTAGGGGGTTATGAAGGACTTGACGTATGAGAAATGACTAGACAAACTTGGTTTATTTACTCTAGAGAAAAGATGGCTGAGAGGAGATCTTTTCACAATGTACACGTTTATGAGAGGTCAATTGAAGGATCTCTCTGGTGAGCTATTCATTCCAAGGCCTCATCAAATAACCAGGGGACACTCCTTGAGATTGGAGCAAAGGAGGCTTCAACTTCAGCAGAGGAAAGGATTTTTTAGTAAGGTCTGTTAAATTATGTAATTCCTTGCCCAAGGATGTGGTTATGACCGATACAATGGATTCATTTAAGAGAAGATTAGATACATTTCTTTCAAAAGGGAACATACAGGATTATACTGTGTATTAGTAGGCAAAACAGGAAGGTCTAGCTTATTTAGCAGCAGGAAAGATATATTATTCTTATGTCTCTGGGTTATGAGGCAAAAGTTGAACTTGATGGACTTGTGTCTTTATTCAACCTAATTTACTATGTTACTAAATCAAAGCTTTGTCTATACTAGAGACTTATCTCACCATCTATCCAGACAAAGTTGTCCTATGTCTGCCTCTGGACTTCCAACCTAAAGCGGATCCTGGAGACAAGCATTATCTGATGCTGTCTGTTTCCAGACCTTCTAAAGGGAAAGGAGCATCCAAAAGATTGATTGCCCAGTGGATCAAACAGACCATCATTATGGCCTATGAACAGGGAGGCATGGATCCACCTGCATCACTTAAGGCCCATTCTACTTGAGCTATGGTATCTTCATGGGCTGAGTGGGCAGAGGCTTTGGGTGACCAAACTTACAGAGCAGCAACTAGGAAGAGGGGCCACATGTTTTGTTGCCATTAAAGACTTGACCAGCTTGCAGCAGATGACTCCTCCTTTGGGCATTGTGTTCTCTGAGCAGTAGTGTCCTGAATCCCACCCTGCTTGTTTTTGTTATATCTCTATTGATACTGCCTGGAGACAACATGGAAAGGATGAATTCCAGCTTGCATGGAAATTCCTTTTCCTTGGCAGTCCCATGGCAGCACATTGCACAGCAATGTCTGCCCTATTAAATATTCTTTTTGCATCATCTGCTCTCCTATCTTTATTATTGCAATGTGGTAGGAGGGAGGAAGGTCCTATTTATAGGTTGATACATGTAAGTTCTGACCTGTGCTTTTTCCTGTCCTGGGGGTAAGGGGTATCTCTATTGGCACTGTCTTAGGACTGACAAGGAAAAGGAATTCTCAGGCAACCTGGAATTCATCCTGACATCCACATCATTCTGCCCAATATTGAAACTTGCATTACTCTCTAATATTGCTCATATGACCAATATGATAGGTAGGCAATATTCCACTATGCAGATCAAGAATGCTGAACTTGAATTTGCCCATTGCAAAATGCATCCAAATTGTAGCATATTGTATTCTTTTGTGCTACAAAATGAGAAAATCACCAGTGAGAACAGCACCATTAGGGCAAGATATTTGACTTTTGGACGAATAGCTCAACTCTCAAAATGATGCACTAGTGTCTCCCATGTGAACTTAACTTTAAAGATACAAGAATCTTTAGACCCGTGGCCCTCACGTTGTGAGCCATATGCACAATGAAATAATGATAATGGTAAGTAAACTTCTCCATAAATACTTGAATCTCAGAGTAAATTTAAGATGCCCTTGAGGAAGAGATAGAGTATCACAAAATGGGTTGGGTGTCGAGTGTCAATATTAGAGCCAAATGTCTTGAATTATTGAATTATTTTTAATATTGTTTATTTGCCATTTTTAAAATAAAATACATACTTGAATGTGTGGCAGTCTCTGCAGACTATTGTTGTACCCTGGGCCAACTAAATGAACTATCCACCAACTACAATAGTAGTAAGAAGAGGGATAAGAGGGTGAGGTAAAAGGCACCAAAAGGGATGAGAGGAGGTGTTGTGAAGAATGACCGATACAGGAGGTCAGATCCAGTACAGGCCTATATCCTAGAGGCGGAAGTAGCCTCTGAAAAGAGTGAGTACCCATTTGGAAGGGGGAATAAAAAGAAAATAACTGACTGTGCTGATAAATCACCCAGATCACACTAAGAGGGATATCTTGTGCTGTCTCTTTTCTCTTTTGTGAATCTGAAAAACCAGTCAAAGAAGTACTTTTCATCTCATATGCTGAAGGCTTTTTAAATAAATGGAAATCTACTTTATGGCACTGTATATCCTTCTGGCATTCAAATGTTTAAAAGAAATGTATACCTCATCCACACTACATAATTAATCAGGAGTAATTCATTTAAAAGCATAATGTGTAGCCTTTAATGTTTTCAATGATCCCAACTGAATTTGTCTTACTTTATCAAGTATTCTGATACATTTGTGCAAACACAACTTCAAAGCAAAAGAAAACAGATACATTCCAGATCCCGTAATGATAGCCAAAAGTATTGTGTTACTCTGTAGAGGAAGAGCAAATGGCCTATATCTCTTTGGCTGTTGTTGAACTATAACTGTCATCATCCTCAGGGCAATTGCTGATGGGACAAAACAGCACAAAGGGGGTTTCTTAGAAACATAGAATTTGACGGCAGATAAGAACCATTCGGCCCATCTAGTCTGCCCAATTTCCTACTGTGTAAAAAAACAAAAAAAAAAAAAAAAAAAAAAAAAAAAACACACAACCTCAAACCTTTTTTGGTCCTTGGTCTTTTCTTATGTTAAGGACCGCCTTATGCCTATCCCATGCATGCTTAAATTCTGTCACTGTATTGACATCTACCACTTCTGCTGGTAGGCTATTCCACTTGTCTACTACCCTCTCGGAGTAGAGGGGTCATGCATAAAATGTCATGTATGACTTGGAGAGCAATAGTGCTTTTAAGCCCTTGCACACAACACAAGTTGTTTTTTTCACCAAATTGCAAAGCTTTGAGTGTCAGGATTTTCCTTTAGCCCTTTGAGAACCCTTCTAGTACTCAAAGGGTTAATTCAGATTCCTGCATGCTACTATGGACTGAACATCAACAAGAGGTAGGTTACCGCCCCCCTCTCTATTTGCCTTTAGGCTTTGATCCTAAAACAGGATAACAATGTTCATTTTTTTTTGTTGACCCTTTAACTGCCAAGGGGATAGACCTGATGCAACAGTTCCCCATAGGGGCAAATTAATTCTAAAGATGGGTCTCATTTAAATAATATAAATATGCAATAACAATGCTTAGTATTTGTTTGCTACTAAAAGCAATTACAGATAAATAACACAAAGGCCATGGATAGGTAACAAGCTGTTGATGGACTGCAACTGACTCTGTAACGTGTTGTACAACCATCTACCACAGTGTCCATCTGTACCATTGGCACTCGGCCCTAAATAACAGCGGGATTATGTACTAAGGCAGAGTTAGGAAAGGTGACCAGATTTCTCTTTCAATGTTGAACACTTATGAAAAACTCACAATGCAGGGTTGCACAGACTTCTCTACTGTCCCCTACATTTAAAGGGTTATCTGACCATCTTAGGGTTTAGCAACTTTTGGCTATTAGGGTGTTGCTAATTATAATCCCCAACATTCCCAAGAGATTTTTGGGGATGATGGGAGTTGTAGTCCCCAGTAGGTGGAAAGCTAGAGTTTGCTCACCCCTGCACTGTATTGATACACTCCTGTGAGAAAAGCCCTTTTATGTTATTGTGTGGACCCTCTTTTTTGGTTTGGAGAGCTCAGTGCATGAGCTCCATGGAACAGTGTCACGTGTGGAACCTGAGTCGCAGCTGGAGATCGTAGCTAGGGCACTTTGCTTGTGTTAGGAGCCAGAAGGGAGAGTCCCTTGTTGCAGCCGAAGCTGAAGTAAAGGTGCTGGCTGTGAAGCCAGATGTCCGACCCCAGTTGAGCCAGGGCCCTGACCTGGATAGGAGCTCTCACAAGACTGGAAAGACTTAGGTAATTACAAGAAGATTCAATATGCAGAGAGCCCCCCCAAAGGTGGCACACACACTGGACAGAGGTAGTTCCAATGCACTGGAGAACGAATAGCTCAGAGGAAGCAGGAACCCCAGCAGAATAGGACCGCTACAAGCAGATGACCCAAATGTGGCTGGGACCGAAATACACAGGCAGCTGGGAACACTGCCTATGAGGAGGCTGGGACAGCTATACAGGAGACACTTATGAGGCTGGGACCGCAATAGGTATGCAGCTGGGACTGCAGGTAAAGGTGCGACTGGATCACAATAGGTGCAGATTGGACTGCAGGTTCAGATGTGGCTTGGACCGCTATGCTTATGCAGCTGGGACTGCAGATTCGGATGCGGCTTGGACCGCTATACTTATGCAGCTGGGACTGCAGGTACAGGTGCGACTGGTTCGCAATAGGTGCAGATGGGACTGCAGGTTCAGATGCAGCTTGGACTGTTATGCTTATGCAGCTGGGACTGCAGATTAGGATGAGGCTTGGACCTCTTTACTTATGCAGCTGGGACTGCAGGTACAGGTGCGACTGGATCACAATAGGCGCAGCTGGGACTGCATGTTCGGATGTGGTTTGTACCGCTATACATATGCAGCTGGGACTGCAGGTACAGGTGCGACTGGATCGCAATAGGTGCAGATAGGACTGCAGGTTCGGATGCTCCTTGTACCACTATGCTTATGCAGCTGGGACTGCTGATTCAGATGCGGCTTGATCTGTATCAGGGATCGATATACGGATCTCCGGCCAAGGCTCCCAAGGAGGCAAGCCTGATATGGAAGGACGCAGACAGTGACAGCAGGGCTCCCAAGGAGGTGAGCCCAATATGGAAGGTCACAGTGACAAAAGGGCTCCCAAGGAGGCGAGCCCAATACAGAAGGCCCCCGAGCCACCCACTATCTTGGCAATTGGCCGCGGATGCTGACACTCATTTGCACCAAATAGTGCAAGCCTCTGCCCCTTGCCCCGGAGCTCCCAGCGAGAGGTACAAGGAATCTGGAGAACTGACTCCAGATCCACGTGGCACTGCACCCAGCACCCCAAGCACCGCACAGAGGGAACCGCTGACACGGAGGGAAGGAGGCACAGGCCGTAGCATACAGTAAATCACAAAGGCTAGGGAAGTCAGACAGTCCTGTCGGCAACACACGAGGCAAGGTGCAACAGGGTGACCAAGCTCAGGGTCAGTCCGTTGCACACAATGAGTTATCAGTGCTGTCACTGAAGGGTGGTTGACCAAATAATGATAATATGAAATCCCAGAGGTTACATCAGAACTGCATAACTAAATGTCAATGAAAGTGCATGTAGTAAAGTTATCAATCTCTGCAACTGCTAAAGGTTGGGCACATTTGCAGTATTTAGGTATGATTCTTATAGGTATCTCAGAAATATTTATGTTGGTTGTAAAAGATCCTCTTAGTCCATCTGGAACACCGCAACCATGGGGTAAAGTTTCCCCCATCCAAAGGATACGACCTTTGAGGCAGAAACTCCCTTCTTCCCTTCAGCTTTAACCTCTGCCCTCAGTTTAATTTAAAGTAAAGTAGCATAAAGGAACAAAGATGAGAAGGAAGAATGAAATCCTTGAACAAAGACACCAAGAGGACTGCTCTGCCCGGGGACTTAAACCACAAGGTTTTTTTCTCTGGGTGGAAATCCTATGTTTCACATAGACTAAGAGAAAATTATTTAAAGGTTTAAAGAGAAGGTCACTAAAACCCTCTTTTCTCTTACATCCAGTGTGGAACACAGGAGCTATGGGGATATACCAAAGCACCTACCAAGATTCTGGGAGGGAAAAAGAAGACAAAAACTCTCCATTGTATACCAGTATTCCACAGGACTGATACCTTATTCGTACCTTATAAACCTCAGGTGTCAACAAACACCAATATTACACACCAACCCACTGAATCAACAGGGTTCAGAGCTCTGTATAAAGAGAGGAAAAACATCCTTAAACAAGAGCCAGTGCCTGAAGAACCTTCTGACCAAAGCTGGCCTCTGCCGATGACAGGACATTGACACTGTAGTGTTTGGTGAAAGTGTGCAGATATGACAATGTCGCAGCCTTACACAATTGCTCAGCAGAGGCCTGATTCTTGTAGGCCCAAGAGGTGCCCAGAGATCTGGTGGAGTGAGCTGTGAGAGAGAAAGGAACAAGTTTCTTTCTGACCTCATACTGCTGTTGGATAGTGGCCTTGATCCAGAAAGGAGTAATAACTTTTGGTAGCGAAATGACAAAAAGTCAGATTTCCTAAAAGGCTGTGTGTGATGAACAGGGTACTTAAGAGAGTGTACCATATCCAACAGATGAAGCTGTGGCTTGTTAGAAGGATCAGGACAAAAAGAAGGAAGAACAGTTTGCTGGTTTATGTGAAAAACCAAGACAACCTTGGACAAGAAACCTCTGGGTGTACGAAGAACCACCTTGTCCTGGTGAAAAATCAGAAAAGGGGATTTACAAGCCAGAGCTTGCAGTTCAGCCACTTTATGAACAATAGCCAAAAGGAAGGCAATCTTAAAGGGATAGTAATACTTCATTTTAACTTTATTTTATTTTGTAGGCATTAAAAAAACATGAAGAATGATATAAGTCTTATCTCTGAAACCTTTATGGTTTAAGAGATATTCACAAACAAAGTATCCCCTCCCTGTTCAACCAGATCAGAAGGGAGGTGCCCAGGTAGACTGCAGAGAGGGACAATCTTCAATTAAAATAATGGAAAAAGCTGAAAAACTTGTCAAGGGGGGCAGGGCTTTCATTGTTTTCATACAAAGAAAATTGTCCCCTTCTGTTATCTGTACTGTCATACAACCAGACTGACATCTGAGAAGAGATGGCTTACACTAGGTAAAAGGGGCGGGGAGGGGGACTTTGCTTGTGAATATCTCATAAACCATAAAGGTTTGAGAGATAAGACTTATATCATTCTTCGTGTTTTTTTAATGCCTACAAAATAAAATAAAGTTAAAACGAAGTGTTACTATACCTTTAAGCATTAGGAGAAGCAAAGAAACAGATTAAAGAGGCTCAAAACAATGTCTCTGGATAACTCCTAATACAAGGTTCAAATCCCATGGGGGTGCTGGATACCTTAAGGTAGGGTTGGAGTAAGCCACCCTCTGAACAAACATCTTGATGCCAGAAAGAAAAGCAATATGCTTCTGAAAAAGAACAGAGAAGGCTGAGATATAAACATTAGTCAAACTCAGACTAAGATGCTTGTTGATGCCATCTTGAAGGAAAGACAGAATCATAGGAAGACTTAAAGTTCGTGGGGACACATCTCTATGGGCACACGAGACCAGATCCTATGGTGAGCCATAGTGGAGATGAGAGCGTCCAAAGTCCATCTTTTTCAAGATGTTATCCTCAAGAGCCATGCCGTCAAAGTTAAACTTTCCATCTAATGACAAAGAGGACCCTGGGTTAGGCGATCCAGCCTCAAAGGGAGGTAAAATGGATCCTCAATGGAAAGATCAAGAAGATCCGAGACCCAAGCCCAACGAGTCCAAAAGGTGATCAGAATTTCTTGAACATTCTCCATCTTGTTTTTCCTCAGTACCCTGGAAATCAGGGGAAATGGTGGAAATACATACCAGATGAAAGTTTCATGGAATGGACATTGCTTCCATCGCAAATGCTAGAGGATCCTTCTTCTTGGTACAGAACAGAGGAACCTTCTGGTTCTCACTGCATGCAATGAGATCCACTGATGGAAGACCCCAGTGGTGGACAATATGGTCAAAAACACAGTCTGGTTGAATTCCCAATTTCCTGGATCCAGATGTTGGCAACTTAAAAAGTCTGAGACCATGCTATCTGTGCCTGGGATGCAAACCGCCATGATGGCTGGTGCATGAGCTTTGACCCACTGAAGAAGTTCCTGACTCTCTGCCCAAGCAGACTCACTTCTGGTTCCTCCTTGGAGATTTATGTAAGCAACTTCTGTTGCATTGTCCGTTTTGGTCCCTCACCAGTGTTCCTGACAGCACTTGGGACCAGCGGTAAAAGTACTGTTAGGGATCAGGAACCAGATAGACACAAAAATGTCAAACGCAAAACACCTTTATTAAAATAACCAAAGCAAACAAAGCAAAATCATGATCCAGGAGCGTAAACCGAAAGAGAAGCCGGGGTCAGGAATATGGAGATCTGCGATGTCAGAAACAAGCCAGGAGTCAGAAGGGATGTCAAAGGAAGCCAGGTCACGCACGGATAAACAGGAACTCAGGAGAACGCACTTGCAGCCAGAAACAGACACAAAGGCAAGGAGGAAGTGAGCCTAGCTGCTTTACATATCCTGGAAGGAGTTGGCTGATAACAGTCAGGTGAGTAACCATGGAAACTGAGAGGTCAAGGCAGTTTAAGATCAGCTGACTCAGCCTGACACAGGCAAGGAAAGGCAGCAGTAATCAACAGCTGAGACCAGATCAGTCAAACCATGACAGAACCCCCCCCGTCAATGCCCCCACCCCCAGCGGGGCAGTACCAGGTTGAGGGGAAGCGTGCATGGAAAGCAAGGGCGGTGGCATGCACGTAAGAGGCTGGAACCCCCAAGCGCTCCTCTGGACTGTACCCCTTCCAATGGACCAAATATTGAAGCCTCCCTCGGAACATAAGAGAGTCAAACTCCTCATGAGTGTTAACAGGCACCAAATGGGGTTGAGGAGTGACCATAGTAAAACGATTACATACCAGGGGTTTCAGCAGCGAGACTTGGAACACATTGTGTATCCACATATTGGGAGGTAGGTCTAGGGCATAGGCCACAGGGTTCTCACGTCGGACAATACGGAAAGGCCCCACAAAATGGGGAGCCAGTTTCTGAGAGGGCACTCAGAGGTGGAGATTTATGGACAACCAGACCCTCTCCCTGACCTGGTAGGAGAGTGCAGGTAGGTGTTTACGATTAGCCTGGAACTCCTGGGAATGTTGTGAGCATTGCAGTGACTTTTGGACCATGTGGAATGGATCTGGAATTGTGGAGGATTGAAACCCGTAATTCACCATGAAGGGGGAGAACTGGGTAGAAGCTGAGACTGCACTGTTATGAGCAAACTCCGCCCAAGGTAGCAGGTCCAACCAGTTATTCTGATGGTCCGAGAGGTAGCACAGCATGAATTGCTCCAAGGCCCGATTAGCCCTTTGGGCAGCCCTATTCGATTGCGGGTGCTAGGCCGAGAAGAAGGAGAGTTGCGCACAGAAGGCCCTCCAGAATATAGAGACAAACTGGCTAGCCCAGTCGGAAATTATGACCCCATGTAGCCGATAAACTTCTTTGATAAAGACAATAGCCAACTCTTTAGCGGATGGGAGTTTTTTGAATGGTATGCAGTGGATCATCTTAGAAAATCGGTAAACAACCATAAGGATAACGGTGTTACTGTTGGACAGAGGGAGGTTGACCATGAAGTCCTTGGCAAGGTGTGACCATGGCTTCTCACCATTGGGTATGGGTTGAAGAAGGCCCACTGGAAGGTGACGGGGTAATTTAGTCTGCGCACAGACTGGAAAGGCAGCTACAAAGGCTGCAATATCACTGTTAAGTTCTGGTCACCAGAAGAGATGGGAAACCGACCAGAGAAGCTGTTTTTTTCTAGGATGCCCTGCTGACTTAGTATTATGATAGGTTGAAAGTACCTTGGTACGGAGGTTAACCGGCACGAAACAGCGCCCAGAGGGAGTCTCAGCAGGTGCATCTACTTGGGCGGCCAGTATTCACTCCCCGAGGGGAGATGTTATGCTGGTATGTATGGTGGCCAGTACTCTGTTCGGAGGAATAACAGGACTAGGAGGGCTCTCCTCCTTAGTGCCTGAGAACTGTCTAGATAGGGCATCAACCCGGACATTGGGCCTGTCTTGGAGTCAAGCTCTTGGCCTCGGACAGGTAGGTGAGGGTTTTATGATCCATGAGGATTAGGATTGCCACGGAAGTTCCCTAGAGCAAATACCTCCATTCTTTGAGAGCTGGTATTATCACCAGCAACTCACGGTCACCAACTCACCAAGAATGGAGAACCCCTTGAATAGACGAAGGGATAGAGCCAACTGAAGAAATCAGAGACGTAACCCAAACTGGCTCTTGTTCTTTATTGGAGGGCCCCATGGAGAGTAGTAGGGGCCACAGTGCAAAAGGGACATAGGGTGCCTAAATATTCTCATGGGAGCAAACTTTGGCATGACTAACAGTGTGCTAAACAGGTTAAAGGGACCTCTGAATCCTTAGGCTTGGATTTAGAAAACCCATCTAAAGGATTAGAAAACCATCTAACGTAAAACAAAATAGTCTAAAGTACTGGGAAGGTATGATAAATTGCATAAAAATACCCAATAAGGTACTTACCTGGGTGCAAGGGGTCAAACTAGGAAGACACATAAGAGAGACCAGCCACTGCGCAGCCTATGCAATGAAAGTAGTAAGATGGCTGCCAAAGCACCACCCTGTTTAAACCAGAAAGCGTGGAAAATAGGAGATTCTAGGAAATGTAGTTTCCAATTGTGTATGGCCATCAAACAGTGGTTCTCCAGCCACTAAAAATTGTGAATTTAAGTGATCTAAAGTGGTCCAGCAATTAATTTTGAGCCCACTCTGACCCTTTTAAGTGAAAGCGGTGCAGAGTTATGTCTCTATAAAGATTATTCATGCACTTCTATGAAGCAAAGATGGTCATTGCACATGCTCCCATTTGTAAAGGGACTGTGTAAATAAATTAAAATATAACAGAAATAAAACTAAAACACACATTTATACCTAATGATCTGAAAGAAAATCTCAGTAGAATAAGTCTATCTGCTCTAATGGAAGGAGAAAGCCCATTAACAATGTAATCACAGCCAAGTACAGAAAGGGTTAAAAAAACAAACAAACAAACAAACATACTACATAGGCAGCCTCCTTTTAGAAACATAAGGTGCAGGAAAAACGAGAAGGAATGAGTGCAATACAGGAAAGAACACCGCATTTCAGTGAGTGGCAAGTAATAGCAGAGACATAAGAGAAAGAAAGATAGCCCTCAAATTGTTTATTTAGCAGTCTTCCATCCTATATAATAAAAGGCCAGAAAGTTTGTCATGATGCAGTCATGTACAGTAGAGACTGCCCTGCATTTGGCTAGTCTCTACTGCACATGATTGCATCGCGTGAGTGAGGCGGCACAATCGCATGGAGCAGTGAGATAACAGCAGTACGCAGTGCAGGTCCAGGTAATGTTAACCCTTTGAGTGCTGGAGGGGTACACAACGCATTGCTTTGCAATGCGTTGTGTACCCCTCTGGCAATCAAAGGGTTAAGAGGCCGGTCCTGCTCTGCGTACTGCCGTTACCTCACTGCTCCACAGCCCGTGCACACAGGCTTTTACACTAGTTTTTAAAGAACCCCAGAGAAGTTCAGTAGTGAGGCACAGATTGATAATAAAGTCAACTGCCATAGAGAAATGGTCCAGAAATGCACCTGTGAACTGATAAATCCAACTCCAGGGAAGCCAGTTATGGGATTATACAGCACCATATCTAAAAAAAAAAATTAAAAAATAAGTTTAAAACAAGAGAATAGTGCCAGCTTGCCCTGTTCCTGAGGGAGATAAACTGAAACTGAGGGGTGGGGGTAAAGTTGGAGGGAAGATAGGAGTCTCCACCTCAAAGGCACTGCCTTATTTGAAGTTAAAAGAATTAGAAGTGAAAGGTACATGAGACAGAATGCAACCACTTACCAGGCAAAGACTTGGTCATGCAGGCACACATGGCCAAGCTTGTGCTTGGCACTCTGAGAGTTAAATCTGCACTGTCTGCCACAGCTAACCTAGATGGCATGTTATTTAGTGGTTTAAAGATGCCCACTTGTGACATCACACGCAGCAATACTGTAATATCCGATCCAACAAATAGGAAACATAGGGGTGTATGTAGAAGATCAAAGTGGAGCAAAACAACTGCACTGTATGGGTCAAAGAACAATTTCCAAAAATCCCCATTGATTTAAATGAGGCTTTTAAGCCCCTGAACTGTACACAGGTTTCAGACGCATTGCTTTGCCTGGTTAAATAAATGAACTTCCTAAGAACCTTCAATAGAGTAGCTATAAGTAACAGTGATTAATTTAGTTAACTGATGAGATAGAAACAAATAGTACCAATTTAAGCACTGGGAGATTCCCAGTTACTAGATCACAAAACACATTGTGGTGGTTTGCTATTGTGCCCGGCTTCCTTAGAAAGATGTAGTCATACTGAAAGGAAAAAAAATTCCTTCAATGTATTTTTATTCATAAAACTCCCCAAATCTGTGACATTCTCCTAAAAAGGAACACTATGACCTAAAAATCAAATTGCTTGATATATCTTAAAATATCAAGTGCATCCAGCTAGCATGTGTGCAAATTATTTATTTTATGTTAGATTGTAAAAATATAATCCTGAACTTGCTTTTTTTAATGTCATTGTACACTAGCATCTCTGATAGGTCATCCTGAACTGTCTCAGATATATTTTTAATTATTTTAATTCCATTATATTTTCAATACATTTTGAAAGTGTCTGGCTTTACTGGTTGCTATGTGTTCAACCGGTGGATTATTATATGTAAGTACACTTTGATTCCAGTTATGTTCCAAACACTTACTATACATCTACTGTGAAAAGTGCCCTTGTGCTTATTTGTGGTTCTTGCTTTTTATTGCATGTGTGGACTGTCCTCTATAAAAACCATCTGATTAATTTTGTGTTTTTTATAATGAAAGAGGAAAGCTAAAACAGTAAAATAACTGTACCCAAACTCTTGTAAATCAGCCCTTTTATACGAAATCCTGTACTATCGCTCCAGAGATAACCATCAAGATTGCTTCAGTAATGTGAGTCTGGGTTCCATGGAAAAAAAATGTTTGCACCATGACTGCCAGTGACTAGCTACTCCACTAGAAAATGCAAAGTGAAAGTATGAGATGCTTACCTATGGACCAGACTGTCAAATTCTGTAGTGTGTTCTGTACAGAGTTCCCAGTCTTATCCTCGGGGACCTCTAACAATCCATGTCACTACGATTTCCCTGCTTGAATACAGATGAGTTAATCAGAGGCTGAGTCATATAATTACTTAACTTGTGTACAAGCAGGGAAATCCAAAAGACTTGACCTGGTAAGTGTCACTGAGAATAGGGACTGGGAATCACTGCTCTATGCAACCCTATATTACCCAGGATGTAATTCTTGGTGTCTGACACCTGTGACATAAAATGATTGTACCATGGGTATGATCAGATCCTATACAGCTCATTATTCTGTAGACCCCTTCCTGAGTTGTGCATCTATGGGCTCCAGGGACCCAAAACTCCTACCACTGAAGTATTTTAAGTTAAAATGAGTGGGGGGAGTTTGGGTCCTTCCGTCCTCTGGCACTCATAGGGTTAAGAATCATGGCTGTCTGCATGGATATTATATCCAGTACTAATAAAAGAACCAGGCCACTCAGAATTTGTTCACGGTAGTCATTAGGATTGTCTGGCCAGATTACGTGTGGGGTTTTATCATTATTATTATTATTAGTAGGTGTTAGTATGCCTTTAAATAATGTCATTAGCAGATATGCATTTCCATAAATAAGAAGTTCATTCAATCCGTAAAAGAACATTAAAGAGCAAACTTGTTTCTATTTTGTTACAGAGGTCCATAGTCAAAACCTGCAGAGGTGCAATTCCAGAACAAATCATCTTCACCACAGCTTTAAAATGAAAATTCTACAAATTTACATGAATTGAAATTAAGCTTTTTGCTTTGCAATGCGTTGTGTACCCCTCTGGCACTCAAAGGGTTAACCTCCTGAATGCTAGAGGTCTCCAGCGCACTGCTTCCCAATGCCTAGGTGATCTCGGAAGCATTCAAGCTGACAAATAAATGGGATTTCTTTTTGTCTGTGGTGTAGTTAGTTTGATCCCAATTTGCTCCTCCTTATCTTGATGGATGAGACTCATAACAAAATATCAGCAAAAAGTATAATTAGACACAGCAAATCTTAACGATTAATATCAAACAACGAAAAGTAGTAGTATTGGCTCAGAGGTGGGACATAGAAATATCATATTCCCACCAACCAACCAACCAACCAAGCAACCAAGAGATCAGTTCTGTGTCTGAGAAGCCCAGAAAAACTCTGTGTACTAAAATATAACTTTTACTTCAACTAATATAAAATAAATAAAGTGATATCCTATCCGGAAGTATAGTGTAATAAAGGATTATATAAAAAAAAATGTGAGTCATACAATAATCACCAACATGTTAAAACAATGTGTGGGTAAATCACAGTAAGATCACTACGTCAACCCTAATTAGTATGTATAATATGTATTACCAAGTCATTCCTCTAATATATCTAAACTCACACCCAGGCACATGCACACATAGACACCAAGGGGGGCTTGAGCACCTGCCCTTTTTGTCCAAAGTGCCCTCGTGCCCTTTTAACAACAAATATAAAAAGTTGCCTAGCCGCCTGCTCTAACCCTCCCCACTACCCAGTCAGGTCTGTGCTTCCTTCAGGACAGACCTGTAGATGCTGCGCTCCCTTGTCGGCTCTTTAGTATTACAGAGCGCTGGGAGATGACATCATCTCCCAGCGCTCTGCATGAAGAGAAGACTGTGCTGGAGCTCCAGCAGCTACAGGTCTGTGCCAAAGGAGGCACATACAGACCTCTCCTGTCGCTGGACTACCAGGGAAGAGGTAGGAAACGGACATTGGGTGGCAATGTGGAAATGATGGGGCAATATGGATCTGATGGGGGGGCAAGATGGAGATGATGGCAATGCAGAGATGATGGGGCAATGTATGTGAGTGTAAGCTGGAGTTGATGGCAATATGGAGCTGATGGGGGGCAATATGGAGATGAAGGGGGCAATGTGAGGGTAAGTTGGAGCACATGGGGCAATATGGAGCTGATGGGGCAATATGGAGCTTATGGGAGCAATGTGAGGGTAAGTTGGAGCTGATGGGGGCAATGTGGAGCTGATGGGTGCAATATGGAGCTGATGGGGGCAATATGGAGCTGAGAGGGGACAATGTAAGGGCAATGTGGAGATTAGGAGCATTGTGGAGGTGTCCAGTGGAGATGGCCAATGGGGGGGGGCGCTTCCGATTTCTGTGCCTACAGGCTCCTGAGATGTAAATTCTTTTCTATTTTTTAAATATATATTTTGAATAATAATTATGAGAAGTGCCCTTTTTTATTTGAGCCCCTGCCCCCCAAAATGTCTGTTCATGTCCCTGCTCACACCTGTTAATAGCAGCACTTGATATACACATCAAGAACAGAAACCGAATGTGTATTTCAAGCCGTGACAGGTTTCCAGCTCACAAAGGGTGCGATCAACTATTGAGTAAGATATAGATCAAACTGCTGAATTAAACAATATACAAATGAGATACGTTGTAAGTCTGTGTCTTTTAATATCAAATAGCTGTTACAGCTTACCTTGGTTTCAGCGTCATCTGCAGGAGCGAGGCTTCAAGCATGCAGCAGGCCTCTGTTTTATGTGTTTGCTTCCTGTAGTCTCCTCCTACCTACTTCCTCCCTCTGAGCTGCTCCTCCTACCTACATCCTGAGGAGGGGTTTAAAGGGCTGACTGAGTCCTGACTCAGTTGCCCTTGTGTTGTTGTACAATACAGTTCTGTTCAGGGGAGGGCTGGCCTGGGGGGCAATTGCCCCCTGTGCCAGTCCTATATCTGGGCCAGTGGGCCACTGTCTCATTTAATCTCCATCTTGTTGCTATAAATGGAGCAACACTAGTGATTCCACAGAGCATACAATTGAAATGGTGCTATACAAATTATACCACAAAGCTACAATCCAAATGAGGCTACACTAGTTATATAACCCATTTCCACTGTAAGCTCTATAGTATCACTAATGTAGCTTTACTTAAATTGTAAGCTCTGTAATATCAGTAGTTTAGCCCACTTAATGTGAGCTATGTGGTATCGCTTTACTGTACGATATTAATGCCACGTTTAAAATTAACAAAAGGAGGTGGGCTTTGAGAGTGGGCTCAAATGACAGTAGAAATGGGCCGCTTGATTGTATTTGCCCTCCGGGCCACAAGTTGCCAGCCCTCCCCTGGTTCTGTTTCCCTTGGGCTCTGTGTATGACCTGGCTTATCTGACCATCCATTCTGGTGCTGACCTGTGGCTCTGTCTGACTACTCTTTTGCCTGCTCCCATTGTGTAGTGGATACCCAATCTGGTGCAGACCTGTGGCTCTGACTGACTACCTGAACTGTGTATGACCCAGCCTGTCTGTCCATCCATTCTGGTTTTGACCTGTGGCTCTGTCTGACCATTCTCCTTGTGTGTTCTGATTTGGCTTAGACATCCTTTCTGGTGCAAACCTGTGGCTCTGACTGATCTTAGATGACAGTATTAATATCATATACTGGGAACTAGATCTAGGCTAGATCTAGAACAATGCATATTTTAGAACTTAATATGCGCTAAGATCTTAGATGACAGTATCAATATTATAAGCTGGGAAGTGAAAACTAATATTATTTGATAGGATTTATTCCTTAACATATGGGCAGGTTGAAGTTGACAGCTACATGGGATAATGTACTACTAGAAAATGGCGGATATCCGTACATACTGTGTTATGTTTGATTTCCTATAAATATATTTTCCTCGAATTTTACTAGGATTGGCCACTAATTTCAGTAAAGTATATCACCTTGAAGATTTTTCTAGTATAATTTTTGAAGGTTAAAATATTTGATTTATTATAAATAGATGGTAACAAATGAGATGAATTAATCTTTTTAATTGACAGGATTACCTGCCCAATTAAGTCATGATTGTTTGAAACGGACGCCCCGTCAATTCATGTCACTCTACCTGGCTGTTATTCTTGGGCTATTTAAACTTGATGTACTCCGATGATCGGTAACACTCTTTTCCCCTGATGAAGCCGTGATATGGAATGGAGAAACGCATTGGGCAGTGTGGGGGACAGAGTACTCCTTGATACTGTCACCCTTTGTATAAACTTAAGTCTTCCGTCTTCCATTTATCTTCCTATCCCTTTAAAACAGAGTAGGGATTAGAGCGGTTCACTGAGTGCCGGCACACCTAAGCATGGCTCTAGGGTTTCTGACTATACTTTTCTGTCCTCTTTGTCTTATTCACTAAGATACAAAGAAATAAGTCATATAATAGTAGTAAACAATATCTTTAACTTTACCGAAAATTGAACAGATAGATATATTAATTATTTGGGAAGTAAAGGAATTTAAATACTTACTTTATCCCCAATCAGTATTGCCTCCAATCACTATTGCGTTATTCTGTTTCTGATACATTAATATGAATGTAGTTATAAGAGTTTAGAATTGAGGAGACTTTGCTTTAAACACTTATGTTGAAGTATTAACCTCTATTTTGTTTGAGAGACTCACAGTGTTATTACTATATGCCGAAGTGAATTAGAACACGGCTATTAGATATCTTACTTTGATCACCTGCAGCACGATTTGATATTAAAAGAGACAGACTTACAACTTATCTCTTTTGTATACTGTTTAATTCAGCGATTTGATCTATATCTTACTCAATAGTTGATCGCACCTTTTGTGAGCTGGAAACCTGTCATGGCTTGCAATACACATTAGGTTTCTGTTCTTGATGTGTATATCAAGTGCTGATATTAACAGGTGTGAGTTTAGATATATTAGAGGAATGACTTGGTGATACATATTATACATACTAATTAGGGTTGACGTCTTGATTCCACTGTGATTTACCCACTCGTTTTTGATATGTTGGTGATTATTATATCACTCACATTTTTATATAATCCTTTATTACACTATACTTATGGATAGGATATCACTTTATTTATTTTATATTAGTTGAAGTAAAAGGTATATTTTAGTACATGGAGTTTTTCTGGGCTTCTCAGACACAGAACTGATCTCTTTGTTGGTTGGTTGGTAGGAATATGACATTTCTATGCCCCACCTGAGCCAATACTTCTTCTTATTGTTGGATGAGTCTCAGAAAGACCAGAAACTAATGCTCTGTATAGAACAGGCGACGTCGACTGTTGGACCTTAAAGGGACAGTAATACTTAAAATTTTAAAAAAAATATGTTGTAGGGTTTATCCCCCTGAGTAAAAAGAGTACTCCCACTGCTGAAAGGTGTTTTATTCAAAAGTTATTACAGTTGAACTTTTAGGTGCACTGTCACAGTGGCCTGAAATTGTACAGTGGCGCTGTTGCTACAACATCCTAAGGAGATTTATGGTCTACAGACCAGAGCTGTCCATAGGATGGTGTAACATCAGCGCCACTGTACAATTTCAGGCCACTGTGATATTGTACCTAAAAACTTCAAATCTGAGCTGCAATAACTTTTGAATAATACACCTTTCAGCAGTGAGTACCCTTTTTTACTCAGGGGGATAAACACTACAATATATATTTATTTACATATTAAGTATTCCTATCCCTTTAAGCTGATGGTGTCTACAACTCCCATCATTCCCAAACAGCCAATGGCTGGTCGGGGATTAGGGAAGTTGTTGTCCTCCACAGTTGGAGGCCAAAAGTTTCCTACCCCCTGCAATGAAAACCTATCTAGGGTTTCATTTGTCCAATACCATGTCTTCAACATCTTGGTTGTCACAGTGATCAATGGGTGATTAGTGTGTTCCTTTCCTGCTTGGTACAGGAATAAATATGACCCCTACATCATTCACATAAAGCATCACGTCACTCAATTATTTTTTAATTCGCTTTTACTGAATTTTAAATACTGTTCTTTCAATGTGTTATGTAACAGCTACACAATAAAATTATCCAACACATACACTTTGAAATAAAGAGTAAAAAAATAAAAATGCAATTCCAAAACATCAGACCAGCCAGGTTTGGTGCATAATGACTTGTTCTATTAACATATCCTTTGCTCCAAGGAGAACTGTGGGAGTAAATGGGTTACTGTATACTTAACATAACTCTCTTTGCTGAATTAGCCCTTTGAGTGCCAGTGGCTTATGAAATGCATTACAGAACAACGTGATGCACGTTCCACTGGTGCTCATATAGTTAAAGGAGCAGTGACGTTGCAATGCATTGTTGATGCAAATAATGTTAAAAATGCAGGTTGCAGACATTCCTCATCAGTTTTGTTGTGTACATTTCTTATACAGAGGCTGATGTACTAAACCAAAGTGGAACAATTCTGGTGCAAACCAAAGGCCCCATAGGGGGAACTAAATATTTCCACTGATTTAAATGTGGCTTTTAACCCCTTAGCTCCTTGAGGACCAGATGGGTGTCAAATTAATTGAAAAATAATGTGTTGTAGATCCAGTTGGTCTTCAAATGGTCCTCTAATGCATTGGAGACATCTTAAAGGGATAATAATGTCTTTTTTTCAATAAAATCTAATATTGTAGATATTACAAAAATAAACTAACTGATGCAAGTCCCGTCTCTCAAATCTTTATAGTTTGAGAGATATATGATGATAAAGTCCCCCCCCCTTTCACAGATGTCAACCTCTAGCTGACAGTAAGAAATACTGGTCCCGGGACAGCAAGTGGCTCTTCAGCATAGCTGAAATAGCACTATCTAAAATGAAATACTTCAGTGCAAAGGTCTACAAAATGTACTTGCAAACCAGGCACACTTTGTAGACCGTTCCAATGAAGTATAGATAGTGCTATTTTGTCTCTGCTGAATAGCCACTGGCCGGTCCCTGGACCAGGATCTCCTTCTGTCAGCTTTACAGTTGACATCTGTGAAAGGGACGGGAGGGGGAGCTTGATCATTGTATATCTCTCAAACTATAAAGCTCTCAGAGACGGGTCTTACATCAGTTCGTTTATTTATGTAATATCTACAATATTACATTCAAGTGGTTAAAAGCCTAATTTGAATCAACAGGGATTTTACAAATTATTATTTGTCTCCTATAGAAGAATTACCTTTTTGAAGTTTATAATCGAGGGCACTTAGGGTAGCAAACAGATTTAACCCTTTGGATGATGGAAAGGTAAGCAACGCAGTGGTTGCTCTTGAAGGGTTAAACAATTCTTATAACACTGCATAGTCAACATCCCCCTCCACCCACACAGGGACTATGCTGACAATACTGAGATTATACCTAGATTATTCCAAAGAGATGGTACCGAACATAATAGGTGCAGAATGTGATCTTAACCCTTTGAGTGCCAGAGGGGTACGGAACGCACTGCAAAGCAATGCGTTCCGTACCCCTCTGGCACTCAAAGGGTTAAAAGTTTTGCAAAATGTTGAGTATTTAAATATTGACTACAGAGAAATTCTTACTTTAGCCCCACCCACAAGATTTGCCCTAGATTTGCCTTATTAAACACCTGTATACATGTATTCAGCCAGTTTGTATGTGAAAATAGTGACAGATATACATTTACATCACTTTTACACATCTCCTCCATAGTTTCAAGTTGTGGTAAACATGTTGAGATGGGGATACATACATTAAGCTTAAATTAATCCAATAATAGATTACATAGAGGATCTTAAAGACCTGGTCAACAGGTATAAGGAACAGGTTATTACAACTAATGATGAATATAACTAGTTTTAAGGAACAACCGAAGCTGCTTAAACACGCAGATCAGCCACTCAATAATTCCATAGCATTGGGTACAGAGTTACTAACTTCCACATTCTCTGAATACATAGATGTCTTCCTGCAACCATTTGTGTTCCTATTACCATACTTCCTTTACAGACTCAGTTCAAGTCACTGATATACTGGAGGGAATGGAATGGAAAGTGGACTACAGCTGGGTAACATGCGATGTTGCTCCCTGTACACTAACATTCCATAACAAAAGGAATAAGGCAGTAAAATTACAACAAACATATCGATGGAAAGCATTTTGTATTGTGTTGAGAAACAATAACTTCATGTTTGAGGATGACTTCTATTGCCAGATCAAGGGCACAGATATGGGTTGTCACTCTATCCCTTCCTATGGCAACCGTTATATGAGTGGCTGGGCTCAGACAACCAGGGACGTGTATACACTGGGTGCAACTCTGCCTGGCCTAGCATCCAAGGATGATCCATCTGCCCCTGTGTCCAATAGGTTTTAGTTTTGCCTCAGGAAATATCTTTCATTATCTTCCTTTTCTTGAACAGAATTCTACCTACAGTCTACTGGCATTATTCTAATGCTATCATAGTTCCCTACAGAGAGGGACATGGACTCTATATAATGAAGTACTCTATATACTGAAATATGTGGAAGTACCACATTGGCACCTGGATTTCTTCATATCTGGTGAGAGAGAGAGAGAGAGAGGAGAGAGAGAGAGAGACCCCAGGCTGATGGAACAGGTCTGAACAGACGGGTTCTTTACCTATAGAATCTTGTGAGTTTTTGTCTTGTGCATGTAAGAACTGTAGTTACACTTTTAAGATGAATGTTCTGCATTCTGTCTTTTTTAGACTCTTAGTTACATTGTGAAGTAGTGCATTAGGCACCCCACTGGCACTCTAGGTGTTAAAGAACATGCTCTGAAAAATCCAAACATAAGGTAGCCCTACCTATGGTGCAGCCGGTTGGCTCCAGAATTGCACCACCAGAAATACATCAGCCTACTTGTTTTGTGGTGTAAGGCAGGGAAGGGCAACCTACAGCTCTCCAGTTGTTGTTGGACTACAGTTACCTCAGGATGATGGAAGTTGTAGTCCAACAGCATTTTGAGGGCCACCGCTTACCAATATTGGCTTAAGGTACATCTACTACAAAGGACTGAGGTGCAATGATTATTCCATAATAGATAAGAATGTTATGGTATCAGTTATATTTAAATAAATATACATGTCATTGCCATGTCATCTGTCTAAAAATAGAAATAAAGTAAAAAAACAAAAAACGATGCACACAATTTCATATATACATATATATATAAATAGCTTTCTAAATCATCCAGGCACTTGCTTATTGCATAAAATGTGGTTACAATGGAGGTTAGCACATTATTAATAACAATAATTAAATGTCTTTATGAATACTGACTGATGATTTGCTAGCCTGAATTTTGAAGCATCTTCTATGTACTGAAAAGTAAAAGGACAAAATGCAAAAATATAGGTTATTTCAATTATAATGTAACAAATACATTTGTAAAACATTCCAGACCTTGATAGAGATATCTGAAATTTAAAGTATGCTCAAAGTCTATAAAAATGTTGTCCATCTAAAGGATTTGTTGCTCTGAGCTCAGTTATGCACACAGGATAATTTAAAATAGCATTTTATAGTATTCCTATATGCTTATACTATTCTGATCCCTTGCTGAATTCTGAAGGGTCTGGTGAAGGAGCTCCTCTCTGTCAGCTTGATTGATTGTGACTTCACACACCCTTCAGAATTCTGACTTGGTAAGTATGCATTATTAAACTTTCTTATGTGCATCTCTATGGTTATTCCTTTTAGATGGAGCATTTTTTATTTACTATTCCTTTAATGTGTAGTTTTGCAGCAGTTTAGGGAAAGCAATGTACCTTTGCACCAATCACTTTCTGAATAGGAACATGTACTCTAGAACACACCAAACAATGGGGAGTGCAAGGAGAGCCGCTTTCCCCAGCTTGCTAACAAACAACACATGCAGTATCCTATACTTGAGGTTTTTTATAGCAGGATATGGAAACTTCTCTGAATGTCACAACAACTTATATTGCAGGAGCTACTGATATTTTAGCCTTATTGCACCTATAAAGTTTGAGTGCAGACGTCTGCAAGGCATATCACTGCCATGTGTTGCAATGCTCTTTGTAACCAATGGATTAAAAGTGCCAGCCCTAAAGACCTGTAATAGTGAAGAAAAGGCAAAGTTCAACCCAAAAGTGCTATTTAGGGTTCAATGTTCAAAACATGGGGGAGAAGCACTAAGGAGTGATAAAGAGATGATAAAGTGGAGATGACTTCTCGAGTGATATTACTTCTCCAGTTCCTATGTTATTCTACGGGGCCCATGCACTATGATCGCTCCCACTTGAGAAATATTAGTGAATTGTCTCCACAGACTAACATGGGAACTGGAGAAGTGATATCATAGGAGATAATTCTGGGCCAAAGCACCATATAAAACAAGCACAAATTCTGAAAATACCCATTAATGTATGTGGGCTGTCAGCCACTTGAATGCTAGAAAGGTCTTTACCCCATTCTGAAGCAATTTATTGGAAACCTCTCTAATATTCGGGGGTGAAAAAAACATGTAAATCAATGAAAAGTTTAAGGCAGAACTTTCACATATCAATAAGTCGCCATGCATTCATTAACCATACGGCGACTAGCTTGAAAATCCATGTCTTACCTATAAAAAGTGGCAGATTCTAAAGAAATCTTTACCCTTTGGAGACTGACGGCAGGTTAGTGCAGTCTGCGTGCCTGCGCCGTCAGTCCCTTCTGGTTACCATGTGGCACGCTGCAATGCCTTACAGGAGACTGGGACTGACAGCACAGGCAAGATGCCTGCGCTGTTACCTGGCTTCCGGTCTCCAAAGGGTAAAGATACCTTTAGAATCTGCAACTTTTTATAGGTAAAGTGTTAGTAATGTCCCCGAATAAATATTTATCACCTTGTATTGCTAAATAAGTTGAACTAAATGCGAAAAACTCTATCTCTCAAACCGCTATGGTTTGAGAGATATTCCTATTCAAAGTTCCCACCTCTCTCCCCTTTCCCTGTTGTCAGCGCTGTGCTGACAGCAGGGGAATCCTGTCTAGGGATCAACTGGCAGTTCTGCAGCAGAGCCGCAATCGCATTATTTAAAACGACTGACTTCATTGTAAACGTCTACAAAGTGTGTTTGCAAACCAGGCACACTTTGTAGACCTTTCCAATGAAGTAATTTATTTTAAATAATGCAATTGCGGCTCTACTGAAGAGCCTCATCGTGCTGGCCGACACCGATCTCCTGCTGTCAGCTTTACAGCTGAGAGCAGGAAACGTCAAACTTGCACAGTGAATATCTCTCAAACCATAGCGGTTTGAGAGATAGGGTTTTTTGCATTTAGCTCAACTTATTTAGCACTACAAGATGATAAATATTTATTTGGGGACATTACTAACACTTTAAGACTTATATTTTCACGCTAGCCACCATATGATTAATGAATGCACGGCGACTTATTAATAGGTGAATGTTCCGTTTTAATTTTTCCCTTTGGTGCAGATGGTTTGACCCAGAATGACTACAGTTTTCTTTTGAACACAGGGCTTTTAGAGACATATTTAGGAGCGTCAGAGAGGTACGCAGCGTATGGAGAAGTAATGTGTTGATTACCCCTCTGGCACTCAAAGGGTTACTGTGAGATTTTTTTTTAGACATTTGTGTACATAGATGCATCAAAAAAGCTTAAAAAGAAGTAAAGCCACATTTGTAAATATGTTCCTTTGTTAAAAAATGTCTTAATGAGATTTAATTTGCATACATTGTTTACACACTGTAACATTAACATCATATATACTTCCATTATGTATAGACTGCGTCTGTATAGATAGCATTCAAGGACTTAAAGGCCCCTTCTAAACCAACAAGAATGTCTATTTGTCTCCTATTGTAAGTTTGGTTTGCTGAAAAATGTCTCCAGTTTTCTTTTGTACCTAGGCCCATTGAATTTCTAGATGCAATAACTCAATGACCTGAAATTGGCACTGTTGCACCATCCTATAGACAACTCTGGTTTACTGACCATAACTCTTCATGGGATGGTGTAACAACAGTGCCACTGTAACATTTCAGGCCACTGTGATACTGCACCTAAAAAAAGTTTGAGCTGTAATAACACTTCTCAGCAGTGGGAGTACCCTTGTTTTACTGAGGCAGAGAAACCCTACAATATATATAATTTTTACACATTAATTATTACTATACCTTTAAGCACAAATGACAATCATTTTTTTGTTTTTTTGAAAAGTGGAGTAGAAATTGACATTTTCCAATGTTGCAATGTATGTAAAAAAGTTGATAATTGTCACAAAACTAAAAGCAGCATTAGTAGTTAAATCTTAATGCCAAATATTTGTTCTTAATGGAAATAAATAGGATGTTAAGTGATAGGATATAACCTACACTACCATTCAAAAGTTTGGGGTCAGTTAGAAATTTCCTTGTTTTTGAAAGAAAAGCAAATCTTGTCCATTAAAATAACATCATATGGATCAAAAATTACAGTGTAGACATTGTTAACCCTTTGAGTGCCAGAGGGGTACGGAACACACTCAGAGGGTTAATGTTGTAAATGATTATTGTAGCTGGAAATGGCTGATTTTTAAAGCGGAACTTTCACCTGTGATTAAGCTAGTAAAATGTATTGTTTTCTGTAAGCCCATACATTAGGAGATATTCGCTCTCAAACTTAGGGGGAGATGTTCAAAAAGTCATCATAATGAAAAACTTGTCGGATCGAGAGTTGGTGGTAAAAGAAGGATGATATTTTCATAAGTAAATCCGTCACGTTTGAAAATTCGTCTAAAGAATTAAAAATGACGGTAAGAAGATTATAAAAATTGTCTTTCAATTTGTCTTTGAAACGAACATTTTCCAAGAAACAAAAGACTTTTTTTGTCTTTGAAACAAATTTTTCTTCTCCAAGTTTAGACCATTTTTATTATGTCGGGAAAAAATTAAGTTAATCAGACAAAAAAATTACGTCCAAACGAATATTTTTTTCTGAAAATACCTTACATTATGACGGAAGACTAAGCCACACCCACTTTTGGATGCAAACAATGACGGAAATATGTCTGAGAATTGACGGATCATGGTGTAAGAACTTTTTTATTCTGATTACAGACAATTTCAGTTACCACCACTTTCTGAACATCTCACCCTTAGACTTCATGTAGCCACTTCTGCATTCTGCGGCATAGGGTAACGTTGGCACAGCAGCACAGGTCTTCCCAGTCCTCAAATTCTCCTCCCACGTCCCTCCCAGGTCTCCCTGGGAATGTGTTTGCGCTTCCCTTCACAGTGATATGCATCACATCTATTATAACAGCAAGCTCAGTATAATGGAGCTTGCTGTTACAGTAGATATGATGCACATCAATACATTACCCTATGCCACAGAATGTATGGGCTTACAGAAAAAATAAACCTGCAATCTACAAATCATTTTACTAAACTAATCATAGGAGACATGGGGGAGATGCACTAAGCAGTGATAAAGAGGTGATAAAGTGGAGATGACTTTTCCAGTTTATCACTTCTCCAATTCCTATGTTAGTCTATAGAGCCAATGCACTAAGATTTCTTCGACTTTGGAGATCTTAGTGAATAGGCTCCATAGAATAACATAGGAACTGGAGAAGTGATATCACTGGAGAAGTCATCTCCAATTTATCACCTCTTTATCACCTTTTTATCACCGCTTGTTGAATATCCCCCATGGTGTATTAAAGGTGAAAGTTCCGCTTTAATGGAATATCTACATTTGCTGCAAATGGAGTATTCTTCGATGAAAGCAACGTTTGAAGGACACATTTATTATTTAAATTAAAAATCATTATTTATAACCTTGTTGACATCTTGACTGTATTTCCTATTCATTTTGTAACAATGCATTTTTCATGGAAAACACTGGAATTTCTGAAGTGGCCCCAAACTTTTGAACGGTAGTGAATATATGCGAAAAACAAATTCTCAATAGGGAATTTACTGAGAAAGAGACATTTATAACATTGACTTTACTTCTTTAAAAATGTGAACTGTCATTGAAAGTTTTAGGACATTGTATTTTGGGCTATTTACTTGTGCCAGTGCACCTTGCTGCACTTTGGTCCAACAGTATGTTCTAGCTCTGGTGAATTTGTACTATTGTTTCAATGTTATCACAGTGGAATCCCACTAATAACTTGGGTATCTATTTATTTCAGATCAACTGTTTACAATGAAAGCTAGGGATGCTGGGAGGAAAAAAAATAGCTAAAGAGGGAGGAACTTTTTAATCTGATGTTGCAAGTGGAGTGACTGGTGGGAAGGGCATTACTGAGAATTTTAAGGTTACTTTTATGACCCATTGACAGCTCTTTGTGTAACTGAATAGATGATTTAGAACAAGACCACAT
Source organism: Rhinophrynus dorsalis (assembly GCA_037306005.1). Classification (NCBI taxonomy): domain Eukaryota; kingdom Metazoa; phylum Chordata; class Amphibia; order Anura; family Rhinophrynidae; genus Rhinophrynus; species Rhinophrynus dorsalis. Next base: position 138,879,688 of record CM074726.1, on the reverse strand, counting down.
GTTTAAACAAAGAGTAATGTGAGTTTTATTGCTGTGGAGCAGCGTGATACTTATACACACACATCACACAGTCTGATCTCCTAACCAGAGGGACACCAGGGTGGGAAAGAGGGACAGAGGGATTTGGGTCTCAAAGAGGAACTGTCCCTCCTAAAGAGGGACATTTAGGAGGTGTGTAAATGTAATGTGAAATGCTGAAAATGAAAAAAAAAAAAAAATCAAAAACATATGAAAAATACACGTAAAAGAGCCAAACTGTATTATTTTCTTCCATATGATAGTCAGTGCGGGTAACATAGTTAATGCAAAACAATCCTGTATTGTGTGTTTTCTGAAAGTGTCCTGCATTACGATAGCGGTCTGGTCACTATCATTATTCGTGTAAAAACAACAAGAATACATAGGAGCATATACTAATAAATATGAAAACTGAACTTGGTTCTTAAAAAAAAAAATAGGTGAGGAAAAAGATAATTTGCACTGTAGTAAATATGCATCTAATTTGACACATTTAACTCTGAGTGCCAGAGAGGTATCCAATACATTGCAAGCAATGCATTGGATTTCTCTCTGGCACTCGAAGGGTTATGAGTATCACTCCCTGAGGTACTAAGAAAAAAAAATGGTGCGATGCTACAGCACCAAAAGAATAAGTAACAAAGACAAAAACGTTCCATTGATTTAAATGGAATTTTAGTCCTTTGAACAATGAGGAAGTTTTTAATGCAGTTTTCAAATATGTAAACTTGAATTAAGGCGATAGATCAACTTTAAATCAAAGGAAACCTGAATTCCTTTCCTATGGTGGAGCTGATCTGAAGCAAGATTGCACCACATTTATTTAGTACATTAGCCTCCCTGTGTGCACTTCAGGAATGGCTCAGTTCACTGCTAGGGAAATTAGGAATGAACCAAATAAAAAATTCACCTAAAAGGTGAATTGTCCCTTCAGAGAAAATGATTTGTTCCAGACACAATTGTTTTTTCCCATTAATGTTTTTCTGCCCAAGGAAAACCACAGTCCTCAACTGGAAACTTGCCTGTGCCCTAAAATCAAAGTTTTAAACTGACACACATGAGTAAAGGTTGCCCATGAATATTTGATAAGAGAGGGTCGGACTGGCTGTAATCCCAATGCACAGAGGCCTAATTCACTCTTGCAACTTTGTTGCATGACATTGCAGCAACACAAAACTGCCATTAAAAATTATAGACGCTGAAAAAGTTGCCTATATGAACTGCCCCCACAAAACAATATGTATTTTGTGAAATCTGTTGCTGAAACAGTCACCAATGTGAACTATATCCAATGTCCCATCAGATTTCTAAAATATGTCTAACAAACTCTCTCACTGTAAACCTTTTTGATTTACACTCTTGCCCTTCTTTGTTACTGTACAGACCTTTTGTTTTGAAGGCCATGATGTCACATCAGTTCAAACCTAATACATTGTGAAATGCTCTTTCATAATTTTTTTCTTCTCATTTATTTACTCTTTATTTTTGTCTAGTTTTTTTTTTCGGTACCGTTCAAATGCAAAATGAAAACCCTTAACCACCCTTTACCAGTTGCAAACCTCTCTGGCACTCAAAGGATTAAAAAACATTGAATCCTGGCCAAAAAACGGCCAGTTACCTCTCTGAATCATATTAACACCATGCATTATAGGGACATTGCAAACACGTTATGAAGCAAAGTATTGGATATGTCTCCAAAAATCCAAGGGGTTAATTAAAAAACATCACATTGATAAAATCTCATACACTTTGAGCTATGAGCATCTCTGTTCCATTTGGTTCTCAATGGTTGCATTTCTTGTACTAACACATTAACCTGCAGTAGGAATTAGAATATTTGGATTTTTTAATATTAAAATTCTGTGAAATCCAAATTTAAAAGACAGGTTTGCTCCCAAATCTACCAACCCAAATCCTGGATTCAGCTCTTCTCAAAGGAAAATATAACTATTCCAGCACATATGCACAAAAAATAAAGCAATTCTGGAGCAATCTAACTGCACCACATGAAACACATAAAAAAGTAATTGATATATGAGATTTTACCCCTTGAACACTTGAGAGGTCTCCGCATATTGTTTTGAAATCCACTGGAGAGTTCTCAATCATTTAAAGTGTTAAAAGTCCCATTTAACCCAAAGACCCTCGCTCCTGTCTTTTCCACCTTAGCCACAGTACTACCCTCAGGGTCCCAAATCAAAGGCTCGTACACTACACATCATGCTAAGCCTTGCCGCTTCCTTGATCCCTGTACACAGGAAATTGAAGTCCCTCCCCTCTTTGTAACTGTGGCATTCTAGGGTCAACCAGGTAGTTTGCATGGAGAGATGCCATGAGACGCCTCTAGTGTTCAAGGGGTCTGTGAGAGTTGGGGGGCATGACTGGATAAGGTCCCTGCATCTACAAATGATTTCCTTGGGTCTACTCACTCTCCATGGACTGATTAACTATCCCTCTTATGGCTTATTCACATTAAAGGCTCCCTCCTATCCCTAGCCTGTGTTTCGCAATGACACAATTTGTTTTTCATTGTCAATTATTCATTTGTGCATGGTAAGCTTCCTGCAAGACCCCTTCCTCTGGTTGCTTTTCCTTTGTCTGCTTGATTGGACCATCCCTGTCTTCCCTCCCCTCCTTGCCCTGATCCTCCCTTATGGTCCCTCACATTTTCCTTTATACCCTTCTTCAACTGTCTATTCTTATTTCCTATCCCAGTTTACTCTTCCCCTTCTGATGTTGCATCTTTTCCTTTCCAAGTTTCCTTTACTTTTCCGATCTGGATAGTTCCTCAGCAGAATCCTTTATGCCATTGTTCTATTTGGAGGTAACCTGTTTCAGAACTGGACATTGTTACCCTCCTTATCCTACTACTGTAGTTATTTACTGCTGTTGTTGATTCCATGATTCTGCTGTCACGTTGTATTCTTTTGAGTTTTCAATAAACTTATTTGAAATAAAAAAAAAGTCCCATTTAAATCATTGGAAACGTTGAGAAACTTGTTTGCTTGCTATGGTGTAATTAAGGTTGCCACCTCATCCCTTTAACCCTTTGAGTGCCAGAGGGGTATGCAACACATTGCTCTGCAAAGTATTGCTCTTACCCCTCTGGCAGTCAAAGGGTTAATACCAAGCACTTATGGTGCATGAAGGCCATTGTAAGTCTGTAGTAACCACTGGATGAGGTGGTAACCATAAGTGTAGTTGGTCTGCACCATAATTGCTCCGCTGGCAGCTTTTTGCATATAGCATTTTAGTAAGCCTGTGCCTGATTGTTCCTGAGAGAGATGTGCGTGTGTGTATGTGCGTGTGGTGGTGGGTGGGAATGGGTGCATTTAAGAATGCCCCCTCCCCTATTTTTCAGCCTCTGCAAAACAATTTATTCCGTTGTCGTGCCACTGATTGCACAAAAGACGTGTAAGGAGTTCTGCATCCAGGACGGCTGCATGTTATCTTCGTGATACATCTGCAAGAAGGAAATTGCAGAGGTTACAAATTTACAGCTTTGACAGATGGATCAGAGCTAACGTGGCAACATATCCCTTTAACCCCTTAAGGAACAATGACGTGCCAGGACATCACAGAATTTGGTCCTTTAAGGACTAATGGTGATCTTGGCATGTCATGGGTAAAATAATTGCAGCGCATCTTAGGGCATGCTGCAATTATGCTGGGGAGCCTGTAGCTGACTGATCCTGAACCAGAGCAGTCAGTTTCAACCTTTCCCTTATGGCTCTGCACATATGATTGCTGCTACAGTGATCACATGTGCAGGTAGAGCCAATGACAAAGGCAATGTAAAGTATACATCTCCTTTGTCGGTCTTCTCTTCCTCACTGTTATCGTGGGGAAGAGAGAAGCAGAAAACACACATCCCCACTGGGGAAATAGACACAATATGGGCTCTAAAAATTTAATTTGAGGTGCTGGGGCCAGAACTAGAGGTAGAGGAGGTTTGGTCACTTCACAATATATTGACACCTCTTTGTGTAACTGAATAAATGATTTAGAGCAAGACAAAAATCATTTATAAACACATATAGTAGAGTTTAAACAAACATTAATGTGAGTTTTATTACTGTGGAGCAATGTGATACACTCACCTACACACCAAATAATGTGATCGCCTAAAAGATGGACAATAAGGAGGGAAAAAGGGACATAGGGATTTTCATCTCTGAGGGACAGTACCCCCTAAAAAGAGATATTTGGGAAGTATGAACAACCGTTCATATCTTTTATCCATTCCCTATTAAAAACCACAGGAAAACCTATAAAAAGTATATATTTTTTCTCATTTTTTTAATTGCCAAATGAGATGGTGGGTTATACATATAAATGCTGTAGTAAAAGAAAGCCCTATGTATGCTTAAAAATGGTATACACTTTGTGTGGGTGAACTAAATGAATTAGGGGAAAAATATTGTTGAACAAATGAATAGTAAAGAGGCCAGAATTGCTCTGGTCTTCTAGTGTAAAACAGGTCTGGTCCTTAAGGGGTTAAATCAGTTACATTTGTAAAGAAAACAAACAAACAAAAACACATACATTGTAGGGTTGCACCGATTCCTCCTCCGGTGGGTAAGACACTTCAAAAAAGGCAATGCTACTGAGGTGGAGACTATACACACAGGCAATACACTTCTGAAAAAGAATGGAAAAAGATGACATCTGATCAGGCTGGGACCCTGGTTAAAACCATCTTGAAGAAAGGCCAGAACCATAGGAAGACTGAGAGGCCATGGTGCAGAATCACAATCTGTGCACCACTGGGAGTACAGAGACCAAATCCAATGGTATGCCTTATATGAACCTGGCTTCCCAATTTGGAGCATAGTAGAGATGACAGAATCCGAAAAACCCTTCTTCTTCAAGATGCTGGCTTCAAGATCTATGCCTACAAAGCCAACCTTTCCACCTGAGGATGACAAACTGGGCCCTGGGTCAGGCGATATGGTGTCAAGGAAAGGCAAAAGAGTTCTGCAATGGACAGAGTGAGAAGGACCAAGAGCCAGGTCTGACTGGGCCAAAAGGGTGTGATCAGGATGACTGAGCTCTCTTCATCCTGATCTTTCTCAATACCTTGGGAATCATGGGAACTGGAGGAAACATATTTGCCAGATGTAAAGTCCATGGTATGGATATCACAAATCCTAGAGAATCCTTTAGCTTGTTATAGATCAGAGGAACGTTCTGATTTTAGAGGAAAACCATGAGGTCCATTGATGGTAGACGAAAGCAGCAGACAATCTAGTTGAACACGCTCTAGTTGAGTTCCCAATTCTGAGGATCCAAACATTGATGATTTAGAAAGTCTGTGACCACATTTTCCCATGCCTGACATGTGAACCACCGAGATGGCCGGCAAATGTGTTTTCGCCCATGGAAGGAGCTCCTAAAACCTTCATCCACGACGACTAGCTTCTGGTTCCTTCTTTGTGACTGATGTATGTAACCACAGTCGTTTTGTCGTGATTACTACCCATTCATGGATGACAAATGAACATCCCAGTGTTAGATGGGGATGGCATGAGACAGGGGAAAGCGTTCTCTTGACCAGCTCATGAGAATGTCCAATTGCAACTCTTTTTTTATGTGAAACTGAGTGTAGGGAACAGCTTCCAAAGTTGGGACCAGGTGGCCTAGTACTTTCATACCCTCATCAACGGCCAGGATATTGCTTAGGTCAGTTGCAGGGACAGGGACTAGATCTTGTCCTCCAGCAGAAATACCCTCTCTTGGAGGGTTTCAAATCTCATGCCTAAGAAATACAGGACCTGGGAAGGCACCAGTGGACTTTCTGAATTTGCTCCAGGATGTGAACACAGTCCTGAATCTGTGAATGTAAAACAGCCTCCAATGGAGCCTGACTAAAATGGTAATCTAGGTAAGGAGTTAAGCATATCCCTTGATTGTGGATGTCAGCTCCCAAAGCAAGACCAAAGGGAAGAGCAGCGAACTGGTTGTGACTGCCCTCGAAAACAAAGTGTAGGAAATGCTGATGGTCCAGATGAATTGGGAAGTTAAGGTAAGTATCTTGGAGGCAAGAAATTACCCCAGAGACATGGCTGAGATGACAAAACACAGAGAATCCATTTTGAAGTGTGGCGCTAGCACATAATGGTTGAGACACTTCAGATCCAGAATAGGGTGGAAACACTTGCTTTTCCATCATGAAGCATATGAACAGGCACCCACGAAATCTGTACAAAAAGAAATGGTAAGGTGGAATGGACTTGAGGTACCGTTAGAAATGACCAACAAAACCTGCTGGTCTATCACTGAAGTCTCCCATGCATCTTGAAAAAATTGGTGGTGGCCCCCAACTGGCAGAGAAGGGCCAGTACCTCATGCATCACGCAGAGGTGGGTATGTCAGCCTTAACTTTCTGAGCAGACTTCTTGTTCTGCCAAGCCTGTTTGGGCAGGTCTGAGGGAATTGAAACCTAGGCACTTCAGACTGGCATGGGTAATGAAAACCATGCGTCTTCTTTGCAAAAAAGGTGTAATAGAAGGAATCTGGGGCAATAGCGTACTTTTGCCTCCTGTAGCATTACTAATGACCTTATCCAGGTCAGACCCAAAGAGCTATTACCCCACAAAGGGAATAGACACCAAAGATTTTTTGGAAGATTGGTCAGTCAACCAAATCTTAAGCCACAAAGTGTAATGCATGGCTTCCATGAAAGCTGAAGATTTATCAGCGAATATAGCAGTGTAAACACACAGATGGTATCTGAGAGGTGTTTATCGCAGATAGCCATAGCTCTAGTGTACCAAACGGTATCAAAGATGGGTCGCAGAGTGGCCCCAGTGGCAGCAATGTTCACTTTCAATAAGGAATTAAAGTGTTATTTGCCTGATCCTTAAGAGTCGCTGCATCTGCCAGAGGCAGGGCATTGTTTTTGCGCCTGAACATCCTACTGTGACAAGGCCTTAGCTTAGAAAAGGATAGAGACTGGAGAAAAGCTTGTTAAGGAAGAGTTTCTTATCAGGCATCTTCCCCTCTTCCAGAAGAGCCTGGTCCAGAGAGTGATAGGGAGGGAAAAATGGGTATCTCAGTTTTGTGTCGCTGGAATATGTCTGTGGAGGAAGATCCGGAATCTGAGGCCTCTGAAACTAATACTGTTCTGTTGATCTCTCAGCTGAGGGGAAAGTATCTTCCTCAGGCATCCCCCCAAAGGAAAATGTAAGAATCCTTAGCCTCCCCAAGAGTGTTAATTTCCTTTGCAGTGGATGGCCAGGGTGTAGTAGGGGCCACAGTGCAAGAAGGACATAGGGTTCATGAATATTCCCATGGAAGTCCAATCTGGCATGAGGAACAGTGTGCTAAAGGGGTTAACGGGACCCAAGAATCCTTAGGTTTGGATTTCCCCATGTGTCCTTTGCTATCTAACATGTTCAGAGAAAACCCTCCGAAGCAGGACAAAATTAGTCCAAAGTAGCTGTAAAGTATGAGAAAATACTCAGAAATGCCCCAAAAGGTACTTATCTGATGGAAAGGGTTTAAACTAATAAGGTAGAAAAGAGTGACCAGCTTCTGTGCAGCCTGTGTAATGAGAAAAAAGAAAGATGGCTGCCAAAACACCACCTCTGACCAATCATAAAAGCCTAGGAAAAGGGGAATTCTGGGACATGTAGTTTATCTTTGTATTTGTACAGCAAACAGCGGCTCTCCAGCCATTTGAAAACATAAATCTGAACATTGATCCCATTATGACCTTGTGAAAGGGCAGGTCTAGAGATTTATTTTGAGCCCTGTACGGAAAATAGTAGCAGAGATATGTCCCTGGAAAGAATTACATGCAACAAAGATGCCTACTGTGCAGGAACCCAGTTCTTTAAGGGGACTGAACCAAATAAAATGAAGCATTAATAAAATAGAGAAAAAAGGGTGTAAACTGTACATACACACAGCGAATTAATAGAAAAAGAGAATGGAACAGACATTAAAGACAACTGCTCTGAAAATAAGAGAGAGTCCAGTTACAGCCCAGGTACAACAAGGGTTAAAAGACCCATAAATTTCAGGCAGCCACCTTAGAAGCTCCAGAAACACTCCTGTGAACTGGGAAGTCAAAATCCAGGGAAGCCAGTTAATGGAAGCCTGCCTAATGGGGGATTATATAGCCCCATATTCTAAGCATAAAAAGAAAAGAAGTCTACCTAAGAGAGCTATGGACAATACGTCTTTTCATGAGGCCAGGCCACTTGGAACTGAAGAGTGGAAGGGAGACTCCACATTAGTGACTGTGCCTTTTTTGAGCTGCCCTGCTCTCTGAAGGAGGGGAACTTTGCTCCACGGAACCTGTGTTCCACATTAAACGTAAGAGAAAATCTGTTAGAATCAATTCTGGGGGAAACCAACTGTATCATAGGGGACAAATTAATCCTTACAGATTTCCCACTGATTTAAATGTGGCTTTAACTAACTGAATTCAAAAGCAGTTTACAATGCACTGAGAAGCAATGTACTGAACACATCTCTAGCATTCAAAAGGTTCAAAGCCCCATTTATATCAATGGGACATTTTAGTCATCCCCTATGGTGCATCTTTAAATGAAAAGCACAGTCATAGTCCAATGAGGGTATTGGCTTTAGCATGCTTTGGTCCTACGAAGGACTGACCCATAAATATGTCACTGACATTAAGAGCAGCCACATGTATCTCATAAACTCACTGTGTGGGTGAATACTTTACAGTAACCAGTACATGTCAGGTATCTATTTCTCTAGCACTGAAGATGTTAATAATATTCATTCACATACTTCCCAAGTGTTCCTCTTTAGAAGAGACAGTTCCTCTTTTGGACCCAAATCCCTCTGTCCCTCTTTCTTCTCCTGGTGTCCCTCTTTTTAGGAAATCAGACTGTTTGGTGTGTATATAGGTGTATCACACTGCTCCACAGCAATAAAACTCAAATAAATGTTTGTCTAAACATCAGTATATGTGTTTATAAATGAGTCTGTGAAAATAAAATATTTTAGTCTTATTCTAAATCATTTAGTCATTAACACAAAGAGGTGTCAATAGGTCATGAAATAACCTAAAAATTATTGGTATTGCCCCACCTCCTAACCAGGCCCCCAGCAACACCACACAAGTGTCCTTCTTTAGCCATTTGAAATGTTGGGAGGTATGCATTCAGATTGTGACAGTGTTGACTAGTGCAAAGCTAGATTGACAGATTTACTACAAAATAAGTCCCATGAGTTAGGAAATGTTGGTTCCTCACCACTGCAGGAGCTTATTTGGTTACAATGCCAAGTATGTTACAGATTTCTGCCAACTCTAAAGGGGCTTAAATATGCTTACAGCCTGTGACCATATTAACTGTTGGAAGGGTTTGGCAAGCACTGCTTAGAATTAATCTTTATGCAGTCTGCCAGTAACCACTTGCTAATCTACTGGTAGATCACAATCCACCTACTGGGCACTCCTGTCTGTCTGTAAAACAAAGTGTTACTTGACTTTACCTTCACAGCTATCCGAGGGAAGCATTTAAAGAAAAACAAGATACAAATTATAGCATTCTGAATATGGCCAATTCAGGTAATTTTGACATGCAACATCATAATTTCTTTATGTCCCAAGGCACTGCAATACATTGATGGTACCTCTGCCACAAATGGAGTTATAAAAGTTCCACTAAGCCACAGGCATCGGATTTTGACAATCATGGACCACAAACAGGCAAGAATTTAACCCCCTGTCTCAGAGGTACCCAGTGTGCTGCTTCTCAGGGATTAAACCTTTATGCAACGCATTGCAGAGCAATGTGCTGCATAACGCTCTGGCACTCAAAGGGTTAAGGTTTCTCCTGCTGAAGCATGAAGGTCAGTTAAAATGAACTAGTCAAGGATTAATGCTGTTCTGTTTATGACATGTACTAGAGAAGAATGTAAGGCGTGTAACACATTGTTTTTGCTTAAACAAGTGAACATAACAATCCCTAATTTGCCTTTAATATGAATATTGCACAGAATAGATGATTAACGGTTTCTGTGCACTTAACTGCTGGATTACAGGCTGGTCTTCTATGAAAAGAAAGAGTAAGAACTAAAGAAAAAGTAAGAAAGTAAGAGAAAAAGAAAGAAAGAAATAACTACACCAGACAGAATATAGTGTAATAAAAGATAAAGAAAAGAGATGAGAGAGAGAGAGAGAGAGAGAGAGAGAGAGAGAGAGAGAGAGAGAGAGAGACTGACGTAGGCTATGCCAGAAAGAGAAAGATGATGGGGGCTATTCACTAAGTGGTGATAAAGAGGGGCTAAAGTGAGGATGACTTCTCTAGTGGTATCACTCCTCCATTTCCTATGTTATTCTATAGATCTTATGCACTAAGACCTCCAAAGCTGGAGGAATCTTAGTACATTGACTACGTACAATAACATGCAGAAGACAGAAAAGAAAGGCGTCCAAAAGTGAAGCACAGTATTAGAAAAAATACTAAGGTACAATGATGGGTACTCACGTGAATCTTGGTCAAAACACACACACAAACACAAACACACGAACAGAAACCACAACGAATGTTGGGCCACAGAACTTGACTTGTGGCCCAACATTCATTTTTTTTTTTCCCAAAACTCACTCTAAATAGAGTGAGAAAAGGGAATATCAAAGGAAAACAGATAACACTTGATGCTTGACACACTGATGCACCGTACACGAGCTAAAACACAGTCACCCTCCCAAACACTAACCCTACACTACCCCAACAATAAAAGTAAACAATACTAGCCCTAACACTATCCTAGCACCAATAACCCAGAGCTGTAACACCTGTCATCCACTGTCAGTCTTCTTCTGTCATCTTCTATCTTCCGTCTCCTCTTCCTTTTCTTTATCTCCAGGCTTCTTATCTTCTGATCTTCTTTTGTGTAGCAAACATAATGTCCCTGAAAAGAAAAGAAAGAGGCCAAATTAGATATGTCCCCAAAAAGCATGCACCAAAAATATACTGGCCTATACCCTTTGAGTGCTGGAGTGTTTATGCACTCATTGCAGAAAAATGCTTTGAGTACCTCACTGGTGCTCAAAGGGCTCAATTGTTGCTGGCAGTCCAAATTGCAAATCTATGGTGGCAGCAGGACTGCAGCAACAATTTAACCCTTTGTGTGCCAGAGAGGAACTCAACACATTGCAGAGTTTAGGCCAGCATTTCTTTGATGCATCCTTTTGGGGGCTTATTTAATTTGGCCTCTTTTTTTCTTTTTAGTGACATTAGATTTGCCACTCTGAAGATCAGAAGACAGAAGCTAAAAGCTTGAAAATAAAGAGGAAGAAGAGAAGAAGGAAGATAGAAGATGACAGAAGAAGACTGACAGTAGCTGACCAAGTTGCTGAAGACCTTGATGGACATCAGGATTACAGGTAAGTGTTTATTTTCAGGGGATGGTGTTAGCTTTAGTGGGATTAACCCTGTGAGTACCAGTGGGGTATGCACACATTTTTTTTCATACTTTGGATGTATTGATACGTCAGCAAGTTAAAACATGCGTTAGGGGACTCTGCTCTAGAAAAGAGTAGCTCTAGTTTTTCTGGTGTTAAAGTGGGTCCCTTAATGCATGTTACTGCCTAACGCATGGAGTTGAATGGAAAAATCAGACTTCTTTAAATGGCTTCCAATGGGGCCTATATTTCTTTCGCTCCCAATGTGCGTTTTTTTCAGCGGTATTTTTTTCACAGCACAGGTAATTGCATGGTTTAATGTTCTTGAAAAACTACCGTTGTTTCTTTTTTTTTGGAGCCGGAGATAATTTAATCGAGGCCTATAACTGATATGAATATAAAATGAAGCCCTGATAATCTGGTCCAAGAATGAAAAAACTTGAATGCCCTCGACTAAAGAATGACTTGCTAGCATGCAAAATGGTAATTTATTTGTGCAATAGTGATTCACATATTTATTGATGTCTGTAGAATAACTTGCCTAGCCACTTATCAAAGGGCGAGTACCAGAATACCACACAGCAAACCAAACCAAACATCAAATTCCAGGGCTGCAATCAGGAAGAAATTATTTTATTTCTCCTCTACGGTTCTGTTGAAAGGGAAATATGCCTGATCTCGCATACATAACTGATTATTTCTTTGAATTCATTCTATTTAATAGCACTTTCTGATATGATATGTTGCTGTTTAGCAAACAAAGAAGAATGAGGTCAAAAGAAGAATGAGGTCAAAAGAAGAATGTAAGTCGAGTACAGTTTCTGTAATACAAGTATTTTTACTGAAATAGTATGTTTTTGTTCAGTAATTGTATACCGAATAATGCCTGGAACTTGCTTCCGGCACAAAAATAACTAGTCAACTCATGAGTCCACCACCCTTTCTTTAACCCCTTGGAGACAAGAGAGGTCTCTTCCGTATTGCTATGTAATGCATTTGAGGCCTATCTAGCATTCAAAGGGTAATCTCTGTGAGTGCTAGAGGGGTGTTGCACACCCCTGTTTTACTCAATGGGATTAGATTTGCACTTTATCTTACTTTACCCATACAAGCCACTCAGCGATCCTGATGTACTAAGAAAAACTAAAGCAATTCTGGAACAAATCTTCTTCAACATACCAAAAAAAAAAAAAAAGCTGATTTTCTCTCAGTCTATGTGGAACACAAAAATTATGAACTAAAGTATCATCCAGCCAGGAGGACAAGACACTTGCCTAAAAAGGCTTTCTGGAGGCAGAGACTCCCTTCCTACTCCACTTTGCCCTCACCAGACATGCTTGGCAATGCAAACAACAGGTTCTTCCTCTGGGAGGGAAGTCCTGTGTTCTGCATGGACTAAGAGAAAATAATTAAATCGGTAAGTACACAAAAATCCCCTTTTCTCTTTCATCTGATGTCAAATACAGGAACAATGGAGATATACCAAAGCTATCCCACCAAGATTCTAGGGAGCAAGAGGAAAGCCTCCTCAAAACACAGACCAGTTCTAACAAAGATGAACTTTAAAACTCAGGTATCAACAGACCACAGCACACCAAATCAAGTAATAGGAAAAAACAGATACTACCATGTCAAAAGCTTGTAGGACCTTTAATCCAAAAACTGGTTTCATCCAAAGCCAGAACATTGAGATGGTAGTATTAACAAATGTGTGAAGTCTTGCATAACTGCTAAACAGAGGAAGTACCCACCACTCAGGTGGAAAGAACTGTGACCTTAAATGGTACAGGCTTTTTCCTGAGGATGTAGGTGAATGGTCACCTTAATCCAGGAAGCCACTGTCACGCAAGAGGGCTCTCAAAAATTATAAACAACATATCTGGTCTTCAGAAAGGCTTCATGAAATGAACTTTGCACTTCAAGCACCTAACTACCTTCAAACAATGAAGCTTCTGCTACTGTATGTAAGATGAGTTAGGCAAAAAAAAGGAAGAACAAATTCCTAGTTGATGTGCAACTCATAAGCAACCTTCAGGAGAAACCTTACAGCAATTCTCAAAACCACTCTATCAGAATTAAAGAACAGAAACGGTGGTTTACAGGACAAGGCCTGAAGTTCAGCAACCCACCAAACAGGCACAACTGCTAGCAGGAAAGCGGTCTTAAAAGTCACGGACCAAAGAGAAAGAAAAGACAGACGCTCAAAAGGAGCGATCTGAAAAAAACAGGACCAAGTTCAAGTCCCAGGGAAGAGTGGAATCCTGAAAGACTGTATAGAAATAACCCACCCCTGATAATAAGGCAATATGCCTCTGAAAACACACAGATATAACAGAGATCAGGACTTATGACTTACTGGTCGCCAAACAGAGGGCGACATTTCAATAGTATACCGTCCAGAGGCCCTGTGCCACCTAAGGGGATCAAGGTGGCTCCCCAGCCTGTTAGGCAGGAATCCATCATGACTACCACAACTCAGTGAGAATTACCAGTGGCTATCCCAACAACAAATGGGACACTTCAAGCCACCAACGAAGACCTGACTTGTCCAGTCAGATAGGGACATGACAGGGAAAGATGGCACTGCTGCCTGAACTAATCCTGGACAATCTTCAGTTTCAGTTCCTGAGTTTGGAAATGGGCAAAGAGGACTGCCTTCAAGGAGGAGACCAGATACCCTAACACCTTCATGTGCTCTCACACCATTGAAGATGGGAGAAGTAAGGCCTGAGAGATCTGAAACTGAATCTTGTATTCCAGATCCAACACCGAAAAAGTGGAATCTCATGCTGAAGAAGAGAAGGCCCTGGGATGGAACCACAGAGGATTTCTTGAAATTAAGTACCCAACCGTGTTATTCCAGAATGGACACAGAAGTCTGAAACTGAAGGTGCAGAGGCTCCACTGAACGAGCCTATAACAAAAGGTCATCAAGATAGTGAGTAAGCGAAATCCCTAGAAAACAACTGTGTGCAGCCAAGGGTGCAAAGACATTTGTAAATACCACTGGTGCAGACACCAGTCCAAAAGGAAGGTTGGTGAAGTGAAAATTATGGTCTTGAAATGCAAAACTGCTGCTAACCAGCATGGATGGGAATATATAGATTTGTGTCCTTTATGTGTAGGAAGGGAAAAAACTCCCCTGGACACATAGCAGATGTGACGGAGTGCAAAGACTCCATATTAAACTGTGAGGGGAGGGGTAAGAACAAAATGGTTGAGACACTTCAAGTCCACAACAAGAAAGAATCCACCGTATTTTTGGGGAACTATAAAAAGGTTGGAATATAATACCAATACTCTTTCCTGAGGAGAAAAAGCTAGCAATACATTCATATCCACCAGGGCAAAAAACACATATAAAAATAGATGGCCACTCACCAGATAGTAAGGAACTCTGGACAGGAAGAAGCTACATGGAGGAAGAGATTTGAAGTCTATGTGATACCATCATGTTATAACCCTCAAAACCTCCTGGACCACCTAGTCCATGTAGGAGTAGACAACCTGGGATGTGGCCACATGAGTCATCTTAAAGGCACATATGCCTGTAATATGTACCACATTAATTGGGGGGAATACATTTCATGTAATATGTTTATTGGGGTTTTATATTAGTAGTTGCTATTGGTACACAATAGAGGTATAAGTCCCCTTAAGGCAACTCATGTGGCTGTGTCTGGTATGCTTGTTTGCTTGGCCATAGTTTATATTATTTTAATTGATGCTGGTTCTGGACAGACTCCAGGATATATTACCCCTCTCATGATGTAATTTATATTATCCATGTTTCTGGATGGGGTAGTGTTCTGTGATGATATATTCACCGTAGGTCACTGTATCCTAGATGACATGTAATATGAGGGTCTCAGATAAGGCACCTAGAGGTTGTTGTTTGTGTGATATATGACCTTTTTACTATTCATGTTTTCTGCTGTGTCAGAGTTTTTGTAATGGTAAATCTATCATGCAGTTTTGTACTAGAGCCAACAAGTTCATTATATCCGGTCTTGAACAGAATTTCTATTTGAGTTATTTTTAAGTTAGGAAATGAGCATGTGACTCTGGAGTCAATTTATACAGATTAATAATAATAATTTTAGATATATTTGGTTTTGATCTGCAGTGTTTGTTTAGTGCTGTAACTTCACTGTGCATTTATATTAAATAGATAAGTATCCTTTTAATGAATTTACATCCTGTGTTGGAAGGAGGAGTATGTATAGGTATTTAAATTAGATCATTTGACAGAGGTCTTTTAGAATCCATGAGGAAGAAGTCAGACAAGTACTTTGAAACAGGTTAGATGGTACACGTGTAATATGAAAGAAGATAATTGCCACTTCCACACATCTCGTTGAGAGCTATTATATCCACAAACAACAATGCTGGTATCTGGTAACACCTTAATGACCAAGCTGTCTGGGGTGGGCAGCTCCAGAGGACCACTGCACTTTTTTTTTTTAATCTCAATGCATTCTGGGATCGCAGAGTGGTGTGCAGCCATGATGCAATCCCAGAATTCCATGATGTGCCAGGACCATCACTGCTCCTTAACACACATCCACTGATGATGGTCCTGAAGTTAACACACTTTTGTATTAAAGGAAGACTCAGACCAAAAAGGAGAACTCTTAGAATGGCGGGAAAGATATGAGATAACACCGGCTTTGCATCAATAAAAAGGCTTCATTAGCATCACTAAAATAAACTATAAAAAAATGATTTATAGCATATATATATCCCAATAATAAAAATGTCTTTGTTTGCTGCAGTAGGACAGACACCCGGTACCGGGGTTATTTGAGCCAGTATTAGAAAGAAGCAGTTCACCGTTATAACCAACATTCACATATTTATGGCAGTAATCAATCTGGTAAGTTTCCAGTGCCTTGGCTACAACCTTATATGTTCCTCAAAACTTGTGAAACTTGGATTCACCATACCAACGAAGCCAGTATAAACATACTGAACTATATCCACATATATATGTCGGGTTTTATAGAGAATGTAACACATAACTAGATAGTATATTCAGGAGACTGCCGCACTGGCATAAAGCATTAAACAGATTAGTACAAGTCAGGTTTTAACCCACTGAAGCTAAAAATCACATTGGAAAAAAAAAAACATATATATGCCTCTCACCAAAAACACAGGCTTCATTGGAATCATACTTTTGGAAGATCCATGCACCTAAGTCTGGGCTGGGTAACAGGAGAACAGACTGTTCTTGGAAGGATGCCTGCATATGCTATTAGACTAGTATCTTGTGGTAACATACATCTGAAAGATCTGTATACGTCTGGTCAGAGATGACAAGCCTATCCCACCCCCGGACAAACAGGGGAGTTAGATCCATCAGCTAAAGTGCTGGGTC
Organism: Rhinophrynus dorsalis; assembly: GCA_037306005.1. Classification (NCBI taxonomy): domain Eukaryota; kingdom Metazoa; phylum Chordata; class Amphibia; order Anura; family Rhinophrynidae; genus Rhinophrynus; species Rhinophrynus dorsalis. Next base: position 138,862,898 of record CM074726.1, on the reverse strand, counting down.
ACACTGCCTTATGAGAAAGGGGGCAAGCCAAAAGGCCGGGTGTTTGACATGTCTGACTTTAACCAATTGTGTTAGTGATACTGAGTGTTCTTACACCTCTGTATCAAACAATTTATATTTGTGTGCTGTATTATCCCTTTGAGTGTCAGAGGGGTACATAATGTTTTGCTTTGCAATGCATTGCATACCCCTCTGGCACTCAAAAGGTTAAGTACACCTACCTACTGTAGGTAAGTCAATAAATCAAAAACATATATTAAAAAAATAAATTAGAGAAATTTAAAATCACTTATTCCTATGTTATAACCCTGATCTAATTCTGTTTTACCCAATTGACAAATAGTACACAATATTTCCACTGCAGCTAGGAATAGGTAATGATGTACAAATATGGTGTTAAGCACTGAGGTCTGAGCTGTTTATGCCTGACACCAGATGCGAGCGCTGCACCAATGTATTACTTACCTGCTCGTGAATAATGTCGGAAAGCTCTTTCACCATTTCCCTAAAGTTTGATTTCAGTCCCTCGTGGTATTCAAACTGATCCTCTTTAATAAGTTGCTCATTCAAATCCAATGCAACACTGCAAGCTTGGATAAACTGCCTATAGGTAACACAAATGCATTATTTTCAAACATTTGCAAAGAAAGTGTTAAAAAAAACAAACAACAAAAATAAACACATTCCTTATGTGTAACATGGAGCAATGTTGGAGAAAACCAACTACACCTATAGGGCACTAATAAAAGTGCTAAAAAGTCACATTGAGTTGAATGGGGTTTTTAATCCTTTGAGTGCCATAGCAGTATGCAAAACATTCTTACATACACCTCTGGCACCCAAATGGTTAAACCCTTGAACAAGAGAGGGCACCTATGAATTGTATATAATCATCAGGGCACTGCATGAATCTCTGGCTAGTACAACATACCTGCATTACATGAGGCCAGCATGTAACAAGCAGAGCATGATGTGATCAGCAGGTCAGTACACCATTACACGGAAATAGCGGAGTGTAGCATCATTACATTGGGGAAGTAGAGCATACCATAATTACATGAGGCCAGGAAAGCCTAGCATGATTACATGGGACCAGTACAGCAGCTCCATAAACTATAATATAAGACTAACAAGAGAAACAGTGGGCACAAGGGAAAGAAAAAACAGAATGGGGCAAAGAAAGAGAGAGAGAAAAAACTAAGAAGCAAAGCATTAGGAAAAAGAAGAGAGACAAAGTGGAGAAAAAGAAGAGAGGTAAAGAGGAGAAAGGGGGATATATAAGTAGGGAAAGGAGGAGATATAAAGAGGGGAGGGAAGGAGGAGATATAAAGAGGGGAGGGAAGGAGGAGATATAAAGATGAGAGGGAAGGAGGAGATATAAAGACGGGAGGAAAGGAGGAGATAGAAAGATGGGAGGGAAGGAGGAGATATAAAGACGGGAGGAAAGGAGGAGATATAAAGATGGGAGGGAAGGAGGAGATATAAAGATGGGAGAAAAGGAGGAGCTATAAGTAGGGAAGGGAGGAGATATAAAGAGGGGAGGAAAGGAGGAGATATAAAGAGGGAAGGAAAGGAAGATATATAAGTAGGGAAAGGAGGAGATATGAATAGGGGAGGGAAAGAAGAGATATAAACAGGGGAGGAAAGGAGGAGATATAAGTAGGGAAAGGAGGAGATATAAAGAGGGGAGGGAAGAAAGGGAGACAAATTTGGGAAAAGGAGGAGAGGTAAAGAGGGGTGAAATGAAGAGTACATGAGTCTACTTAACCATTAAAAACCAGAGAGGTGCACTACTTATTGCAAAGTAGTGCACTGCACACCCCTCTTGTCCTTAAAGGGTTAAGATAACCATGAGTGGAGAGAACAATTTGAGGTCCTATGGCTCTGCTAGCAATAGTCATGTCATCCTCCATGGATATGACATCCAGGACCGATTAAAGATGTTACACCTAGAACAAAGGTACAAAGGCAAAACTGATAGGGGCCTTTAGGATTTTCAGTTTTGTGTATTCTACTTCAGTCTGCTCAAAGTATATCTGTTTCAGTCTGATAACACTAGATTCACTAAGGCTCTTTTCACATAGGCAACACAAAATAAGTATTGCTGATGCTTTGGGTGTGTGGTCTGTGGTGGTAAGTAACATGCTGGATTAAGGTGCTTTTCACATTGGTAACTATCACCAAAGTTCAGCATAATGAAACCTTACTGCTGACCCTAAGGAACACAGTAAAGCTGCAGTAAGCAAGGCCTGAATGGTGGCCTGTGAGGCTCCCAGCTGATGCTTATCTCATCTTCCAATGAATTGATGACCAGCATGGGTATCATCCAGTTATATTTGCTAGAGTTCAGAAGGGCCAGCCGTCAGATGTGCTCTACAGTGTTCCAGCTGGCGGTGGATTGCAGGAGAGGTGTAAGTGAAGATAAATGGGCAACAGGCTGCTGTATGAAGGTCACCTACTCAGGTAAGTCAACATGTTAAGCATGTTAAGTCACTTATTTCTAGGGCATTGTTCGCCTTTATCCATATGAATGAAAAAGGTGTCTCCAACACGTTGTAAAGCAATGCATTAGACATCATGCTAGCACTGAAGGAGCTAAAATACCAATCCAACTCAATGGGACTTTCATGACTTTGTATTTATCTTTTAAGGTGCAGATGGTTTGCTCCAGAATTGCTTCACTTTGCCTTTACACATGAGGCCTGAAGTGTTTGCTAGCAGTACAGTAAAAGGCACATACTTGAATACATCCTTTAACTCTTTAATCTTTTTGTTGGGATATTTGCTGGACCGACTGTCATCAAGGAAAGCTCTGGCATATGCCATTGGCCCGGCATTGACCTGTAAAGAAAACACATTTGTCACTGTTATGGCAGATGGAGAAAATAGATTAATATGATCTGTCTGAGCTAAGGAATCTTCATGTTGATGGATAAAATATACAGATCAACAACTATGCAACTGGTTTCTTCACAGAATCTCAAAAAATAGGAAAAGGAAAAAGAAAAGGCACAAGAAAAGTGGATCCTTAAATTGGCACTCAGACCCAAAATATATAGTATCTAACGAAGTAACAAAAATTCAGAATTTATCAAAATAGAAAAAATATGTTTATTATAGAAAATTATGGTCACACAAACACGGAGTGGGACCACCACAACAGCGCACACTCCACCGGTTATGAAAGGATTAATTATGGGACCAGAGAGTCAATTCCACAAACCTCCCAGACTTATTTCATGGAGCCACATTACTTGAGGTCTCTTATGTGTTCTGAATTGGATGCAGCTGCTGTGTAGTCAGTACCTAACCTTCCCAGTCACATGAATCATGTCACCACTGCTTAAGTGGATTCAACAGGAAGAGAACAGAAGGAAGTGGTTCTGAGCAGAATGCTCAACAAAAAGGTCACAGTGAAGGTGGAAAAGGCCACCTCTTCAATTCTACTTCATATTAAAACAAGCAAGCTAAAAATGATTCTGGCCCAAAATCTGCCTCCACCCTTTGCCTATGTGGCCTAGAACTATATGCGTCACATGATGTTCCCCCTTGCTCTTGAGCCAGCCCTGATTTTATACAAGGGATTAAAATCTTTATTTAAAGGAGAACTATCACCTCCAAACAATAGCCTCCCCTACCTTACCATGGCAAGGAAATCCTAATGGTGACTATGAATATTGCCCTGGTGCTTTTGCTCATGATATAAATCTTTATATCAGTCCTGGATGTCATGTCCGGGGGGAACCAGATATGATAGATTCTGATTTTTCAAACTGTGAACTGAACTAATCTTTCATGTAAATCCCTCTGCTCCTTAAACAGTTAATATTACCATGAGCAGTCAGCAGTGTTTGAGATCCTGTAACCGTGCTGGCAACAGTCATGTCTTCATGGACACAACATCCAGGACTGGCTGATACTAGTACACCCTGAACAAAGGAACAAGTGCAAAACCCATTAGCAGTTTTTAACTTAGGTAAGGTAAGTGGGATATTATTATTACTACGAGGTATAAATTCTCCTTTAAATTAATAGGATTTTTTATATCCTCCCCATCCTATGGTGCAGTTGGTTTGCTCCAGAATTGTTACTTTTAATTTTTACATAATTCCATAAAATCTATAACACTTGAAAATGAGGCTTCATAGAATATAATGGGAATCTAAGCATTTATATTACCTCTCAGTGCAGGAGCAGTCTATCTTTGTACCTCCAGCTGATGGGAAATAAAATTCCCATCATCCCCAGCCAAAGACTGACATCCTTGCATTAGTGCATCCCCACCAATGTCTTTTTTAAAGGGACAATAATGTTTCATAAAAAATTCTTCTGGTTTTGTAGAGTTTAAAAAAAATAAATTATGTGTCACAAATAAAATTCCCCCCTCCCTCCCCTTCTCCGGACATCAGCGCCGTGCTGACAGCAGGAGATCCCGGTCCGTGGACCAGCTGGCGGCTCTGCAGCAGGGCTGAAATCGTGTTATTTAAAAATAATTACTTCATTGGAAATATCTACAAAGTGTGCCTGGTTTGCAAGCACACTTTGTAGACCGTTCAAAGAAGTAGTTCTTTTAAAATAACGTGATTTCGGCTCTGCTGAAGAGCCTCCTCGAGTCGGCTGAAGGGAAACATTCGATGTGAATATCCATAAAGGTTTGAGAGATAGGATTTGTGTCACATCATTTATTTTTTTAAACTCTACAAAACAAGAAGATTTTTTTATGGGACATTTGTGTCCCTTTAAGTTCAGGAGAAATAAATCGGTTGAACAAGGTGTTAATTTGCCCAATATTTCTAGACTGCAAAGTTGTCTTCTGCAGATGAAATAATACATGAACTTTCTACATCTTTTTTTTAAGCCTAAGTTATATCCTTCTACTCTACAGTAAATGCATTATCTTTTTAGCTGAATTAATTTTAATTATTTGGCTATAAAGACAATAAAAAGGGATTATATATATTATTTTAATATGCAGTTACCTCCTTTCCTGGAATTTGCTCAGAGATAGCAACCACTGAGACATCCACCTACGCTAGTTAATTATCAACAAAAGATAAACTGCTTGGCTATTGCATAAGGCAAAATACTATATAAAATAATAAACTAATATAATTACTGAACACTGCATCAGACATCTGATCACTCAGAACCCAATTATTGGTCATTTTTTTCCACCTTGAATTTTTTTTACCCTTTGAGTGCCAGAGGGGTACGCAACACATTGCAGAGCAATGCGTTGCGTGCCCCTCTGGCACTCAAAGGATTAATAAAGAGGTCATCACAATATAGATGTAAAATAGGATGGATTAAACAAACATTCCTTGTCGCAGAAAGAATATCGATATGTTTTAATAGAAATATTGTACACGACATGAAAAAAAAATACTCTACACCAGAAAAAGTGAAAATGTTACGAACATTTCCCAGATAAAAGAAAAAGGAAAAGAGGGGAGATTGGGAGGAAGATGAAGGAATAAAAAAAATGAGGAAATGGGAGGGGAGGATAAGTTAGAGAAGCATTGCTTTTGTGATAATATACCTAAAGGGATAGTAATATTTCATAATAAAAGCAGCTCCAATTAATCTTCATAGTATTTGGGCCGTGGGGAGTGTTATTTCAATACTGTCAGAGTCATAGTTCAATAGAAATTGAATGATAAAGTATCCTCCTCTTGCCCCTTTTACTGATGTAACATTGCTCACCTCAGAACAGAAAGGTGGTGTCCAAATCAATTGCAGAGAGTAACAATCTTCAATTAACATAAGGTAAAAACCTGAAAAACCTGTTTCATTGCTCTCACAGTAAGAAGAGTGTCCCTTGTTGTGAGCTGTCTGGTCTGTGGACCAGATTCTACATCTGTGGGGAGGTGGCTTACACTAGGTAAAAGGGGTGGGAGGGGGATACTTTATCATTCAATTACTCTTGAACTACAACTCTGACCGTATTGAAATAACACTCTCTACGGCTCAAATACTATGAATATTCATTGGAGCTGCTGTTTTTGTGAAACATTACTATCCCTTTAATAACTAATAGCTAATAGAACTATAGGGGCTAAATTACCACACAGTCCAGTCTTTAGTAAAAACATTTCCATGGAATTAGTGGCTGTTGTATATATTTGCTTACAGTTGTCATTACATTCTAAGAGCAATAACATGCCCTCTACTTTAGGGGTAATGGGGTTCCTTCAATATATAGCTATTAGTGATGATCGAGCACCCCAATGCTCGGGTGTTCGGGTGCTCTGGCCGAGCACCCCCGGAGGCTCGAGTGCTCGGCCGAGCACCCGAGCCCCATTGAAGTCAATGGGAGGACTCGAGCATTACACCAGGCACCCCCTGCTCTGATGAGGGGAGGGTGCCTGGTCCATAGGAAAAGGGCAGAAAATGATGGAAACACCACAGAAATGGTTCAGGGACAGCATAGGGAGGATGTCTGGATGCATCTTGGACTCCAAAGTCACTGCTGGGAACGATGTTTCGCCCGTAGTACGCCATTTTTACAGACTGACCGTAAAACACACAAAAAGGAAGATAAAAACGACTTTAGGCGAAAAATTGTTACCAAACAGTATTTGCTGTATATTTACTTGTATATCATCTGCAAATTCTGCAAAAAATTTCATCGATTTTTCGGAACTGGGGCCATGATTAAGAGGGAAACGTGCGCAGAGTAAAGCAGGTGTTCAACGTGGTTATGGCCCGGGTAAGGTACAGCATTCAGGAATATGTGACGTTTATTTTTTACACTTTCCACACTAAACAGAATGTGCTGCTAATCTGCAACTTTGCACACTAAACAGAATGTGCTGCTAATCTGCGGCTAGGCACAGTGAAAGGAATATGTGACGTTTATTTTTTACACTTTCCACACTAAACAGAATGTGCTGCTAATCTGCAACTTTGCACACTAAACAGAATGTGCTGCTAATCTGCGGCTAGGCACAGTGAAAGGAATATGTGACGTTTATTTTTTACACTTTGCACACTAAACAGAATGTGCTGCTAATCTGCAACTTTGCACACTAAACAGAATGTGCTGCTAATCTGCGGCTAGGCACAGTGAAAGGAATATGTGACGTTTATTTTTTACACTTTCCACACTAAACAGAATGTGCTGCTAATCTGCAACTTTGCACACTAAACAGAATGTGCTGCTAATCTGCGGCTAGGCACAGTGAAAGGAATATGTGACGTTTATTTTTTACACTTTCCACACTAAACAGAATGTGCTGCTAATCTGCAACTTTGCACACTAAACAGAATGTGCTGCTAATCTGCGGCTAGGCACAGTGAACGGAATATGTGACGTTTATTTTTTACACTTTGCACACTAAACAGAATGTGCTGCTACTCTGCAACTTTGCACACTAAACAGAATGTGCTGCTAATCTGCGACTTTGCACACTAAACAGAATGTGCTGCTAATCTGCAACTTTGCACACTAAACAGAATGTGCTGCTAATCTGCAACTTTGCACACTAAACAGAATGTGCTGCTAATCTGCAACTTTGCACACTAAACAGAATGTGCTGCTAATCTGCAGCTAGGCACAGTGAACGGAATATGTGACGTTTTTTTTTTAAATTTTTGCCCCCCCAAACAAAATATAACTGCTGCCCCCACACACAACAGTCCTAAAAAGGACTTTTGGGTCTTTATATGTTGTTCCAACACTTTTCTTCTCCCTACACTGACTTTCCCTTCCTATCCTCATCTCTCCCTGGCTAAGACTGAGCCGAACTCGCTGGACAGGTGCTATACAGCACCCGATCACGGGTTCTGGCCAGCCAATCAGTGTAATGCCAGCAGCCAACATGGCTGCTGGCATTACACTGATGTCAGAGCCTCCCCGCACGTTTATTGGCTGCACAGCAGCCGCGAAACGTGCGGGGAGGAGACCCGAACATGGCGGGCGAGCACATGCGGTACTCGTACGAGTACCGCCATGTGCCGAGCAGAGCGATGCTCGAGCCAAACCGAGCTTCGGCCGAGCATGCTCGCTCATCACTAATAGCTATAATAGTTTTGTTAGCAGTAAAGATATGGGTGGCTATTCTACGGACATGAAGGTTCATTTTATAAAAAACAATGAATAAGAGAGGTAAGACTGAGTTTTTCTTTATAGTGATATGGGAAATGTATGAAAGAAGATTGAAACCGCTTTCCATACTGGATCAATTTTTAGGCAGTCCCATCATATGTGGAATATATCGGGTCTCTGGAAGAATAGTCTCCAACAATTTTTTTTAATAAATTGGGAGTAAATTCTGGAGAGCCGTTATGGTACTAAGTACCACTGGAATTGAACAGTATATTTATTTTCTAAATTATGACTACACTTAGAAAACTTTGCTATTCTCAAAACAAAGTCTGTGATAGCAGAGTATCACGGTTCCCGTGATTTGCTGCAGTTACTTGTCTGTCACCAGTAGGGGGCTTCTATTGGCTGTCTGCAGATAGCCCGCCTCTTATTGACTATTTAAACCTGGATTGGGCACCCTTTGAGTGCCCTTTCGTGTTGTTTCTGACCTTCTTGCTATCACTATGCCAGTGATAGCTGGGCCTCTGTTCCAGTGTTCCTGAGTTCCTGATCTCATGTGTTCCTGAGTTCCTGATCTCTACTGTTCCAGTGTTTCCTGCATGCTGAAGTACTTCCAGCCCTGGTTCCGGCCTAGTCTCTGGTGTTGCAGTTCCTGCATAACTTCTTCTCTGCTGTTTCCTGACCTGACTGATCGTTGCTGGTTCCTGTCATCGCATCGCCTGTCTCCAGTATCCTGGCGACCTCCTGCCTGGTCGCGTCAGCGACACTGCTTGTTACTCCAGTGTGCGGTCACTGGTTTGCTCCACAGCCTATCAGCTGTACTATCCTGTGTTGGTCCCAGCGTGCGGACGCTGGTTTGCTCCAAAGCCTTGCGGCTATACAAACTTGCTTGTTACACCAGTGTGCGGTCACTGGTTTGCTCCAAAGCCTATCAGCTATACAATTCTGTGTTGGTCCCAGCGTGCAGACGCTGGTTTGCTCCAAAGCCTTGCGGCTATACAAACTCGCTTGTTACACCAGTGTGCGGTCACTGGTTTGCTCCAAAGCCTATCAGCTATACAATTCTGTGTTGGTCCCAGCGTGCGGACGCTGGTTTGCTCCAAAGCCTTGCGGCTATACAAACTCGCTTGTTATACCAGTGTGCGGTCACTGGTTTGCTCCAAAGCCTATCAGCTATACAATTCTGTGTTGGTCCCAGCGTGCAGACGCTGGTTTGCTCCAAAGCCTTGCGGCTATACAAACTCGCTTGTTACACCAGTGTGCGGTCACTGGTTTGCTCCAAAGCCTATCAGCTATACAATTCTGTGTTGGTCCCAGCGTGCGGACGCTGGTTTGCTCCAAAGCCTTGCGGCTATACAAACTCGCTTGTTACACCAGTGTGCGGTCACTGGTTTGCTCCAAAGCCTATCAGCTATACAATTCTGTGTTGGTCCCAGCGCGCGGACGCTGGTTTGCTCCAAAGCCTTACGACTATACTAACTCGCTTGTTACACCAGTGTGCGGTCACTGGTTTGCTCCTAAGCCTATCGGCTATACAATTCTGTGTTGGTCCCAGCGTGCGGACGCTGGTTTGCTCCAAAGCCTTGCGGCTTTACGATTCCCCTGTTAGTCTCAGTGTGTGTACACTGGGTTGCTTACGATCCTGTCAATTTGCCATTACCATCTGACTGCTGCTACTATCTCTGGGCTGCCCTGCCCGGTATTGGTAAGGCCGGTAGAACCTTTTGCCACATTCCATCTGAGGTTGCCTTACCCGGTATTGGCAGGGCCGGTAGAGCCTACATTATGAATCTATTGGGGCTGCCTTGCCCGGTAATTTGGTAAGGCCGGTAGAACCGTTATGCGATTCCATCTGCAGGTTGCCTTACCCGGTATTGGCAAGGCCGGTAGAGCCTAACATTCTATTACTTTAGACTGTCCTGTCCGGTATATTGACAGGACCGGTAGAGTCTGCCTTCTGTCTTGTTATATTCTGTATATATCTGTATGTATGTCATTGCCATCCTACGTTATCAATTTATTATTTCAATAAAATTGATTTTTACCTAAAACTTGTGTCTGAGAGTCATAATAAACCGTGACAGTACGAAAGGGCCATGACCTCAGACAGCAAAGGTGAAGGTAATGCACAGAATATCCATTGGAGGATGGATGTGCACGAGCAACGTTTGGATCAGTTGGCAGTTGCAATTCAAACGATCCTTGAACGCACGGTACTTGCTGACAAATCGAGCTCTAGCCCGGTGGTCTCGCCAAGTCAGACACCGGAGAGTGATACCAGACCCCTAGGGGGCACTGTTAAAGGGTTAACGGCTTCTGCACCCTTGCCGCTAAGATACGATGGTGACCCTAGTCTCTGCAGAGGGTTCATCAACCAACTCGAGATTTTTATGGAATTGACGGCACACGCATTTCCCAATGATCGTAGTAAGGTGGGGTTTACAATATCTTTGCTCACTGGTAGAGCTTTGGCTTGGGCTAACCCCTTGTGGGAGAATGCTAAACCTTGTACTAAAAACTTTAGAGAATTTGTGCAATCCTTTCGAAGAGTGTTTGAGCCTCCTGGTAGAACCACCTCTGCTGCCAAACGCCTTATGGAGATACATCAGGGCAGGCGTACAGTAGGCGACTACGCCATCGAATTCCGCACATTGGCAGCAGAGGTAGGTTGGAATAACGAGGCATTATTGGCAGCTTTTTCTCAAGGCCTGAATGACCACATTAAGGACGAAATCGCTGCTAAAGATCTACCTATTGATCTAGATGACTATATTGAATATGTTATGATAATTGACTCCAGAATACGTGAGAGATCAATTGCCAGAGATCGTAAGTTACGGTCAAAGAATAATGAGCCTAGTGGCATGTTTTTCCCACCCATCCCTCCCTTGGCATTGAAGTCTAGTGAACCTGTACGGGAGACAAGTGAACCTATGCAAATAGGCTTCACTAGACTAACCAAGGATGAGAGACTTTATCGCAGAAGACAAGGGTTGTGTTTATACTGCAGTAAAAAAGGGCATTTGCTAAATTCCTGTCCGGTACGTCCGGGAAACGCACACACCTAGGGTACCTTGGGAGACAGGCCCTAGGTGGTGTACAATCGTCCCCAGTGTCGGGCACAATGAAACCCACCATACAGGTGGTATTATCTTGGGCACAACGCTCTGTGGAGGTTTTGGCCTTGGTTGACTCTGGTGCAGCAGGGTTTTTTATGGATAATACCTTTGCTGAATTGCACGGAGTTCCACGCATTGAAAGAGAAAATCCCTTGACTATTGAAGCGATTGATGGCAGACCCTTAGAACCGCCTCAGGTTATGTTTGAAACTATGCCTCTGTCTATGACTATTGGGGCACTTCACAGAGAAGAGCAGCAGTTTCAACTGATTAATTCTCCGCACCATGCGGTAATATTGGGCTTTCCGTGGTTACAGTTACATAACCCACAATTTGATTGGAAAAAGTGTGAAATTGCTGCTTGGTCCCAGTTTTGTATGGACAAGTGCGTCATCCAGCCTGTTAAGGTCCTGTACACCTCCTCGGCTATACCGGATGTGTACCAACAGTTTGGCAATGTTTTTAGCAAAGGAGAGGCCAGTTTGCTACCTCAGCATAGACCTTATGATTGTTGCATCGAATTGCAGCCTGGGGCAGTACCTCCGAAAGGACGCACTTATCCATTATCTTGTGAGGAAAATAAGGCTATGGAGGATTACATTTCTGATGCCCTTGCTAGAGGGATCATACGAAAATCTACCTCTCCAGCTGGGGCTGGGTTCTTTTTTGTAAAAAAGAAAAATGGCGAATTAAGACCATGCATTGACTACCGGGGCTTGAATAAACTAATGGCAAAAAACGCATACCCAATACCACTCATCACCGAGCTTTTTGACAGGCTTAAGGGCGCTTCAATTTTTACCAAATTGGACCTACGGGCCGCTTACAATCTGGTGCGCATTCGAGCAGGTGATGAGTGGAAAACTGCCTTTAATACTTGAGCTGGGCACTACGAGTATCTAGTAATGCCATTTGGGCTGTGTAATGCCCCCGCAGTTTTCCAGGAACTGATAAACGATGTTCTGAGAGATATGTTACAGACATGTGTTGTGGTTTATCTGGACGATATATTGATTTACTCTCAAGACATGGCACAGCACATCAAAGATGTATCCGCAGTATTGCTACGACTCCGTGAGAACAAATTATTTTGTAAACTGGAAAAATGTGACTTTCATAGAACCAGTGTGCCATTCTTGGGGTTCATAATTGGCAATGATGGCATTGCCATGGACAAGGATAAGTTGTCAGCTGTCTTACAATGGCCAAAACCCAAGGGGCTTAAAGCCATACAGCGTTTCCTGGGTTTCGCTAATTATTATAGGCGGTTTATTAAGAACTTTTCTTCCATTGTTAAACCTTTGTCCGATCTTACGCACAAGGGCGCTAATCCTTCTTGCTGGCCGGTATCTGCTGAGAATGCCTTTCAGAATTTGAAGCTGGCATTTGCTGCGGCTCCTGTGTTATCCCACCCCAATCCTCTACTTCCATTTACGTTAGAGGTGGATGCCTCAGATATTGGGGTTGGGGCAGTACTTTCGCAACGACACGAGAAAGGTGGTACTCTCAGACCTTGTGGGTTTTTCTCTAAGAAGTTGACTGTCACTCAAGGCCACTATGAGATAGGTGACAAAGAATTATTGGCCATTATCCTCGCTCTTAAGGAGTGGCGTCATTTGCTTGAATGTACCAAGACTCCCGTATTAATCCTAACAGATCATAAAAATCTGACTTATCTCTCGGAGGCCAAGAGATTGTCCTCCCGTCAGGCCAGGTGGGCACTGTTCCTGTCTCGATTTAATTTCATTGTATCATACTTACCGGGGTCAAAGAATATCAGGGCGGATGCACTGTCAAGACAATTTGAGGCCGACAGTGACAGAGTGGAAGCACCAGCACCCATCATCCAACCTGATAGAATACTGGCTACTATACGCACGAGTATCACTTCTCCTTTAGGGGAGGAGATCCTGGCCTCTCAGGGGTCCGCTCCCCATGAAACTCCAGTGGGCAAATGTTTTGTCGATGAACCATTTCGTACTAGGCTGCTTGAAACCTACCATTCCTCTAAGGCTGCGGGACATATTGGTAGAGACCAATTGTTATGGTCCCTTTCTCAGTTATTTTGGTGGCCCTCCATGAGAAACGATTGTGCCGAATTTACGAATGCCTGTGCCACCTGTGCCCGCGCTAAGACCCCGAGACATCTCCCTGTGGGCTTGCTTCAACCGGTGCCTAATGGCGAACGCCCCTGGTCTCATGTTTCCATTGATTTTATGGGAGAGTTGCCTATGTCCAAGGGGTACTCCTTTATATTCATGGTGGTGGACAGGTTTTCTAAAATGGCTCATTTCGTGCCCCTCCGTGGTCTTCCTTCAGCGAAGGAATTGGCAATGGTGTTCGCCAGAGAAGTATTCCGGTTGCATGGAGTGCCTAGAGTACTGGTGTCTGACAGGGGGAGCCAGTTTGTGTCTAGATTTTGGAGGGCATTTTGCCAACAGATGGGCATACAGCTGTCCTTCTCCTCTGCCTATCATCCCCAGACCAATGGAGCCGCTGAACGAGCTAATCAGGGATTGGAACAATTTCTCCGTTGTTTCGTTTCTGACCATCATGATAATTGGTCCGACTTGTTGCCTTGGGCAGAGTTCGCCAGGAACTGTGCTGTCAGTTCTTCATCTGGGAGCTCTCCATTTCTGATTAATTATGGGTTCCAGCCCTGTTTGCTTCCAGACTCATTTCAGACGCAACAGATTCCAGCTCTGGATGAGCATATCGAGCAACTCCGTTCCACATGGGCACAAGTTCAGAGGGCACTTGGTCAGTCATTTCAGCGTCATCAGCACCATGCTAATCGCAGAAGGCTTCCAGCGGTTTCCTTTCAGGTTGGGGATAGAGTATGGCTTTCCTCCAGAAATCTCAAGCTGCAGGTTCCGTCTAATAAGTTGGCTCCTCGGTTTATTGGTCCATACAGAGTTATTCGCAAAATTAACCCTGTCTCCTATGCACTAGACCTACCTGCATCCATGCGTATCCATAATGTGTTCCATGTGTCCCTTCTTAAGCCTCTGGTTTGCAATCGCTATACTACCACACCTGTGGTGCCAGGACCTGTTGAGGTCGAGGGCCAGGAGGAGTACGAAGATCAGAGCATTATTGATTCCCGTAGGCTTAGAGGAAGGGTACAGTACCTGGTACATTGGAAAGGGTATGGTCCTGAGGATCGATCATGGGTGGATAGTACGGACCTTCATGCACCTAGGTTAACTAGGGCCTTTCATGCCAATTACCCACAGAAACCTAAACCCTATTCTAGGAGAGGGGGTCTTTGAAAGGGGGGTACTATCACGGTGCCCGTGATTTGCTGCAGTTACTTGTCTGTCACCAGTAGGGGGCTTCCATTGGCTGTCTGCAGATAGCCCGCCTCTTATTGACTATTTAAACCTGGATTGGGCACCCTTTGAGTGCCCTTTCGTGTTGTTTCTGACCTTCTTGCTATCACTATGCCAGTGATAGCTGGGCCTCTGTTCCAGTGTTCCTGAGTTCCTGATCTCATGTGTTCCTGAGTTCCTGATCTCTACTGTTCCAGTGTTTCCTGCATGCTGAAGTACTTCCAGCCCTGGTTCCGGCCTAGTCTCTGGTGTTGCAGTTCCTGCTTTACTTCTTCTCTGCTGTTTCCTGACCTGACTGATCGTTGCTGGTTCCTGTCATCGCATCGCCTGTCTCCAGTATCCTGGCGACCTCCTGCCTGGTCGCGTCGGCGACACTGCTTGTTACTCCAGTGTGCGGTCACTGGTTTGCTCCAAAGCCTTGCGGCTATACAAACTCGCTTGTTACACCAGTGTGCGGTCACTGGTTTGCTCCAAAGCCTATCGGCTATACAATCCTGTGTTGGTCCCAGCGTGCGGACGCTGGTTTGCTCCAAAGCCTTGCGGCTATACATACTCGCTTGTTACACCAGTGTGCGGTCACTGGTTTGCTCCAAAGCCTATCAGCTATACAATTCTGTGTTGGTCCCAGCGTGCGGACGCTGGTTTGTTCCAAAGCCTTGCGGCTATACAAACTTGCTTGTTACACCAGTGTGCGGTCACTGGTTTGCTCCAAAGCCTATCGGCTATACAATTCTGTGTTGGTCCCAGCGTGCGGACGCTGGTTTGCTCCAAAGCCTTGCGGCTATACATACTCGCTTGTTACACCAGTGTGCGGTCACTGGTTTGCTCCAAAGCCTATCAGCTATACAATTCTGTGTTGGTCCCAGCGTGCGGACGCTGGTTTGTTCCAAAGCCTTGCGGCTATACAAACTTGCTTGTTACACCAGTGTGCGGTCACTGGTTTGCTCCAAAGCCTATCAGCTATACAATTCTGTGTTGGTCCCAGCGTGCGGACGCTGGTTTGCTCCAAAGCCTTGCGGCTATACAAACTCGCTTGTTACACCAGTGTGCGGTCACTGGTTTGCTCCAAAGCCTATCAGCTATACAATTCTGTGTTGGTCCCAGCGTGCGGACGCTGGTTTGCTCCAAAGCCTTGCGGATAGACAAACTTGCTTGTTACACCAGTGTGCGGTCACTGGTTTGCTCCAAAGCCTATCAGCTATACAATTCTGTGTTGGTCCCAGCGTGCGGACGCTGGTTTGCTCCAAAGCCTTGCGGCTATACAAACTCGCTTGTTACACCAGTGTGCGGTCACTGGTTTGCTCCAAAGCCTATCAGCTATACAATTCTGTGTTGGTCCCAGCGCGCGGACGCTGGTTTGCTCCAAAGCCTTACGACTATACTAACTCGCTTGTTACACCAGTGTGCGGTCACTGGTTTGCTCCTAAGCCTATCG